>FYEV01001805.1:182111-193882 GCA_900188565.1 Geosmithia flava
CGCTGTCCCCCCCCCCCCCCGCCATATTCAGCGGCTTCGACGCCTCACCCGCGACCAACGCGCCCGAGAAGGAAGCCAGGCTAGGCGAGCAGTGGTGCGAGGACCATCCTCTCTCCACGGGATCTGTGTCTACCGCCACTGCCCCAGCCAGCAATAGTACGGCAATCCGTCTCATGGAACCAGCTGGTTTCAAGGGCCAACTGAACTGGCTGGGAGGGGGAACATGGCGAGTCAAGACGGCTCGTAAATCACCGGATCGGTGTCTGATAAGCTATCCGCCTCTGTACCAGGCTTCTTCTTCTACTACTGCGGGCGCAGCGGGGGCTACTACCAGGTCAATCTACTACGAGGTTCGTATTCTGCCAGACTCGCCAGAGGTGACTGTTGCTTTGGGTCTGACGGCCCTCCCGTACCCTTCTTTTCGTATGCCGGGTTGGCATAGGGGTAGTTTGGCTGTGCATGGAGATGATGGTCATCGCTTTGTGAATGATTGTTGGGGTGGGAGGGAGTTTACCGGTCCCTTTGGGCGTGGGGAGACGCTTGGTCTTGGGTTGACGGTTAGGCCGGGGGGTGAGGAATCGGACAGTAAGGGACAGGAAAAGGGACAGTTCATCGTGGATGTCTTCTTTACGAGAAATGGCGTCGTTGTTGGTGGGTGGAATATTCACGAGGAGACGGATGCGCAGTCTGATAGACCGGTTATTGGGCTAGAGGGACATCATGATCTTTGTGCTGCGGTGGGGACGTATGATTCTGTTGGGGTGGATGTCATCTTTGATCCGGCCTCTTGGATGTACAATGGTGTTTGAGGGGGGCAAAAGCAAACAATAGTAATAATGATGTTATTTCCTTGATGTTGTCGTTTGTGTCGTGGCTCTGTTGATGATGTAGTACTTGGTTCTAACACCATGTCATGCATGTATCCGGAGAGGTACTAGTCGTGGTACTTCCCCACCACGTCGCATCCTCTCCACATCCCTTCCAGCCTCAAACTCACGACTTTCACGCGCCAACCTCAACGCAAACCAGCAAAAAAAAGAAAACGCCCATTATGGATGTAGACAGCGACAATGAGCTTCTCACAACGGCCATCCGTGGCGGAACAATTGACAAGTAAATCCACCGTCTATTTTTTTACTCTACACAAGCGCACGTCGCTGACTGAATTTCTTCTAGGAGCGCCTGGCCCGATCTACGCGCAGACATGATTGCCCGTCTAGACAAGGTAAAAAAAAAAAAAAATCCACTGACTGTCCTCTCAACGCACCATCTCTGACAGACCGACTGACCATACTCAGATCGCCCGCGAGGAGTTCCCCATACCCAAGCTCGCACCGCCCCGACCCCTACCGATACCGCGCGTCAACTCAGACGGTCGTCTGACATCGCCTCTGCCCTCCCCGACACGCAACAGCACCGATGACGTCGATGCCGACGCCGACAAGGAAGCCGAAGCCGGGCAGACCACGCCGACCTACCAGCAGCTAGAGCCAGGCCAGCTACCTCAGCAGCTAGAGACGATGCTTGCAGGGATCATCTCCCACCTCGAGACCTTCACGACGCACCCGCCGCACACGATCCAGCGCCTGTCGGAGCTCCTGCTGCGCCCGCGCGCGCACTACAAGTCCCTCACGCCGTACCTCCACGCCGTCGACCGCGTGGCCATGGTGACCTCCAGCGCGGACACGTACCCTCTGCCCCCGCCGGATCTGCCCTCCGCCAACGGGAGCTCAGGCGGCGCCGGCGGCGATCCAGCCGCGACAGTGGCGTGGAGCAATCCCACCTCTGGATCGCTGGGGACGGACGAGGCGCTGGGCGGTGCTCTTCTCACACCGATCCCCTGGCTCCCGTCGAACAGGAGGTCGTCTTCGTCCAACGGTGTCGTCAACGACAATGACGAAGGGGAAGAAGAGCTGGAGAGTGCACAAGATGGAGAAGAGGAAGGGTTGGAGTCACCGGATGAGACTTCCACTGCTGGTGGTGGTGGTAATGGGGGAGGGGCAGCCCAGATCCACAGCGAGAGCACAGAGAAGATTGACGGCCCCAACGGCATGGGCAGCGTGGAGACGGTGACGGTCAGCGTGAACGGGGTGCCGTCCACCGGTCGCGCAGTCAGGGGCGTCACCCAGGGTGAGCTCCTGCGCCAGGAGCAGCGCGCCGGTGTCGTGCCCGTCAGTCAGCTGCCGCGCACGTCGCAGCACGCCGAGAGGCGGGGCGTCGTCGATCACGACGTCCCCTCTGACAGGAGGGATGATGCTGACGATGCTGACGATGACGAGGTCAAGAAGGGTGAGGCACAAGAGGGCGAGGGGAAGGAGGGAGGCGAGGAAGGAGAGGAGGGAGACGAGGAACCGCATGCCAGGGGTCCCGAGGAGATTGGCGTCGGGGATACTGGTCCTCAGAGCGCGTCGGCAAGTCACATGGCTGGACATGGAGGGCTGGATACCCAGGCTATTGATGTGGAGGCCGCCGTGGGTAGGAAACATGACGATGAGGATGCTTCGTCCGAGGTCTCGGCCGGTGCGAAGCGTGAGGCTGAGGACGGGGAGGAGGAGGGTGAACCGGTCAACAAGGTGCAAAAGGTGGAGGGGGAGGGGGATGTTGATATGAAGTAGTTGCTTTGCATTTCTTCCTTCTTCATATCCTCTTTTTTCTTTCACACCTTTTGTTGTTCTTCTTTCACTCTTCTCTTTTTTGTTCTCGTTTACTTCCCTTAGAATTGTATGATACCCAACTTGCCGGGATTCATGGGACGGGTGTCTGTTTTTACATGATGTTTCTGTTTTGCTTTAGGGCCTCTCTTTTATTTAATAACGTCACTGCAAATGTCAGAATCAAAATCACAATCATAACGTGTGTATGTATACATTATCAACGCTGTACGGATATGTAATTGCAAATGCCCCAACGCCCAGGATGCAACAATGTAGGAAACGGTCTTGACAGATATAAAGACGACCCTCCCCAAAAAATATCGGACATGAAAAGAGCAAAGATGACAGAAATACAGAAGATAAGGTCTGATGAGAGAAGACGGAATAGTAAAAGGGAAAAAAAAGAGTGGAGGAGAGGGATATGAAGAGTGAAGAGTGAAAAGACAAAGACCCCTCAGAAAATCTTGGTAATGCTCTCCCGAGAAATCACACTATTCTGCTTCTCATCCCGCCTAACCCTAAAGAAGCTATCGCAGAAATCACTACACCTCATATGTCGGAGGAACTCCTCATCGTGCGTAATGACAATGAGTTGGAAATTCGACTGCGCCTGCCTAGCGCGGATGATGGCATGCAGACTCTCAGCGAGGGACTTAATATTGTCCCTGTCGAGGTTAGTAGTGGGCTCATCGAGCGCGACAAGACCGCAGTTGACGCCGAACGACTCGGCCAGCGCCAGACGCACGATGATGCTCGCCAGGACCTTCTGTCCCGCCGAGCAGCGTCCTCTCATGTCCATCTCTGTGTCCTGCTTCACCATGCACAGACGGTAGTTGTAGTTGCGACGGGTTCCTGCTGCTGTACTTGCCGAGGCTGAACCAGAGGCAGACTCATTGTCGGATCGGATGAGGATCGTGTCGATATCCGTGCCTTGGTATGTCGTCTGCCACAGCTCGCCGGCAATACGGTTCACCTCTGCCATCTTCATGGAGTGGAACTGCATGACCGCGCGGTCCACGGCGGCGCCGCACTGCGCCAGGTCCTCGATGGCTGCCTTGGTCGTCTCGGCGCGGATGTGCGACTCGCGGTACCGCGCCTTGGCGTCCTTGTAGTCCATCTCCCACTCTTTCAGGAGTCGGTCTAGGTCCTCGTCCTTGGTCTTCATGGTGCCCATGACGGAGCCGCGCTCGGCGAAGAGTCGGTTCGACCGGTTCTCCAGCGAGCGCGCCTCGGATTGTAGTCGCTCGTAGTCGTCGTGCGCGTTGCGCTCCTCCAGCTCCGCGATGTCGGCGCGCAGGGTGTCCAGCGTCCGCAGGTGTCGCCGGTAGTTGAGGTTGTCTCGGATGTTCTTCTTCTTGCTGTCGCCGCTGTCCATGTCCTCGCGCAGCTTGTTGGTGCGCCGCGTCACGTCGTCAATGTCCGTCTTGGCCCGGGCGATGGACGATTCTAGGGACGCGATGGCGCGCTGGTTCGACGCCAGGTTCGACGCTCCGCCTCGGTTGATGTAGTCTTGTATGTCGGTCTCTACCATGCGCATCTCGCTCACCGAGCTGGCAATACCGTCGCGCTCGCCCGCCATGGCCTGTTCGCGACTGCGTCCGCGGCTGAGAGTCTCGTCTCGCGCTGACTTGGCCTCTGCCATCTCTGGTTCGATGCCCTCGAGGTCTGCGTCGGCGCGCTGGATCGTCTCGCGCTGCTGCCCGAGATCGTCCTTGAGAGACTGGATCTGGACCTGTATGTCGCGCTTCTTGTCTAGCTGGCTCATCGCCGAGCTGATCTGGTTGCGTAGCTCGCTCCTCTCTAGCTCGAGTGAGCTGATCTGGTCCTTGACGCGCTGCCTGTCCGCAGACAGCTTGGTGATCTTGGACTTGAGAGTCCGCGTCTGCTCGCCTACCGTGGCCTGCAGCTCGTGGATCTCCTCGGCACTCCGCGTGGCACCCTCCGACGCCTGCTGCGACTGGATCCGGTCCACCTGGCCCTCCGAGTCCTTGATGTCCTTGACCGCCTGCGTGAGGTTCATGACCGTCTTGGACAGGTCGTCAATGTCCCGCTTCTTGTCCTCCTCGGACGACACGGCAGACTCCTGCTCCTCCAGCTGCCTCTCCAGGGTGTCGTGCTCGCTCTCGAGAGACTTGAGATCATTCTGGAGGACCGGCAGCTCAGTGCACAGCCGCTCGTACGTGTCGAACATGGGGCGCACCGTGCGCAGCGCCTCGAGGTTGTCGGCCGCCTCCTTCAGGTCGACCTCCGTCTCCGTCTTGCCGTTAGGGTCGAGGTTCTTCTCAATCTTCTTCTGCAGCCGGTCGATGGCTGCGCGCTGGCTCTCCTCGAACTTGCGGTCGCACAGGAGACACGTCTTCTTGGTGTTGAGGACGCGCTTGCACTTTTCGTAGTAGTCGACCAGGGCGCCAAAGAGGCTGATCTCGTTCCTGAGGTCCTCGACCGACGTCTCCAGCGACGACACCTCCTCGTTGTAGTCCTCGATGATGGCGTTGTCGCGGACCTTTTGGAGGGCAGCCACAACCTCCTGTTTGCACCGGGAACTTTCCTGCCCATTCTTGTCCACTGACTCCTTGGCGTTCCTGAGCCGGTAGTCGACCTTTTGGAGCTTCTCCCTCGCAGCCTCGCGGAGCTTGGTGGACTCGTCGACCTTGCGCGTCTGTTCCCGGAGCGTGGCTTGGAACTTGCCGTCGAGGGTCTCGGGCTCCCAGTCATCGCCGACGACGGCCGAGAGCTTTGTCCGCCATGTGCTGGTGAGCGTGTCTAGCCTCCGCCTGCGGTCCGTGAGCTCCTTCTTGCGGTAGTCGAGCTGCGCACGCTCAGACGCGAGGCGGGTAGACTCGACGAGCTCGCGGCCCAGTTTGTCGTTCTCTGCCTCGAGGCCCCGCAGCTTCTCATTCTCCTCGGACAGCTGCTGATCCCAGTTGGCGTCGTCAAACTCGCGCTGGAACCTGCCCAGCCTGCCGCCCAGGTCCTCGAGCTGGCCGTCGAGGAGGGCCTTGGCGCCCTCGTCGACTTCGATCTTGCTAGACTCGCTCTGCAGGACATTGGTCCTCTTGTCGATAGCGCCCATGCGCTGCTTGGCCATGACACGGTCCTGGGTCCTCGCGGCCTTGCGTCCCTCGAGCTGGGTGATGACGCCGGTGGCTCTGTCGAGCTCGGCCGAGTTCTCCCTTTGGATGCGCTCAAGGTCGCGCTTCTTCTCGTCGAGCAGCTTCTGGATGCGCTCGTTGAAGGACTGGATCTGCTGGTCCGACAGTTCGCCGTCGAACCCCCGGAAGTTGTACTTTTGCGCGTTGTCGCGCACCATGTCGACGCGGGCGGCGAGCTGGCGGTCGTACTTGTCCTTGTCGGACTGGTGCTTCCCCTGCTCCGACAGCTTGGCGTTTAAGTTCCTCTGCGCCTCGGCGAGCTCCTTCTGGAGCTCGTTGTACTGCGCCTTGTTCTGCTCGGCCTCCTGCTGGAAACCCTGGATCCTCTCCTCGTACTGGGCCAGCGACTCCTCGAGCGTGGCCTCGTCGTCGTGGAGCTCCTCGATGGTCTGGCGAAGCTCGTCGACGGCGTCCTGGCGGTAGTCGAGCTGCTCGCGCTTGTTGCTCAGGTTCTGGACGATTTGCAGGAAGCTGTTGGCCTGCTCGTGCTTGTCGCGGATCTTGTCCTGCGTCTCCTCCATCTCGGCCGTCAGCTGCTCGCACTTTTCGCGGGCGGCCTCGATCTCGGCCTGCAGGCCCGTCATGCGCTTCTCGGCGCGCTCGCCGCGGTCCTTGTTGATCTTGTTGTGGGCTTCGTCGTTTTGCAGCTTGCCAAGCTGCTCGACCTGCTTCTTCCGGAGAACTTTCAGGTTTTCGATGGCCTTGGTGTACTTGAGGGCCTCAAAGATCTCGTCGAAGCGCTTCTTGAGGGCGGCGGGTTCGCTCAGAGGCCAGAGTGACTCGTCCTGGTGGCAGAAGATGACGGCGTCGAGGATGGCCGGCGATACACCTAGGCGTTCGGGTATCATCTCGTCGAGCTGGGCCTGCCGTGTCGACGTGGTGGTGCGTTCGCCATTGTTGACCACGACGAGCGAGCAGTCGAGCGTCTTTTGTGATCGGGTCGTCTTCTTGGCCGTGAGCTGCAGGCTTCGTGTGGCGACGTGCTGGCGGCCGTTGATGGACTGGAACTGTAGCTTGACCTGGGCCATGACTTCTTTCTCTCCGCATAGCTATACTAATAGTCAGTTCATGATCGACCGTAATGATCCCCTTCCCTGGGATCATATGGGAAGTCCTCGCAGGTGTTCACGGTAGACATGCCTTGGGATCGTGAATAAAGGCACCACCCTTGCTGTTGGGAGGTAGCTCTCCGGTGGTGGCATATTTGAGACACTCGATTATGGTCGTCTTTCCGGATCCGTTGTAGCCGACAATCAGGGTGAGGGGCGAGTAGAACTGTATAGCCTCGCGGACGGACGGGCTGAAGGAGCGGACTCCCGAGATGGAGAGCTTGTCGATCTTGGACATGGTGGGCGTGCTGGAGGCAGAGGCGCCTGTCTTGGTCTCCGGATTATGAACAGGATGGTCGCTACGAGAGTCTTGATTTCCCTCTGTGCCCTTTTTATTTACACACTCCCACGTATGGACATGTACGCACACACACGATCTTGCTCTCTCTCTCTCCGAATTGAATTGACGTGCGGGATGAATTATGCACGGCTAGACGCGATTGCCCATGCATCTAGGGACGACGCGTGGGGCCAAGTACTCTAGTGCTGATGCGTGCTCACGTGAATAGATGGACTGTTCTTGTAGACAGCAAACCAATCATGGTTTACTATAGGGTACGTGACATTGACTTGGGGTTCGTAGACGTGAATTTGGCTAGTACTTCAGCATTGGACCATGTGCCTGTAACCACGGAGTAATAATAGCGAGATCTAGTACAATTTACTATGTGGGATGTACAGGTAGCAGCACTAAAAGACAAGGCTTAAATCCTAGGTATAAGGCTGATCGAATAGATGGGAAAAGGAGTTCCTGAGGAGAGTAGAAGTGAAGCAGCGTTGAACTGGTCTGCCGGTGTAGCAGAGTGTTTGCTGTTACAGGTACATACCATGCGTACACCCGGTATCTGTAGATTGGCAGGCAGCCTCAATTACGCAACATCAGTATTTGGGATTTGGGATCAACAATTGACAGCAGGATACTTTCCGGATCTACAGATATCGAGGCGAGACAGCTCTGACTTGTGCAACGCTGTGCTTGGCTTTGAACTTGGCTTTGGAGTAACGTGCAGCGCCGTTGTCTCAACGGCCCATAAGTATCAGCCCATAGCATTCAAGGATTTACCCATGATTGTTGTGGTCTATGGAACACATGATGTGGGTTGACGCCATCTTGACCACTATCCCTGGTAATGGGTTTATGGTAAAATTGCATCATTGTGCTTCAGCTCTGGTTTGTTGGCAATCGGATCCTTGTTTGGCTCGGTTTGTGTCTGTGCCTCTCGGATAAATCGAAGACATGGGCAAATGGCAAAGGCGATGGAAGGTGGAGGAGGGTGGCGACTAAAAGTGGTGGCGTGGCAAGTGGCGAAAAAGGGTAGTGCGCCACAGTGCGGCTCTGACTGGAGAGGTTTGGGAGCTTTACTGGCCGTGAGTGGCTGCGAGTGGCTGGAGCACGTTGGAGTACACAAGGTTCATGCTGGCATTAGCAAAAAAAAGAATGGGAAAAATATAGTCAGAGAACTAGCAGGAGGAAAATAGTAACAGCAGGATGAAGCAAGATTTTTTTCTTCTTCTGACTTTTTTTTATTTCTCACCACGGACCTCGGTTTGAGTGTCATTCTCGAAAAGGACTGGAGCCGTCTGTAATACTTGCCATACTTGCACCTGTTATAGTCGTAGGGCCGGGATTATGTGTCCGGGCCGGCGCTACCGGTAGTTGGACGGGCACAAGGGCATACGAGTACGAGTAATTGCAGGTGCTACTACTCTACCATTGCAAGCACGAGTAAAGATTAGGAGAACTACGAGAACTACTAGAAATACTACGCGAATAGAAAGGACACCAAAGGACGAAAGGGACATTTTCTTGTATTAATCACAAAAGGGAGGAAATAAGGTCCGCAGTGTCCGGTTCAGACATGTGCAATGTGCAGAACGGCATCTTTTAGTTCCAAAGCCAAAAATGGGAAAAAGAAACGACATGGGATGGCGGATATGCGGTTAGTTGGACAGCGATAGCCTGAGACTGGGTTCTGAGTTGCTGCTGCTGCATTCTCCTAGTACTAGGAGTGGCAGCGGTACCTCTGTTGAGTACGAGTATACGGAGTAGACTTGCTTGAGTACTACTACGGAGTAGTACTACTACTAGTATAATACTACTCCGTATAGTATAGTACTTTTCAGGTAACTAATGTACTCCCTACGAGTACATCAGCCAAGAATCCTGAAGGAAAGCCAGAGAGGGAGGAGAGGGGAGCGGAGAGTCAGCGGGGCACACCAAAAAGAGAATAAAAAAAGAGGAGAGGGGAAAGGGCGCGGGGCGGAAAAAATAGAGGGAAAAAAAAGAAGAGGGGAAAAAAAGAGGGAACAAAGGGAAAAAAGGACCAGGATTTCAGAGAAAGCTGCAGAGAAAAGAAGAAAAATGGCATTTTTATCAAAACCGCATTCAGGTCCAAAAGCTGACCAACGACTTCAAGTTCCCCAAACACTAAATTCTTGGTGCCTGCACAATCTCCATCTCCATCTCTTTCCCGTCTTCTAGCAGGAACTTGTGGTTACTGGGTTGTTCCTTCCCTTTTTCCTTCTCTGTCATTTCATTTCTTTCTCTTTCTTTTTTTGCTCCCAACTTTGCCATCTCTCTCTCTCTCTTTCTCCCTCTATCTCTCTTCCTTTTTTTTTTTCTGTTACCAATTCACCCTTATTCTACTACTACCACATATCAAACAACCTGTCCTTGCTCTTGCTCGTCTGACCTTGTCTCACCAAATCTCAACACACTTGTACGCCGTGTTCCGACTGCCGTCCCTCCACTTTGCTCCCTCGCTTGTGCATACGCCCATACGCCCATACACACCCATACGGTAATACAAAATACCAAGTACTACAGAGAGTAAAATATTGCATGGCATCTTCTTCATCGGTCCGCCCATATTCCAACTACTACTACTAGTACTAGCATCACTATCACTATCACTACCACTACTACTCCCCCCCTCTCTGTCCCCCCATATATTTCGCCACATAATCAACAGCCTCATTGCTTCTCCATCTGGCATCCGTGCACCCTTTTTTCTATACCAACACGACAGAACAGGGTCTAGACCCTTTCTACCCCGCCAATATCCTTCTTCTTCCAGACAGCTTCTTCTGCCGCCTGTCTTGACTGGGGGGTATCCACATCCACATCCCACCTCTGAATCCTGAAAGAACCCCTCCAACCTCTCCAATACTACTTGCTAGTATTAGGAGCTTTCTTTCCTTTCTTCCCCCCCTTCCCCCCTCCGTCAATGCACCCACAGCATTGCAGCTCGCCCACCGCTGCACCACAGTCTTCATGGCACACGCTCCTCCACATCCGCCCAACGGCGGTGGCGCAGCCGGCCCGGGAGGAGGACCAGACGGACCTGGCGCCATGTATGGCTTTTCCGACTTCGACTTCAGCTCTCTCCAGGACATGACCGGCGCTCAACCCCATCATGCCTCCTCGACCCTGCCCATGGGCACCGGCCCCGGTAACTCCCTCATGCTCGACAGCACCATGCTCGACTCGTTTTCCGACTTCCCCATCAGCTTTGATCCCTCCAGCGGACAACACTCCATGGCCGCCGCCGCAGCTGCAGCATATGGTCCCGCCAGCTTGGATCCTGCCGCCACCACCGCTGTGCCCATCGTCGAAGACCCTACCGTCGCTGCTTCCGCTGCAATCCCCGTCACCGGACCGACCGATGATAGCGCCGACGTCGCCGCCGCCGCCGCTGCCGAGAACCAATTCAACATCACGGCTAACAATGTCCCCGGCGCCGGTCCCTTACCCGTAGCATCGTTCGGCCAGCAGGGCGGTATGGGCGGGGGAGGCCCCGGCACCGGAAGCGGCGGGACCGGGGGCAGCACAGCCTTGACCGAGTTCACCAAGCGCCGCAACTGGCCCGCCAAAGTGATTGAGGAGGTCAAGGATCTGGTACACATACTCGACGCCAACGGCCGGGTCAAGTACTCGTCGCCGAGCGTGACGACGCTGCTGGGCTACTCGCCCGAGGACGTGCAGGACCGCCTGCTTAAAGACCTGATCCACCCGGATGACCAGGGCGTCTTCGTGTCAGAGCTGCACGAGTCGATAGCGTCGGGTGCCGCCCTGCGCATCTTCTACCGCATGCGCCGGAGCGATCAGTCTTACGCTGTCCTCGAAGCCATCGGCCACGCTCACATCGCCGCCGCAAAGTACGCCCCCAACCCCAACAACCAATCGCCCTTTTGCCAGGCCGTCTTCGTCATGGCTAGGCCTTACCCCACCAAGAACGCTGGTCTCCTCGACTCCTTCCTCGAGCACAAGGTTGAGAACGAGCGCCTCAAGCGCCGCATAGCCGAGCTGCGCGTCGAGGAGGACGCCGACAACGACGAGGCACACAGGGATTGGCTCCAGCGCAGGGAGTCCGACATGTCCCAATCCGACGGCTTTGCCGGCATTTCCTCGGCCACGCCCTACTCGGGCGTCGCCGGTGTCGCCAACAGCAACACCCCTCGCCCTCCCGGCTCCGTCCCGCTCGACGAGCCCCGCACCGACCGCGCCAACAACCCTGCTGGTGCCGCCGCCGCCGCCGCCCTCAACGGCGCTCTGACCAGGGAGAACCTCGAGGGCGCCTTCAACGACAACCGACCTGACTCGCTGCGCGACAAGATGGTTCGGTACGAGGGCGCATACACGGATACTATTGAGATGCTCACGGGTCTGCGGTACGTCGAGGGCGAGCGGAGCAGGGGTATCACCACGGGCAATGTCAGCCCGACTCTAATCAAGGGTGATGCGGGCATTGCTATTCCCGTCGATAGGGACCCCAGGACTGGTGAGAAAAAGAAGAAGCTCAAGGCGTCGGAGGAATACGTCTGTACGGATTGTGGTATGTTGTTCTCCTCTCTTC
>FYEV01001805.1:194086-213992 GCA_900188565.1 Geosmithia flava
CTCTCTTCCACTCTCTTTCGTGCCCACACACACCCTCTCTCTCCCCCCCTACTCTGAACACACAACTAACAACCAGGAATAGGCACTCTCGACTCCCCCGAGTGGCGGAAAGGTCCCAATGGACCAAAGACTCTGTGCAACGCTTGCGGACTACGCTGGGCCAAGAAGGAGAAGAAGAAGAATGTTGGAAGCAGTCATGCTCCTCTCCAGGTAACACCAGGACACTCATGACCTGGTGGAAGCACTGGTCGGAGGCAGCAGCACGACATGATACAATTTACGCACACACACACACACACACATACACACCTACGCACACGAATACACACGGCACTAAACACAAACACGAACACACGGACACGGACACACATGGATACACACCCAGATACACGACCTTTGCTACTCTCTCCTTCTTCTTCTCCTTCTTCTCCCTCTTATATACGGACGGACCTTTTTTCTTTGCTACTTTTCTTCTTTTCTTCGTCTTCGACTTCGACTTCGACTTCTTCATCTTCGACTTCTCTTTGAATAATGGTGCTACATGAAACACGCACACACAAAGTATGAGCGCAGCGAATTATACACGGGAAAAAAAAACAAAAAGCGAGCGGCGTACGGAAGCGTTTGTACCTTTTTTCTTCTTCTTCTATCTTCTCCTTCTTTACTCCTTTTTTTTCTTTTTTTACAAGTCGCTTTTTGTTTTTGTTTTTTTATAGAGGGCATACGTAAACGGCTGGCAACATTCGGAGCAATACACGAGAAACCAGGATCACGGCGGAGTATATTTGTTTTTGTTTTTCTTTCAATATTTTTTTTTGTTGTCTTGTATGTTTATTTTTTTTCTTGTCTTATGATTTACCATGATTGAGGGAAAGAAGATGACATTATCCGGGAGGGAACTGTATACGAGTTGGAGAAATCCCACCCTTACCACGACGCGATTTGTGAGAAATATATAACAGAGTTTCTCAAAGATTTTCAGGGACTTGAACCTGGAAAATACAAGCTTTTGTGATGATGCGTACGAGTATTACATGGTTTGATCAAGCCAAGAGGGTCCAAGGGTCCAAGGAACAAACAGTTCAAGGGTCCAATCCACACTGTCGCGTTGCAGACCACGCATATTGCATCTCTCCTGAGGGGTTTTACCCCATCTTCTGACGGGTTACGACGTCATATGATGTTGACGTAAAGAGGCTGTGCACGCATACTGCAGGACAGGGCAGAATGGGGAAAGTGTACCTACCAGACAAGCATGAACATTCTCGTCAATCCGTTCCGACATGACATACCCCGGTTTGAAAACTGAGCCACGCCGTTGGGGCAGTGGAGGAGGGGTGTTGCATGGCTACAACAGGTACGTCAACGTTTATGCTCTAGAGGGGTTTGACTACCACTGCCACGGAACGGGACAAGGGTGTTATTTTTCAAACGATTTGAGTTGATGATGTACTCTTGGAGAATTATCTCAAATATCATCTCGAATGAGAGTTTCATGTTGATTTCATTGTTCAATATAGTTTTGACCGGTGCTGGTAGTGGAAAAGACGATGGGGGAAAAGGTCACGTGAATTATACCGAGGCATGTCGTCACTTGTTTCTTGCTGTACGGGGTAATAATTGCTAGCTGTAGCTTGAATGATCACCGACTTGATGACAACTTCAAGTTGAACTGAACACATCCCTTCTGATCACTTCTTTGTAAAGACCTCGGACACGGATTCTGGAGTGTAGCATAAAGAAGAAGAGGAACGAGAAGAAAGAACAATGGCTCCAACTTCCACCGCGTTTGCCGATTATCCCGAGCCCGTCAAGGCCGGTGAGACCAAATACAGGAGCCTGCCTGAACCTAACCCCAAGCTCCATGGACTTCCTCTGGTGCTGGTGGCCAATGTGTAAGTGCTGGGCATGAGTGAACACACACACACACATATATATATATATATATATGTCTTCTGATTGAATTGAGAGGCAAATATCTGACAATTGGAGGATAGGATGACCCGTGTCAATGCTGTGCCGAACTTCTTCTGGAGTAATGCTGGGTTTGGGACGATCAAGGATATGCCCGAGTTGGACCATGTTCCATTTCGATTCCATGCAAGTTCTTCTCCTCTCCCCATTCTCACTCCCTTTTATTACAAGAAAGGAAAAAGAAAAAGAGAAAGGGAGTAATCAATGCTAACAGCATCAATTAGCCAACCGTCACACCCCTAGGTGACAACACAATGCTCGACTTTGAGCCAGAACTCCTCAAGAGCAAGAGGACTTCGGTCGGCGGGGGTGAAAAGCCAAACTACTACTCCGCAGCCGACTACCACGCCATGTACAAGTCAGGCAAGGTGACGCCCCTACAGGTGACGCAGACGCTCCTGGCCGCCACAAAGAGGGGACAGGAACCCCCCAGCCTGTACGCGGACGCGTGGGCCGACTGGCATGGCAAGGAGTCGCTCGCGCTCGAGGCGGCCCAGGCATCGACGGAGAGGTACGCCTCTGGAAAGCCGCGCGGCGTGCTGGACGGTGTGCCCATCGGTGTCAAGGATGACACGGATGTCAGGGGGTATGTCAACCATGTCGGTATGAAGTACAAGGCTGGTCTGGAGTTCTTCAAGGAGAAGGAGAGTACGATTTGGTGTGTGCGCAAGCTCGAGGAGGCCGGGGCGGTTGTCCTGGGGAAGAATTGCATGCACGAGTTGGGATCTGGTATGTCTACCACAACGAACAAGAAAGAAACCCGGAAAGGGAGAAAAGAAGAAGAAGATCGATGCTGACTACCGATAACAGATACCAATGGCCTCAATGTAAGATGGAACATCTACAAGGAATGGATAAGTGCATACTGACATCTCCCACAGGTCGCCCAAGGAACACCTACGAACCACTACAACAAGGGGTACTACACGGGCGGATCAACCTCCGGCGGAGCGTCAGCTCTGGGTGCAGGCATCGTTCCCATTGTCGTGGGCTCAGACGCAGGCGGCAGCATCCGCATCCCGGCGACATTCAACGGAGTATACGGTCTGAAGCCGAGCCACAACCGCACAGGCTTCTTCAACATGACCATGGCAGTGCGTGGACCTCTAGCAGCATCAGCATCTGACCTGCGGATTGCGTACCGTCTCATGTCGCAGCCGGACCCAGAATCCCCCGTGCAGCGACTGTTCGCGACATCCAAGCCGCCCGGACCGGACGGGAAGCGCGTGCTAGGCGTGTACCGCGACTGGTGGGCGGACGCCGACGCCGAGGTGGTGCGCATCTGCGACGCAGCAGTGGAGCACTTCGCCTCGAAGCGCGGGTACGAGGTGGTGGACATTTCGATCCCGCACATCGCGGAGGCGCGCACGGCGCACCAAGTGCTGTGCATCACGGAGATGGCGGAGCTGCACCGGCGACGGGCGGCGGACGAGGGCTCCTCCTCGTCGGACTGGGCTGGTCTGGTGGGCGCGGCGAACCGCATGGTCCTGAGCGTGGGGATGCGCACCCCGTCGGCCGACTACCTCAAGTGCAACGCCCTTCGGGAGCTCATGATGCGGCACGTGGCGGCCCTGTTCCGCGAGCACCCGGGCCTGCTGATCGTGACGCCCACGTCGCCCATGGTCGGGTGGCCTCGGTCCCGGGCCGACGAGGCCTACGGGTCCAGCGACACGAACCGCACCGTCCGCAACATGATGTACATCTTCCTGTCCAACATGACGGGCGCGCCGTCCGTCTCGGCGCCCGTGGGGTACGCGGAGCCGGCGGCCGGCCAGGGAGAGGGCAAGGTGCCCGTGGGCCTCATGGCCATGGGCGAGTGGGGCGCCGAGGAGCAGCTCCTCGACTGGGCTGCCGAGGCGGAGGAGTACCTGCTCGACTCTTACGAGGGGGGCAGAAGGATCCCCGAGACGTGGTTTGACGTGCTTGGTCAGGCGGAGGGAGCCCGGAAGGAATCTGACGAGTAATGGAGCACGGTGAGGGCTCGTATTGAATCTTGGTGGTGGTGGTGGGTTTCTTTTTTTATTCGTTAGTGTTATTTACTAATGTATGTGTATTATTGCTTTTTCGTATATGTCTGCTTGCTCGTATTAGGTGATTGTTGGTGTGGTGAAATAATATTAAATAGTACTATAAATACATGTGTACTTTTACACCGTAAGGCTTCATGAGGGTACGGTACTTACTACTGTACTGCTACTCATACTATTAATACTACATGTATGTTCACTAGTTACAATAGCTAATAGTCCATTCTAATAGTATCCTGCCTCCTTGATAGAGGTTGGGAAAGAGGAATTGACTTGCCACTCTATTACACGCGGGAGCATTCCTTACCACGTAACGCGTAGATGACTCGTAATACTACTAGTAGTCTACTGTATTACAGTGTACGCAAAACACGAGGCAGACTAGGGAGGAGGGGGAGGCCCTAGAGACTAGAGACTACCAGTAAAGACTAGAGATCAACAAAGTGGGGAATGTGAGTGGCATTTTTTTAGTTTTTACGCCGCTCAGGTACCTTTTTCTGTTTTTCAGGAACGGGCGAGAAAAGAAGTGGTTCGGGTTATTTGGGGTTCCTTTTTTTCTCTCTCTCTCTCTTTTCGCGTTTGTGCGTATTATACGGGGTACGAGATATTACTCCTTATTATTTGTTGGGACTATTACCTGGTTCATACATGGTAGATGAAGAAGAAGAAGATGAAGAAAAGCCAAGTCTTCTTCCATCTCCCCCCTCCCGAGATCAAACAGAGAGGATAACCGTTTGAGACAAGTGTGTGGTTGGGCCAACAAATGGAAAGAAAGGAAGAAGAATGATAGGACCGTAGAGTGACGGGTGTAGCAGCACCGAACAAACGTAACGCAGCAACCGAGTAATGCATAAAGACGCACGGTATCGCTAGGTAAGAGGACAGGGACCAGTAATATAAAGTGTTATTAAAGTGATTCTCCAAAATTAGTACCCTTGGGAGGCTTGGAGGGGGGACCTTGAGGCTTGGAGAGGGGAGCGAGCCCGGGAGGCGCAATACGTGTACAGACATTGAGAATGGGGCTGGGAAGGTCCATGCTAGGCTTAGCAGTGCCAGACTTGCCCAGGACTCTCTCCCGCTATTGATGGGGGCCCTGACTGGAGCCCGGGCCCCTTCAAGTTCCTAGCACTGGAGCACCCGCTGGAGCTAACAACCGCTGTCGGACGATCCCTGCAGGACAAACAGTGGGTTCCATCATCCATCATCCTCCTCCCCCCCTGTACGGGTACCTGGAAAAGCCTGTCAGGCTGTCAGGGCCGTTCCATAGGTGGCACGGGGTCCATTCATCCACCGACAGTTGGGCCCCCGGGGGGCCTCTGAGAATCTGGCAGGGCTCACTCTTAGAGTTTTAGGTAGGTACCTGTAGGTCCGGCCCTCTCTCTCTCTCTCATTCTCTGACCCTCTCACCCAGCCGCCGTTTCAGCCTAGTCACTCTCAAGACTCCGTACCCGCTCTCCGTACCAGTAGCCGTACCAGTAGAGGGGGCGCCCCATTCCTCTGTGTGTGTCTCTCTGCAGTGCTGACCCTCTTTGGAAGGATCCAGAGTACGAAGTACGACAGTGCCAAGTGGTCCTTCCTTGTCCCCCCCCCTCCCTCCCTCTCTCCCCCCCCCGGGGTCAGAGAGAACAAAGCACAGCCGCAGCAGCGTCATTGCAGCACAAACAAATCCCTTTCTTCTCTTCTTTCCCTCTCTTTTATTCTTTTCATCCCCAGTCTCTCACTCCCTTTCTCTTTTCTATCCTGTCGTATCTCATCCCCTCCCCCCCATTTGGATTGCGCTGGGCGCAACCACACACACACACACACACATCTAACCCGTCGCCACTCGCTTCAACAACCCGACAAATTAACTGCATCCTATCGCTACACCTATCCAATCAATCAATCAATCAATCAACAAAGAACCAAAACCCCGACCCGTGACTCTCGGTCAAGAGTCCCCCTCGTTGCCCATTGTGGCTACTCGCGTCGATACACGTAGCGGTTCCGGACGCCTGAGCTCGTCGGACAACGGCTCCCCTTACGCCTCTCAACCTCCTAAACTATACGACCCGACCGATCACAGCGACCAGCCCTCGTACCCTCCTCAGCCTGCCTACACCCGGGAGCCTCCTCCTCCCATCGACGCCGCCTACGTTCCCTCTCCCGCCTACTCGGAATCAGCCGTCCCCATGGATCAGCCTACGTACAACGCTGGTGCAGGGAGGCACTCGCCTGCTCCGCCGTCCCTCCACCCTTCCAAGCCCAGGGAGAGCTACTTTGGCTTCATGAGCAGCAAGTGGGCTGCCATGTTTATGGGTGTCACGGCCATCCAGGCTGTCGTCTGTCTGTGCTTTGAGTCGTATGTTCTTCTCTCTCTCTCCCACATCAGATGTATGTATCATGGTATAGTCGACTAACACAGGTATCACAGATACGTCTTTGCTACTTTCCAGCCTACCCTCCGCGAGAACAAGAACCGTAACCTCAGGGACCTCGACTCGCAGTACAAGACCATCCCCTGCTTCCTGTCCCTCTTTATCTTTGGCTTCCTGTACGAGCTCATCGTCGTCTGGGATGCCCTGCGCATGAAGAACACCATCCAGGTCATTGGCGTGTGCTTCGCCAACCTCGCCCTCGCCGTCTACACGGCCATCCAGGTCGACCAGCTCAAGATCTCGCTCGACGTCCTGCGCGAGTACAACGCCCTCAAGCCCGAGTTCACCACCGAGGGCGTCTGGGCCGACATCCGCCCCTACCTGATCGCCATCCCGGGCATCATCGCCGTCGTCACCATCTTCATGGTCTTCCTCTCCTGGAGGCTGTACCAGGAGTTTGCCTGGGACGTGCTCAAGATCATCGGTGCCGACTACAGGATGAAGAAGCGCTTCCTCCACTACCAGATCTACATCGCCCTGCTGAAGTTCGACCTCTTCTTCTTCCTCGGCTTCATCATCCAGCTCGTCGTCATCGTCACCGAGACGAGCGACCCCGAGTTCGCCCTGACGATTGTCACCATCCCCATCACCGTCATCATCCTCCTGTGCGCCGGATACTTTACCCGCATCGAGAACAAGATTGGCATGGTCATCGTCATCATCCTCTACCACGGTGGTCTCATCTACTTCCTCTTCAAGCTCGTCCGCATCTGGACCTGGCGCTCCTACTACGAGGCCGTCCAGAAGTCCCTGACCGCCTTTGCCGTCATCACCATCCTCCTCATCATCCTGACCATCATCAACGCCATCATCTGCATGGTCAACTTTGGTCGCGGCCTCAAGCCTCACATTCAAATGTCCCTCCACAGGCGCAAGGAGGTTGAGGACCCCACCATTGCCTCTGTCAGCCTCCACGACGTCAAGCCTCTACCTAGCCGAATGACGATTGATTAAGACTATACCATGTCTTTTGATTTGTCACACGACATCCGATCAAAAAGGAAAGGAAGGGAACTGAAAAAAAAAAATGAGGATGGAACAAGACGCCCAGATACGAAGTTATGAACAAATAAATCCACCGTTGTGGCAGGCCCCGACACATATATAAAAACCCCCGACGAGGAAGTTGGCGACGACGACATATCGAAGAAGGAAAAGAAGAAATCAATTACATTTACAAAGAAAAAGAAGGAGAAAAAGAAAAAGAGACAAAAAAAAAGTAGGCTGGACTTTACGACATCCAGACCTGACATTTCAACTATGATACCATATATTTTTACTATTTACACTTTTTGGCTAACTGGATACACGTCATGTTTTCCGGGATATTCTTCTTTTCTTGATTGGTTCTCTTTATTTATTATTATTATTTTCTGTTATTGATTATTTTTTATTGTTATTTTCCATTTGTTTTGAAAGAAGTCTTTTATGTCAACAATCTTTTGGGACGGAAAGGACTGGAGTTTTTGACATATCTACCACTACTACTACATCTACCACTACATCTACCACTACATATATAGCACATATGAAATTGACCAAATATTTGAATGGTCATGGGAAGACTCTTTCTCTTATCTTCTCTTCTCTTCTCTACAAATCTCTTACATTGAACATGGTTTCCTTATTGCCTACAAATCTCTTACAAAGTGATGTAACATGTACATCAAACTCTGCCAAGAATAAAGGAGTGTGGTTCTACTCATGCCCCCTCCCCTTTCTGAAACCATTCTCACACTTCGGATCCGGAAGTTGGATAATACATGTATACCATATCCTCATGGTCAAAGAAAGATGTTGCCCTTTTGGGAAGGTTGTAACATATGCAACAGCGTTCAAATTCACTCAATTCACTCAATTCTCTGAAATCACTCAGAAATCATTTTACTTCTTGGCCTTATTTGACTGGATCCTTTACTTTTCTTTTTTACTTATTGGCCTTATCTGACTTACTGTGCTCTTGAGCGTTGGCTCCGACTTACTCTAACCTATTAGCCCACTTGGCTCTTTGATTTCAGTGTTGTTTACTTCTTGACCTTGCGAGTGAATACGTATATAAATCATTGTTCATGAATTCCAGTATAAAAGTGATAAAAGTTGTGAATAATAATACTTGTCCAAATAATTCCCGAATATATGTTTGTTTTTTGCATGCTACACCATCATCCCAAAACGCCGTTTACCACGCCCATAACAAAGAATAGAAGAACGAAGAACGAAAGAAGAAGAAAAAAGAGAGAGAGAAGGAAAGAAATACATGCTAACGTAAAGGATAGAAAAATGGAAATCGGAAGAAAAAAGAAGAGAGAAATGATAGAAGAAGAAGAAAAGAAGAAAAGATAGAAAGTAAGGAGGGGAAACGAAAAGAAAAAAAAAGGGTAAAAGAGGGAAATAGAAAGGTGTGTAAACAAGTGTGGACAAGTGTAAACGGTCCCCGAGAATCACAGATAGATACGCTTACTATCGCCTATGTGACCCTCGACCGGACAATAAGGACACTTGTACCGCGGACCCTTTGCGATGTTGTGCAGGCTCTCACGGGAGATGACGTGGCCGCACGACAGCATGATGGGCGGGTTGGCCTCGGTGGTCTGCTCCTTGCTGACGGGGCAGACAAAGATGGGGTGGTAGATCATGGAGGCGGGCAAGGGTGTCTCAAACGCCAGCTCGTTCTCCGTCGTCCACTCCGTCCTCTTGTCCCGGAGGTAGCCGGTGAACTTGACGAGGCGGGGCAGGCTGATGGCCCCGGCCGTCACGGCCACGTACAGCGGGGACTCGGCCGACAGCCCGAGCAGGGAGCAGAAGTCGCGCGTGAAGGAGAGGGCCACGTCGGCAAAGGCCGCGTCCACCTCGAACAGGTGCGCGTAGGGGGAGTCGGCCAGGTTCGGCGCGTACACCACCGCCGCGCACAGCTGGGCAATCTCCTTGAGGTGCCGGCGCTGGAACGGGGCAAAGTGTCTGCGGGCGTATTCGAACGCTTCGGCTTGACCGGGTGGTTGACGCTGCTGCTGCTGGTGCTGCTGCTGGGAGCTGATGGGTGTGGGAGCGGCAGCGGCAGAACCAGAGGCTGTAGACTGACGACCTCGAAACAGCCAGATGAATTGGAGCCTGCTAAGGTCGAATTCTAGACTGCTGCCCTTGGCTTCGAGATCTTTGCTGTTGATGCGGGCCCACTCGATGGCCGGCAGGAGGTTGTTGGACCGGAGCTGGTCTAGTATCTCGTACATCTCCATGAAGCGCGTGCGTAGGTCGTTGTCGTTGGTGTCCATGTCGAGATCTTCGTCGTCGTCGTTGGCGACATTGTTGCTGTTGAGGTTTCCGTTGGACTCCTGGTCCTGTCTGACCTCTTCGCGAAACGTCTCGGCTACCGAGAACTGGCCTTCGCGGAGGAGGTGCATCGTTATGGCGTGGTTGATGTTGTCGGCGTACTGCGCCATGGTGTCTATTTGTGTGGGAAGTTCGCGTACCGGTATAGCCTGGATTTCAGCGTGTTAGTAAACCTCTTCTTTTTCTTCTTCTTCTTCTTCTTCTTCTTCTTCTTCTTCTTCTTCTTCTTCTTCTTCTTCTTCTTCTTCTTCTTCTTCTTCTTCTTCTTCTTCTTTCTATTTTTCGCCTACGATTCTTGATTCGTGATGGTTCAAAAATAAAGAAGAAAGCCTTAGAGAAGGTGACATACCTTGTCTAGAGCTTTACCAAAGCTTCTCTGCGCCTTTGTCACGTCCTTCAAATCGTCCGTTATGGCATCGAGTCGCTGCCTCACGGGGTTCTGCAACGAAGTCATGGCTGATGACACCTTGTGCGAGTAGAGCTCTGGGTCGCCCGAGTCGTCCGCCTCTGTTGTCGAAACATGCAAATGTCAGTAACTGCTGTGCTATGTGCTCCGCCCGCCCCGACAGAGTGAGGCGGAGCGGGGGAGGTGAGAAAGAAGGTGGTGAAGCGTCATACCTTGTGCGACTTGATCTCTCGTAGATTGAAGCAGCTCAATCACCTTGTCGACATCGTCTATGGCGGCCGTGAGGTTAGACTTCCTCATTCGGGCCAGCTCGGCTTCGAGCGCCTTGAATGGCGAGGCGGCCTGTTGCTGCTGTCCGGACTCGATCCCAGGCATGGTGGCGGTTTATATCCCTGTATCCCCTTTGGTTTTTATCGAATGTAGAAGAGTCTGTGGTCCTGCGAGTCGATGTATTTCCCTTGGATGTGTCCCTTCGGGCCGGCATGCAAGTGGTAGTGGGTTGGGAGGGGGGGTCCAATATCGACAGCTGTAGATGCAGCGCCGGTTGGGGACCGACGAATGACGATGATGGCCAGCCAGTTGACTCGGATGGATGTTATCGATAGCTCTTAGGACATGCACGAAAGCATGTTTTGTAATAAGGTGGATTATGCAACAAAGCGAAATATGTCTCTAGGGTGTCAGAGGATGTCTCTACATTCGCCGTGCAACGAGTGAATGAATTATAATGGTGCCAGTAATGGCTATGTTATGGCGATTATGATTATTTCCACCCTTGAGAGATCTTTGCAAGTCTGTGACTCCAAATCTCATTCATTCACGCAGCATTAACAGAGAACTCTGTCTCGGATCTCGCAATACGCACCCGAATCCATCACCGATCAGCTGCAGTTCTGTACCTCGTGTTAGTGTCACTGCCGAAAGCTTGGCCTGCGCTGCGGGGCAGCTAAAGTCCATTAAGCTCAGCCAACAACTCACCCAGGACGTGCTTCACCTTATCGGGTGGATGAAGCAGTACCTGTAGAATACAATCACTCGCTCTCTCTGCCTAGTAGACACTCTAGATCACCAGTCGCCAATAACCAAGCCAGAGCTTCTCTTGAACCAGCTCTCGGTGACCGCATCTGCGACTGTCGGGTAGATGAAAAAGCTGTGTGGCTGCACGTCTTGCATCATTGTGCGGTTGTAGAGGCTATGAATCGGAGCAAGTCGCATAGAACCAGGAAGATGCTATAATGAGAGATCCGAGGTCACGGGGAAAGCCAAGTGTATATAGCAGCGGACATGGGAGCTCTTCTAGGATGTTATATAGAGATATTGGAAAGGTGGAAGGAGGGGAGAATGATGCCGATTGTATAACCTGAAAAGTGCATGTGACATTCGAGTATAAGAATGGCAGGGTGACAAGAGGGGTCCGTATCGGTTAGATCATATAGGAGCCAAAATATGCATCCCTAGAGCAGCTATAGACGCATTCACAAAAGAAAGAATACTCGTACTCATACTTGGTAAATACTCGTAAATAATAAAAGTTAGTGTACACAGGTTTCCTCTACGAGTACGGGGTAGAGGTAGCGTCGATTCTTGCCCAGACTAGCGCACCTAACCCAAATTACGAGGATCCATAGCAGCACTCGTACACACATTTATACACATTCCGTCATTGCCCACTCTCTTTTGTCTCCTGCATAATACCAATCCCTTCAACAACCACCCATTCCACATTTCACATCTCACACCGCGCGCGCGCACACGCACACACATACACACACACCGGGTCCTAGCTGCACGCTTTGACCTGTCGAATCGCCTTTTACGAGGATGCCCTGCTGTCCCAGGCTCCACGGCCGGTGACGGCCAACGACGCAGACAACATGAGTTTCCCCATGCCCATGCCCACGGCCTCGGATCGATCTGGCCCATACCATCGACATTCCGACAGCCAGCACTCCATCAGCAAACCTTCCACGACGAACATGCACCGGACCCTACGAGGGAGCCCCTCAGCCGATTCTGGCAATGTCACCGATCCCACCCCCCAGACCGCCCCGGCGCATACCCCCTCCGTCCCGCGCAAGAACATTGTCTTCCCCGACCCTGTCGCCTTCCGGTATGATGCCCATACTGCTACATATAACAGCCGTGCAAGCTAACATTCCACCCTCTCCTCGACCTAGATATCTCGAAGAAGACCCGTGCGTGACCGTCGTCGAACGTCGAGGATCTCTACGCGGATACGAACTATACCTTGTCGAGCAGTGGGCGTGCTCTCGAGAGTCGCCGACACTGGTCATTGTGGCCTATACAGGAGATGAGACGCACTCAGTCATCGTTGGTGTCTTGTCCGTCCCTGTCGACGAGGAGCTGTGGTCAACACGGCTACAAATCTACTTCAAGGCCTCGAGAAAGTATCTCGCTCGCCCCAAACAGACGGACCTCGGCGAGCTCATGGTTACCAACCTGAGCAGCTTCCCGTCTGCGCTCACAGTCATACCCGTTCCCGATGGCGACATACGCGAATACCGCCAGATTTTTGTCGTCAACGAGAACCTCAAGAGGATGGGTTGCTCCGGTCGGGCTGGCCTGACCCTGGCTCAACCCGCCGAGGGTACGCGGACGAAATTCTTGTCTGTCTACAAAGCGTGCGACCGAGTACCCTTCCTTGCGGCCGTCGTCGAGCTAGTCAAGCTCTGTCAGGTGGCGCTCTACATGTTTGAGAAGATTGAGCCAGAGTACATTGATGGCCTGCTGTGCGACGTGACCGAGAAGGCCATAGGCAACTGGTGGACGGAGGTTGGTGCGGAACACTACAACTTTGAGCCCAACGATGGCATTTTGGGCCCCACAACTGTCGCTGCGCTCCTTGGCATGCTCATGGGTGCGAGGAATCGACTTTACTGGTGCGGAGCCCCCGTCGGCAAAGATGTCTTCGATATTGAGAACACGAAGCGAGGCATTGCATACTTTCAGAAGCTGTCTAAGCTAGAGAAGACGCGACGTCTCGACCGCCCAACACTGCTCAAGCTTCATCTCACCACAGCCAAAGCTGCTGCCGGCGAAGGGTGGGGAGTGCCCAAAGCCGTCAAGTCGAGAATGACGGAGATTGGCGGCAAAAGAGGCGAGATTGTCATGGGCATGGTGTCCGGGAAGGATAAGGGTGGGCTCGCCGACGTAGAGACACTGGACATTGACACATTCATAAGCTTTGCCTATGGCGGACGAGCGAAATGGCTTTGGTTTGGCAAGCCTCGCCGGGCAACTACAGACTCGTCGAACCAGGACATCGACAGGGCGAACCCGAGTTTTGGCGTGGATGAAGATCGACCCCAACCTATCTCACGGGCCCGAACCCAGCAGCCGGAGGACGAAGCTGAGGCGCGACGAAGGGAGGAACTGCAGACGCTGTACGCAGACACGGCCGCGCTTGGCCTGACCCCCAGCGCCGTAGACAGCCCCTTGAACAGGGATCCCTCACGCAGAAACGTACTGAAGAACGTGGCTGGCAAGATGAGCGATGCCAGATCAGGACTCGGCCGTATCAAAGACGCCGTTGGCGGGACCCGACGCGGACATGGTTCCCGGCTATCCGTATCCGCAAGGGAGGACCTGCTGGATCAGAAAGACAGCCAGAGCCCATTTCCAAACCAGAGCCAGAGCCAGGTTGGCATCTCGAGCTCTATCCAGGATTCCACCCTATCATCCACATCGGGGTTTGCCGGCCCAAACAGGGCTTTCACCTGGAAGAACAAACCAGAAGAATACGAGGCTGGCAGGAGGCGTAGCGAGCACCAGGAGTCCTCGTCGCATATTCTGCCAGACAACTCGCAATATCAGTCGCAATACCAGTCGACATTCAGTGTGACGTCCACGCAGCGCAAACAGCAGCAGAAGGAGCAGCAGAACGAACTAGATGCGAGACTCGGGCAGATAAGCTCAGGCTCAGAGGCGCGCAGAGACGCAGCCCCATCAACGGCTGCCTCGTCGATATACGGAGGAAACGACGCGGGGCGTCAGGGCGCAGACGACGAGATGTCAGGGGAGCCGGGCCGCCGCCATAGCGTGGAGGTGGCACAGCTGTCTCTGAAGCACGTGTTCAACGAGGACCGGTGGTCGCGACGAATGTCCTTTGGCGACGCGGAGGAGGCCGTCCTAACATGGGAAGACGTGGTGGACATTTCGGAGCTAGCGTCATCACCCTCGGGCCTTGGTAGTGGTAGCGGCGGTGGCAACCTGGGCGGCGTGCTCGCCATGGCCGAGTACGCCCGACAGCTGAACCGGAGCATAGACGACATAACGACCAACCTGGAGCCGTGGGTGGAGGAGAAGCTGCGGGCGGTATCACAGCTGGACTCGCGCTTCGCCCGGGAGAAGGACGACCTGCAGACCCTGTACCACCAGCTCAACGAGGCGTGCCAGCGGGTGCGATTCAACTCGGACGAGATCCTGGCCAACGAGCGGTCCAGCCTGACGGAGAGCGCAAAGGACACGGAGGTGCTCGTGGCCCGGCTCGACTACGAGATTGACGCCCTGGTGCAGAAGGTGGCCGATGTCGAGGACGCCATACGCAACTTTGAGAGGCAGGTCGACGAGCTGGAGAGGAGTGCGGCCGAGCTCAAGGTCTTGCTCGAGACGGAGAGCTGGCCGCTCTGGGTGGTACGCATGCTCACGGGTGTAGGGATCGGTCCTAATATAACACAAGGGAATCCATGATTCTGTTTGTCTTCTCTTTTCCAACAGGTTTCTTCACCATATCAAGTCATTATCATCATCATCATCATAGTTAGCATTTGGCAGGTTGTATACAAAAAAATAAAGGATGGGCATGCAAGCATTGAATTTCTTAGTCTATAGCGGAGATGATTTCTTTTTTTTCTTTCCCTCATCTCCCAAGAACTCTCAATACCAAGTAAATAAAGTTACAATCCGATAAAATCCCCCATGGGCATCATCTTTCTACCCAAGGGGAAAAAAACACATTATCGGATATTCTCATATATATATGAAAACAAAAATCCCCCATAAAATAATTGTACAGTTGACTAAAAAAAAGTCTTTGTTTCGATGTCGCAAAGTCTCGAGTTATATGCGCGCATGCAGTATATCGCAAAGGGGGGTGCCGAACGTTGGAAGAGAATCGTTCAAGTCCCCCCCTTTTCCCCCTCAGAGCGAAAAGAGGAAATGTTGATGGTGGAGATTACGAGGAGGACAGTCCTTAGAAGAGACCGCCGCCACCACCACCCTGACCACCGGCACCGTTGGCCTGACCCTGCTGCTGCATGATCTCGCTGATCTTGATGGACGTATCGAGGAACTTGGCGGTGCAGCGGTCGAGGCAGACGGACTCGCCCTTGTTGAGCTCGCCCTCACGGTAGTCGGTAGGGATACACTTCTTTTGGCAGTTGGTTTGCAGGCTAATTTTTTTCCTCTTGTCAGCTTTTGTTTTTTTGTTTTTGTTTTTACTCTTTTCGCTTCTTCTTCTTGTTTATGGGCGCAATTGAGCTTACCGGTTGTAGGTGTCGGCCATCATGCGCATCTCACCCTCGACGGCAGCAATCTTTTGCTCCGAAGAAGGTTGAGGACGTCCCATTCCGAGGAAAGACATTTTTTATGTGTGTGTGTGTGGTGGGTGGGAGTTGGGAGAGGACGGTTGGTGAGTTGGTGAGTAGTGATGGTGATGATGATGATGTTGGTTGCAGGGGAAAAGGAAAAGGGAAAGAGAGAAACTTGAAGAAGGAGAGGCGATAAGACAACCTGGAGCTTTGATATGATATGGATTTTTCTCCTTATCGGGGGGAAGCTGGGAGAAACTTGGAAATTAGTCACGTGTTGGGATTATATGGAGAGTACGGAGTACTATGTCAGTGTTTACGTACGAGTAGACGGTAGTAGTACATAGTACCCAAACTAAACTTGGCCTCTTTACTCTGTATGGTAACATTATTCGAGACTTATATATGCAAAAGGAGGGGAATTGTAAAATGTATTTCATCAACGCAAACGAACAAACAAAACAAAAGAGTCCACGCTTAAAAAAAAAAAACATTCAAAGCCATCTGAAGCGCCCAGACCTCAGTTCCTAAATGTAACATTCTTTGTCCAAACCCACTCCTGGAGACCAGCCGTCGTGCCGAAGCGACCGAAACCACTCCCCTTGGCACCACCATGAGGCAGGCCAGGCTCGTCATGAACGCTCATATTGTTGACATGCACGGCGCCCGACTCAATCAGCCTGGCGAAGCGGAGACCCTGGCGCAGGTCGGCGGTGAAGACGGCCGAGCTGAGCCCGTACTCCGTGTCGTTTGCGAGTTCTACGGCCTGTGACTCGTTCGACACGGTGATGAGGGAGACGGTGGGGCCGAACGACTCGGTCTGGTAGATGTCCATGTCAGGCGTCACGTCGCCGAGGACGACGGGCCTCATCTCCGTGCCGGACAGGCCCTCGTTGGCGTGGGCGTCGACGTCGCCGTACAGCACGGTGGCGCCCCTGGACACGGCGTCCTGCACGAGAGCCCTGTTGCGGTCGACGGCATTGGAGTTGATGAGCACGGGAGCTGGCTGGGCGGGGGGGAAGATGGCGTCCACGGCGCCCTTGAGCTTCTCGACGAAAGCATCCTTGACCTGTTCGTGGACGATGATGCGCTCCGTGCTCATGCAGATCTGGCCCGAGTGCAGGAACGACCCCAGCGCGCACTGCGTCGCCGCCACGTCCAGGTCCGCGTCGTGCCACACGATGGCCGGCGCCTTGCCGCCCAGCTCCAGGAGTGCCGGCTTCAGGTTCTCGCCTGCTAGCCTTGCGACGATGCGGCCCACCCGCGTGCTTCCCGTGAAGTTGACCTTGCGCACGCGCTTGTCAGCGATGAGCGCCGTCGTGATGGCCTCCCCTCTCGAGGGGTCGTGCGACAGCGTGTTCATCACACCGTCGGGGAGACCCGCCTGGTGGAACACGGAGGCAATCGCCCACATGGTCTTGGGGGCCAGCTCCGTCGCCTTGAGCACCACTGTGTTACCGGCTGCCATGGGGAACAGAACCGCACGGGTTCCGAGAATGTACGGGGCGTTCCTGTGGCTCTAATGTCAGTCGTGGTAATACAAAAAAAGCAGGCTGACGCATCCCGCCCCCTCTCCGGCTCAGCTGCTATACAAGAGGTAGGTACATGAAGTTACTGACCAAGGGGCGACGGCGACCACAACGCCGTAGGGCTCGCGCATGATGATGCAGCTGACGTCTGCACTCTGCGTGGTCGGGAAGGAGCCCTCGATGCTGGAGATTCGGCCGGCAACGTCCTTGATCATGCCAATGGCTACCCCAATGTTGAAGTTGGCCCACGGCTCAAGACCACCAGTCTCCTCGGCTAGGTACCCAGCAAGCTCGGCCTGACGCTTCTCCATGATCTCTGCGGCCTTGAGGAAGATGTCTCTCCTCTCAGCAGGCCTGGTCTCCCGCCAGCTCGGAAATGCGGCGCTGGCTGCATCAACGGCCCGCCGTGCATCATCAAGACTGGCGTTCCCGCAACGGTGAATCACCTTGCCCGTCTTGGGGGAGACGACGTCAAAGGTCGTTTCCGGGTGGTACTCCTCACCACCTGTGTACAGGGGCACAGTGTCGCCAAAGGGCTCGGCAGAGGGAGACATGATGGCTAGTAACGTTATGTGTGTATGCGATAATGATAATCCTGCCTGTTGGTGCGAGAGAGAGAGAGAGGGGGAGTTTATAAAGGCCGAGATTGTGTGAGAGAGAGAGACTGCCGAAAGACGGGAGCGGGACGTCGCCGCGCGTTACTTGGCGTATTACTATTCACATTCTACCTGTGCTAGCAGTATTTATTACCCGTACGGGGTAATACTTGTAAGAACTAGTCGTATGGACCCCTCTTCCAAAGTTGTAATATGAGTAGTCGTCTACGCATAAAGCGCCATACAGTCTGACTGCGGAGCGGCGAATCCTGATTCATGACCCACGATGAATTTTTTTGGGCCCCGCTTAGCCAACGGGCATATTACTCGTACGTTTATCCTGAAGGAGAGCTTGTTGAACCCGGGTATCGCTGGTGGAGGTTGCTGGTAACTTGTTCTGGACCCTTGGCTTCAATGGTGTGAATGTAGCCGGGGGTGACGGATACACACACACACGCTCACGGCCTCTCTGGCTGTTGGCCTGCGCAGCATGTATTTCGACATTGGGGCCGATGGTAATCTGGGGAAACCGAGGGCCGTTAGCGGCACTAACACACCATGCAAGGGGCGGGGGACGGACAACCTTTTAACCGTTGGCCAGAGGGAAAGAGGCGTTGGTCGGCATATACGTAACTCGTACAGAGAAGATTCGTCTAAGATCCTTCCCGATCCCCGCTCTCACCGTCGATAAGCTCGAAGAGTTTCAGGTTCCAGAAAGGGCTGAGGTGTCGCGGCCATGTTGATGGGGACGGCGTCTGGAGATAGACAGGGTCTCACTTGTCAGAATATGCAGCCCTGTCACTGCAGTGTCTCTTCATTCGTGTACTTGCCTGATTCTGCTGCTTCTCCAGGCAGGACGGCGTGTGCCTCGGATGCAAGTCTCGGGGCGTGGACCTGGGATGCGGGCTTGGGCGCCGGCTTCAAGACCCGCTTCACGGGCGGCTTCTGGGGGTTGAGATTGGCGGCCATTGGGGGCGACCGGCAGCGTGCCTGCGTATGGAGTCGATGCTGCTGGGTCGATGGCTGTCCAATTGAGAGATTGGGAGATGGAGAGATGGAGAGAGAGATGATGATTATGATGGCGGTAATTGGTGTTTGTCCAACTCCTGTACTCGTACAGTTGAAGGGCAAAAAAAAAGTCCTCGGCTTTGGTCGCTCCTTCCGTCCAAAGCTGCTACACCGCACCTACCCCACCAGAGCTTATACAATGCAGTAAACTACTAGCATAGACAGCCTCTTCCTGCTGTCATGATTTAGTCTGTGTAACAACGATTTCAAGTTGAAAATTTCACAATGAACGAGAACATTTACCGTAATACTAGTACGTTAGAACGTTGTATGAGTTGTTTTGCTATTGATGAGCAATTAATATACGAGCCAAGCCTCGACATGGCGCCGGCGTGGTTCGAAGCAGACGGGGAATGCCGAGGGGTTGATCTTGCTCGTGAGTACGAGTACGACTCAGGGTACTCGTACTCCATATTCTTTAGGAGCAAACATGATAATGCAGACTACGACGCATGATAAATCTGCCCTGATACTATGGCCTTTTTTACATATACGAATATGGCAAGCAATAATACGGTGTAGAATATCTGTAATGACACATTGATTGGTACGAGAGAGAAGAAACAAGAAAGTGCAACTCACGCAAAAGGTCCCTGGTATTACGGAGTACGAGTACGCGAGGCTCAGGAGTGGGACGACAAAGGCCCAATAGGCCCCATTGGCCCAATTGATCAGTGACTCAGCCAAAAGCCAAACTGGCCAATGAACATTCTCAAACGCGAGCCATGTGACCCACTCTGTTTGTCCGTTTGCTAGATTTGCGCATCTTCATTGGTGGAAATGAGGGTCTCCATTATAAGCGATTTCGACTCGAAATGCAAGAATTGACTCGACAGGCAGGAAGGAGCAATCAATTGTACGAGTACAGGTAGCCCCGTGGCAGGTGCAGCAAGTGAAGTCGGTGCTACTGTCCGCTAAAAGAAAGTAGCACCAAAAACTTGCAACAAGCAGGAAGGAGCAAACGAACGGTGCACAAGTTACGGAGAAGAGGAGCCCCGCCCCCCCGAAAAAAA
>FYEV01001805.1:229324-242964 GCA_900188565.1 Geosmithia flava
ATACAGGTACGGAGTAAAAGAGCGTGGGACTATCATGGTATCCACACGGCAATGTCCAAGTACAGCTACATTTCAATACTACTACTCCGTACATCTTACTACTACTATTGACCTCTCCTACAGAGAACCATACATTTGGGGGTGGGTGGTCCCCCGGTCCCCGGCCCCATCATCGACACAAACAGAACAAACAATTCATCTTTCCATCCATCGGCCCTGGACATAGTACTCCGTACTCTGTTTAATAAAATACAATAAAAAAATAATAAACCCTTTTTTTTTTCTTTGCCAAAATAATAATTCCATTTATACTAAACTGCCTGGCCTCCTCTCATCCGTCCTAACTTCTCTCTTCTTGACTCTTCTTCTTCTTCTTCTTATTACCCGCCAAGGCTCTCTCTCTTCTTCTTCTTCAAAAGTCTTTACAGCCTACCTACTTACATCTTCTCTCTCCCCCCTTGGGTGCCTGGCCTCGTTTGAATGCGGCCACATAACCCCCAGTCCGGGCTGATTCCTGGATAACTCTCTTCTTCTTCATCTTCTTTCCCTCCACTCACTCTCCCCTTAGTCTCTTCCCACCCTTTACCCCCCTCTCCTCCTCCCCTCAAGGCTTAAAAAGCTTCTTGTGTCTTTACGGGTCCGCAAGTTCAGTTACCCACACATTGACTTTGGGTCTAAACGACAATCCATATCGAGAAAACATATAACACACCATCCTTCCCTCCTTCTCCTTCTACTCTTGTTCGACACACACACACACATACACACACTCATCATTCTATACTATCATTCTTGGATTTGATACCAATTCCTTTTCTTATATATACCTTTTTTCTTGATTCACATCGTTTGTTTCCTAAAACTTATACATATATATATATACCCTTTCCTCATAACGGTCGACGATATCAAAAGACGAATCGCCCTTCACACACCTCCAACAACCCCCCCAATTAACAAGTCACTCTGTCGCAAAACTATGGGAGAAGTCAGCTTCCTCTCTCCAGCTCAGGCATTATCCCAACGCGCCAGTCCATTGTGCATCATGACCGAGGGCCCTCGCTCGCTACTACCCACCACCTCATCCTGCTACCCCGAGCTCATGACACCTTATTCTGCAGTAAGTTACACCAGGAAGCAGCATTGAACAAAAAAGACTCCTCCCTAAAATTGAGAACAATCAATGCTAACTGACAGATCAACAGGTCTCATCATTCAACTATCCCACCCGCGCTGACGCCAGCCTCCTCACCCCCGTATCAACAGAGGGCTCCCCCCCCATGCACCCGAGCCACAAGTTCCACACAGAGGGATACGCGCCTCACAACCTCCCACCACCACCTCCTCCACCGTCCTCCGGCCCCCACCACGAGGAATCATCCCCCACATCCTCAAGGACAATGTATCCGTGGTACACCCTCGACATGAACGGCCAATCGAGCCAGGAGGGATCCCCCGTGGCACCAGGCTCCCACCCCCACTCTCACCACCAACAGCAGCAGCAGCAGCAGCAGCAGCAAACCCCCGTCTCCCAGCAAGAGTTCCTGGCCCCATCCTACCTAGGCGCTCCTCCTCCTCAGCACAGACGTCTCACCCCAGGCCCCCCCGACAACGTCTACACAGGAAGCTACGGCGTATCCGACGCGGCTGATCACCACCAACACCACCACCACCACCCGCCGCCGCACGGTCTGCAGGCCGCCCCCTCTCACCACCCAGACTCCCACCACCACAACTACTACATGCACATGCCTAGCCAGCCGCCCCCGCCGCCGCTGATCCCCCGCGACGGATCAGTCATGCACCTCGACAGCGACCAGGAGTCCACCATCCGCCAGTCCCTCCCTCCTACGACTCTCATGGGCGGCAGCAGCAGCGCCCACCTGGGCCACCATCCTCACGATCTGACAGCCACCACCGCCAGCCCGTCACCCGACATGTCCCGCACGGGGGGCAACAGCAGGCGCAAGTCGAACGCTGCGGGGAGCGGTGCCGGGGTGGGCGGTTCGGCCTCGCGTCAGCCTCGCAAGACCAAGAGCGGCGGCAGCGGCACCTCGTCTTCTCGAAAGGGGAGCCACAGCCAGAGTGGCCATGGTGCTAACGCTGCCGGTGTGAACCCGTACCCGCTAGAGGAGCACCAGAACTGCCACGGGCAGGAGGTGGCGCCGCGTCTGAAGCTCGACTGCCCCCCAGAGGAGAGGTGTATCTTTGAGGCTCGCTGGGAGAACAGGCGCAAGAAGGGCCATGACATGTGGGAGTCTATTCAGGCCACCTTTGAGCAGAGGTTCGAGCAGAAGTACAACAAGGAGATGCTGCAGATGAGGTTCAAGAGGGCTCGTGCCAAGTACTACGATTGGCTACCTCGAGACGTAAGTTCTTGACTCCTCCCTTTGGTCGTTTTCTTTTTTCTGGTCCTCCCTTCGGTCGTTTGCCCGTCCTATTTGGAAAACTTGTATGATATATGTACTGACTTGTAATGGGTACAGAACGACCTCCTCCGCGAAGCCTTTTACGAACTGGAAAAGGAGCGCTACGACAACCTCCTGGACAGGTTCTACGAAAAGGGCGGGTCGCGGAACATGCAGCTCAGCGCCGCCGACATCGAGATCAAGCTCGCCAGCGACCTCCGACTCGAGGAGGGCTTCTACATCGAGACCCAGCAGCCTGACCTACACGTTCGACGACGTCAGAAGAAGACGAATGCTAGGAAGAGGCAGCAGGCTACCACAACCACAAATGCCAACAATGCCAACAGCAATGCCACATCAGCGCGTGGTGTCGAAGATGGCGATGTTCCTGGTGGTGGCGGCGGTGGTGTTGGGGGTGTCAACAATGACGACATTGCTAGTGTTGGTTCTCACAATACGGCTAATGAGGATGAAGTTATTCGTCAAGTCTATGGGTACCCACAACAAGATCTTTACTGATTTTCTTCTTCTTCATCTTTCTCTGTTCTCAACTTCTCTCTCTCTCTCTCTCTCTCTCTTTTCTCTTACTGTTCTACTGGGATTACAAGGGGATAAGGTGGGGGGTCTTTGCTTTTCCTTTCTTTTTCTGGGCTGGGGTTTTATGAACATGAATGTTTTGATTATACAATGTTACGTATTCAAGCATCTTTTTCACCACTTTCCTTTCTTTTTTTTGTTTCCCCCTTTTTGTCTTTTCTGTTTTGTTGGTGGATATCATTTTCCTTTTTATGCATGCACTTGTTGGTCTTTCCTTGTCTGTTTCCATGTTGTTGTTTTTTTATATATTTTATACGTCTTTACGGATAAATTGCTTTTATTCTTCTCATCGAAGAGCCATTATATATATATATATACATATTCACACACACACTCTCTCTATGACTATCTGTCTATATCTCTACTGATGTCTATGCTTGAAGAACAAGGTTTTAATAGGGTGGTTACATGTTGGTGTGATTAGAATTGAAGGGTCATTCTAAACGCGACATGTCTCGGAGTGTTTTTCTTAGTACTACGAGTACTACGCACTACTATCCGTAGTCCTCCCCATTCAACACCACATCTGGAACATTTGTACTCGTACATTATGAGTAAGACTGTACGGAGTACAATTGTCAATTGGTGTTTCCCTACTAATCCATGTCCCTATACGATTGATCTCCGTGGCCCCCCTTTTCCCTGGCCCCCATGCTGATCTGCTGATGGTCTTTGCATAGGTCCATGTCATGTGACTGACTACCCGTACCACGTACTCGTACAAGCATACTAGATATAGATATAGTATGTGTGCATGCGTACGCGGAGGGGAGTGCTGCGACGGTAATTGTCACCGTAGGATTAAATTAGAATATCGTCCTTTACCGGTATAGTTGTATTTTTGGTACGTGATTAGTGGGAAAGGGCATTGGGAATTGAGATGGGAGTGCATCGGGTACAGAGTATGTATTGATTCAAGGTCCTAGGCACAAAGCATCAATGGCCGTGCAGAAAATAATATTGATGATTGCCAGTACATGTAATAATGCTGTACTCTGTATAATAGATCAATAGGATTATAGTGTGTACTCGTTCGTACTCTGTATACTCGTACTCGTCCTTACCTCGTACGAGTCTACCGTGTTAAGATAGTGGCAAGCCACCCCCACTCGGGTAACAAGTGCCGGTCTCCCCGAGGAGGGAAAAATCTAGAGCGAAAATCATTCCTCATGCGAGTCTACGGAGTACGAGTATTAGTGTGAGTACAAGTAGTAGGTAGTACGGAGTAGGTACGGAGTAGGTACGGAGTAGGTGAACCTGGAAGCTAAAGGGCAGAGTATGGAGTTACCGTAATATCGTCGCTTAGAAAAGAGAATATAGATAGAAAGGAAACGAATCAAGTGTGCTGGGGCCTTGGAACTAATCCGTGGGCAGTGGACTTGGAACTTGACAGGGTCAATGACCCACGGGTGGGTTGATCGACTGCTAGTATTGGGACCTCCACATAACTAAAATAAAAAAATAAAAAATAAAAGGAGGGATTTGAGCAGGGGCATACGAGTACGGGACCAGGACCAGGACCAGGGCATGAAGATTGATTCTTGAAAGTAGCGAGTTTAGCACGAGTACGACGTAACCATTTATTACTACGAGTATTTATTATTACTGAGAACTAATACCATTTTACTTAGTAATATTTCAGTTAAAGTCAAGTGCTTCCCCAAGATGAGCATCACGATAAAGCATCACAAAAAAAACAAGATTCAAACTTGTATCTCTTAGTCTCATCAATGTACAAGTACGAGTACGCTTCTCATCAAGAATTAGAGTTTTTTTTCTCCGTCAAAAAAGAAGATGGGAAGGAGGGATTGGGAGTGCGCATACTCGTAGGGACTAGAACCGCGAGGACTAGAACCGACGAGCGGAACACTGAAGACTGAAAATGATTTGTATTCACTTTGTCAGACTTACGTGTTCCCTTTGGTCCGTAACCCGACAGTCTGGTAAATGAGGGTGGACCGTGATGAAACGCCGAGGGTGCGCCCAGCGGGCGATGAGCGGAATGCGTACATTTCGTACGTTTGTATCTGTACGAGTACATGGATATGTCCGGTACGGTCCCTCAAAGTTCTTCGCTTATTTTACCAAGTCCGGAGGTGTCAATTATTGAAGATTGGGGGACTACTCTACTAGTCTTGATGGTGATGTTGTCACTCCGGGTTCTAGAGTCCTAGTAGGCAAGTCCCTAGTATGTGGTGTATACTACATGTACTAGCTAGTAGTAGTAGCAGTGAGATTGCTTGTAGCCAATACTACATGTACTATGAACCCCAAGTATCATGACCAAAGGACATGGAAACAGTCGGATATACTGCATGTAACACGTGAAAGCATGTGTTGGGGACCTGAGAGCACTCCAACGACCATCAATAAAGGGTGGTAATAAGTTTATGCCCGTTAGCCGCGTGGGTTATGTGATGGATGTGACGACTTGTTGCCAAGCAGGGGGAGGTCGCATCACGGCGACATAACGTGACAGGGGGTGTGGGAAATGCCATTGACAAAGAGTACGAGTAGTATTACTAGTAGTACGAGTAGTAATAGTAGTAGTAGTAGTGTCAGTACTCCGTAGTAGAGTACGGTGTACGGATACAAGGCAACATCATTGGTGTACTCGGACAAGACGATATACTAGTAATAATACACACAACACATTGCTCCTCGTACTCCGTAAAAGAGACACATAAAACGGGAAAAGACCGATGGAGAAGCGGGTTGGGAAATCATAAATCGGAGACATCCCGGCCCCCTTCCCCACTCGTTCGTTCAATCGTCTGCGTCTTATTGACAAGGGGTGCGGAAGGGGATCAAAAAGGAGAATAGGACCTGTCAACTTTTTCGGACTGTCCCCTTTTTTTCTCTCTCTTCTTTCTTTCTTAGCGAATATGACGGCGGTTATTAGTTCCAATTTGTTCCATGTACGGAGTAGTATTGATGTTTCTCATGGCAAATGCCGCGGTGGATTCCGGTTATGCGGACAGCTGTACGGAGTGGACATGGGTCTGGTACATGTATACGTAGTCCGTACGGAGTACAGAGTAGCAGACCCGGTTCTTTTGTTCTCACAGAGATGCAAGACCACAGAAGCGTGTGCAAGTTTTTGATGTGCATTCGTATGATGTAGTAGACTTGTAAGTTATCATGCAGCTTCTACGGAGTACAGGGAGACTTGTCATAGAGCAAGGAACATGGATATGAAGAAGATGGAGATGGGGAGAAAATGTATAGTCCTCGGAGTCTTGAACTGTCATCCGAGAGCTGTGTGTGTGTGAAACTAGGACTTGGGTTGGTTCTCAATGAACCTATAAGAAGAGAGAATAAAATAACGTTGCTTGTGTTACACACTTGGACACACACACACACACACACTACGGATACTCCAGTCCTTACAATTACGTCGCTTGTGCAACCGATCAAGAACAAGTAACGCGCGTGTGTGTTGGTAGTAGTGCACAGTGGGGAGGAGAATGATGAAGAGAGGGGACGACGCCAAAAAGAAACCGGTTCAACGTCGTACGACAAGTCAAGCAAAAGGGAACAGTGGTCCACGACATTGTCCCGTAGTTTCGTACACTACGCTCGGTAATGCACCAATGTGAGTCCTCGTACGCCTGCAAGTCTTTATGACAAGGTCATGGCGGCGCCAGATCTGCTGCCAAGGACGTTAGTACGACGTTTGTGCTAAGACGGAGAAGAACGGAGCTATAATAGTATGTACACACATACTCGTAGAAACTTGACGCTACGGGTACGGGTACTTTTTTTTCATCTCAGGCTTTCAGAGTACAGAGTACGAGTACATTCAATGCCAGGATGGATACTAGGGAGGGGCGTGTGTCTACTACTAGTGTCGACCACAACTAGCTTGCCCGCGAAGCCGCGAGTATTGGTACTTTTCTAAAACTAGTACCAGTATGGACTTGGTTGTCAGAATGGATAACAAGTACTGGTACCATGAGGGGTCCAGTCCCCGGCGAGGAGGGTCAATACGGCCGACTTGGACGAGAATACAATACATGATCGAACAAGGATTCGGCCGACGACAATATCAACGGTAGCGTGCCTTGGCTTATTGATGCCCTTTTGTTTTTTCTCTTGTCCCTCTCCGTGTATTCACCTGTCATCCTGTTGCATAGAGATCAGTGATCAATGATGAAATGCCTCTAGTCTGAATGTCTTGTGTGTGTGTCGTTAAAGTCTGGTTCAAGGACTGGAGTCACAACGTGAACGATACACATTGAAGATAGTGAGGATTCAAAACTCTGTTCTGCCTTTTCAACGTGTTTATACGATAATACTCTAGAATCCATCCATTTTGGCACTTTTCGCATTTATGTAGTTGGTCCCAAGTCCTATGCAGACATGGCACATACATGCACGTACTCGTACAGATATATCCAAGGATCTGGTCTATTTGGAGATCAAACCAAGTCAAATCGCACATACCCTGTACACCATCAAAACGCCACAACAGCCTATACCACATCCGTCCACACAAACGTCCAAGCCACACGTGCCAGAACCGGTGCTGACCGCATTGTGGCGTCGTCCACACACAAATCCATTGATGGGAAACCCACTGATGATAGGTGGTATCATCATCGGAGCTCTATCAAATCGCACGCTACGACGACGACGACGACACACAACAAGCCCGGTAGCCGGCGCATAACCAGGGAAACGAACCCGAAACATCTAGGGAGGAAAATAGAAGCGGGGAACAACGAGAGAGAAAAAAAAGACAAGACTCTTTGTTCCTGTTTCTTTCTTCTCTCCTCCCTCGAGCAAGACGACAGCTTGCTTCTTTGGCCTCCCGGCCGCTCTGCTCTCCCCCCCCAGACCAGGACCCCCGACCCCAATGACGTTCAAATGCAAATCGGAGAGCCCTCGCTCCGTCGTCACACTGCCCGACAGCCACCAATCGCCCTAGGTCGCCATCACCGGGTTCGAGAATGTCGCTGATCGCCTTGCTCATCGTGTCCGTCCTGCTACCATGGTCGGCCACGGCCATGCGGCCAGGCCGGATGGCTGAGCTGCGTCGCGGGACCGTCGACATGTTCTACCACGGCTGGAATAATTACATGGAGCATGGATTCCCAGAGGATGAGGTATGTTTTCTTTCTCACCGGTGACCCCTTCTTCTCTCTGTCTCTCCCTCTCTCGCATCACCCACGCGCTGACATACTTGGACCACCTCTGTAGCTCCGCCCAATCACTTGCACGCCCCTGTCGCGTGACCGAGACGACCCTTCGCAGTTCGGACTCAACGACGCTCTGGGCAACTACTCCCTCACCCTGATCGACAGCCTGTCGACCCTCGCCATACTCGCCGGTGGCCCCGCCGACGACTCCGGTACCGGACCAAAGGCCCTGGGCGATTTCCAGCGCGGCGTGTCCCAGTTCGTCAAGTACTACGGAGACGGCAGGCAGGGCCCGACGGGCCAGGGCCTGCGCGCCTTTGGTTTCGACCTCGACAGCAAGGTCCAGGTGTTTGAGACGGTCATCCGCGGCGTCGGCGGCCTCCTGAGCGCCCACCTCTTCGCCATAGGCGAGCTCCCCATATCGGGGTACGACTCGCGTGCCGCCGCCACGGGCCGTCAGTATCGCGGCAACGATGACGGCGGCGGCGGCGACGACGACGACGACCCGCTCGAGCTGCCCCCCATACAGTGGCCCGACGGCTTCCAGTACGACGGCCAGCTCCTGCGTCTGGCCCTCGACCTGGGCCAGAGGCTCCTGCCGGCCTTTTATACCCAGACCGGCCTGCCGTACCCGCGCGTCAACTTGCGCCACGGCATCCCCTTCTATACCAACTCCCCGCTCCACGGACACCCGGGGGGCCTCGGCGGCGACTTTGTCGATCAGAGCCGCCGGCGGGAGATCACCGAGACGTGCAGCGCCGGCGCGGGCAGCCTGACGCTCGAGTTCACCGTGCTCAGCCGGCTGTCGGGCGACCAGCGGTTCGAGCAGGCGGCCAAGCGGGCCTTCTGGGAGGTCTGGGGCCGGCGCAGCCCCATCGGGCTGATCGGCAACGGCATCGACGCGGAGCACGGCATGTGGATCGGCCCCCACTCGGGCATCGGCGCCGGCATGGACAGCTTCTTCGAGTACGCGCTCAAGAGCCACATCCTGCTGTCGGGCAACGACGCGCCCAACGCGACGGCGGCCATGACGAGGTCGCCGACGGGGGGGGAGGCGTCCGGCAACCGCCGACCCACCAGGACGGACTGGCTGGACCCCAACACCATCTACGAGCCGCTGCCGACGGAGCTGCACTCGTCGGACGCCTTCCTCGAGGCGTGGCACCAGGCCCACGCGTCGGTCAAGCGCCACATCTACACCAACCGCAGCGCCTACCCTTACTACTCCAACAGCCACCGCGTGTCGGGCCAGCCGTACACCATGTGGATCGACAGCCTGGGCGCCTTCTACCCGGGCCTGCTGGCCCTGGCCGGCGAGATCGACGAGGCCATCGAGGCCAGCCTCGTGTACACGGCCCTGTGGACCCGGTACTCGGCCCTGCCCGAGCGCTGGTCCTTCCGCGGCAACGACGTCGAGGGCGGCATAGGCTGGTGGCCGGGACGCCCCGAGTTCATCGAGTCCACCTACTACATCTACCGCGCCACAAAGGACCCCTGGTACCTGTACGTCGGCGAGATGGTCCTCAGGGACATCAAGTGGCGCTGCTACGCGCCCTGCGGCTGGGCCGGCCTCCAGGACGTGCGCACGGGCGAGAAGCAGGACCGCATGGAGAGCTTCTTCCTCGGCGAGACGACAAAGTACATGTACCTCCTCTTCGAGCCGGACCACGCCCTCAACAGGCTCGACGCCCCCTTTGTCTTCTCCACAGAGGGCCACCCTCTCATCATACCCCGCAAGCAGCGCCGCGCCGTCACCACCAGGCGAAGCGCCGGCAGATCAAAGAGGTCGTCATCGTCAACAACAGGAACAACCACTACTAGTACTACTACTACTTCTACTACGACGAAAAAGGCCGCCGATAGAGGCAGCGTCTCGCCATGCGAATACTCTGACGAGACCTTCACAAACATGTGTCCGGCCGTACACCCGTCGAACCCTCTGTCGCGCTCCGTGACAGCCGCCCGCCCAGACCTATTCGGCGTATCGCGCTTCACAGGCCTGCACAAGACGCCCAACGTCCACGGGCCCCTAGAAGCCGTGCAGGTGCCGGACAAGCGACTGGGCCAGAAGGTGATGCACCGCCCCACATCCAACCACACCCTGTTCCCATGGACACTGCCCGAGGAACTCCTCCCGCCTGACGGGATGTGCGCCGCGCCGCCGCACCGCGCCATATCGTGGATAGAGTTCCCGACCAACGACGCCGTCAGCTCCGTCATGTCCCGCTTCGGCACATCGCTCAGCTGGCTTGACCACCAGGGTCCTACGGTGCGCAACCTAGAAGGACTCCGACTCCAACTGGAGAAGATGAAGCGTCCTGCCTTCTCCTCCTCCAAGTCCAGCAACAACGGCGACGACGACGAAGAGAATGTGCAGACGGAGACATGGCGCATCACCCACGTAGGTCCCACAGAGCTAGGACAGCACGAGAGCGTCTTCTTCTACGCCGAGCACGTCCGCAACATTGTCGACGAGGCCTTCACCGTCCTCCGCGACCCAGACGTCATCAACATACGACTCATGATCGACAACACCCCCGACACCCCCGAGACAAGCCAAGTCATACCCCCCGTCTCTGATGACAACAACGACAACTCCACCACCAACTCCTCTGGTATGGAAGGAGAACGAGAACAGGAAGAAGAAGAAGAAGAAGAAGAAGCATCAGAATCCTTCATCCGCTCCTTCCTACGAGTCTTCTCCTCCGTCTTCGAACCATCATACACCGATGCCCCATCGTCCACACCAGACGCAGACACCGGTCCCAAGACGTACACATGGACGGCATACACGCCCACCGGACCGGGAGCGTTCCCCGCCCCTCCCGTCGTCGACACCCCCATCCCCGGAAGTCCACCTTACAACGTCCGCGATCCCTTGCTCAATCTGCCCTGGCGGACCGTCTACGCTGCCGGTCTCGCGTGTGATGGCCCCCTTCCGGATTTCGCCCCGAGAACACACCAGGTCATTGTCATACAGAGGGGCGGATGCTCGTTCTCGAGGAAGCTGTCCAACATTCCGTCCTTTTCTCCCTCCTCGTCTTCTCTGCAGCTCGTCATTGTCGTCAACGAGAGTAGTAAGTCTGATGACGATGATGATGACGACCTCGGGGAGGAGGATACTAGAAAAGAGAAGAATGGCGACCGTAGGGAGGATACAAGAAAGGGCGGCCGAAGGGAGGACACGAGAAAATACCATGATGATACGAGACCACTACTGGATGAGGAGCAGCGTACTCCAAGCGGGTTGCGGCGTCCTCATCCTATCCCCATGGTTCTCGTCAGTGCTGCGCCGGGCGACTACGATGCCTTGTTCTCTAGGGCTGCTGGTGTCGGGCTGAGGAGGAAGTATCACGTTCACAGCCAGGGGTTGCCTGTTGAGAATGCCATTGTCATTTGATGCTCACTATTACACTCTCACACACTTATACACAGTCTCTCACCTACATCCCCCCTACTCCCTCACACCTTCTCTCACACTTACACAAGCTTACTCTCACAGAGGCACTCACATGCACCCATACTAGCACTTATACACTCTTACGACATACACTCTCACTCCCACTTACACGCATTCACACCGCGTGTATACATCTACACACACACGCCTACACAGCCAGCAAATGTTTTTATGAGATAGCACTTGAGTTTATATTTTTGTTACATTATATTGAATCCATCATATTAAGTCCTCCCATCTTGATACCTTTTACGATCGAGTATAATAGTCAAAGTGATCAAAGAGAAAGAATCAGTGCCAATTACAAGTGATATGATCGAGCCATTGGAGAATAGACGTCATAAACCGGACAACCATTAGTAAACCATTAGAGAACGCATGTGCCCGTATTTAGTATACGAAAGAACCAAACGAATATACGGGCATCTGATATCGTGCATAATATTAAAGGGCATTTCGAGACCATCTGTTGCCCTCAAGTTGTCGAGTTCTGTTATTGTCGTCTTGACCACTGTCGAATTTCCCTACATCGCCCTGGTTAATATGCAGATAGGCAGCCGAGATGATTGGCGATATCAGTCATGGGGAAGAAAGACGTGGCCAAGAGGAGGAAAGAAAAGTGGGAATAAGAGGTTGTTGTAAAGAAGAAAAAAAGCCTCTCCGAAAAAAGCCACCCAACGCTCCTGTCTATATAGTTGATGCAGAAATGGAATAAAGGAAATAGAAAAGAAAAGATATGATACCCTCTCATTTGCACATCCACGTTTTCGATTTTTTTTTTTGTTCGTTTTTGTTACCATGCCAATATAAGAATCAGAAAAAGAAACAACGCCCCAAGAAGGAAGAGAAAATGATAAGAGGAGTGGGACCAAGGTTATAGTGATGGTGATTTTATATGTGTTGAGGGGTTTTGTGTTTTAAAAAACGCGCGGTTGATAAGCGATTTTCTTCTCTTCGTTTCGTGGTTTTCGTAACAAGAATGTATCAAGAACATTGCTCTTAAAATGGACTTTTCTTTCATTGCAAGCTCGACTTGCCCGGACCGTGGGGGAAAAGGGGTGTGTTGAACGCCAGACTCTCTGGTGACTCTCTGGTAGTGGTCATGGTTGGGTGAGATGTTTAAGCTTCGTCCATGAGGATGGTCGTGGGGCCGCCCTCAAGCTTGTCGCGACCGTTCAGGCCGGGGATCTCGAGGATGAACAGGTATCCCATGATGTCGCCCTTGAGCTGCTGGACGAGGTCGCCGGCAGCCTTGGCAGAGCCGCCTGTGATGGTTGGTCAGATGTGTGGGTTCAATGTATGTCTCGGTCTTACATGTCTCGGTATAAGTCACGACTGTCGAGACAGCCGACAGGAGCGGGCCGAGGATGTATTCCAGGGTCAAGGTGGCGAGGACTTACCAGTGGCAATAATGTCATCGACAATGAGAACCTTTTGGCCGGGCTTGATGGCATCCTCCTGCATCTGGAAAAGGTCCTTGCCGTACTCCTTGACGTACTCGGCGGTAGCGCAAGGACCAGGCAGCTTGCCCTGCTTGCGGACGGCAGAGAAGCCGACACCGAGGCGCATAGCGAGACCAGGGCCGAAGAGGAAGCCACGGGCGTCGAGGCCAACAATGACATCGGGGCGGGTGTCGGGGAAAGCCTGGGAGATTTGGAGCTCGAGGGCATCGAGAAGAGTGGCGTGGGCAGTCGGGTTGGCAAAGAGGGGCATGATGTCAACAAAGTCAATGCCGGGGATGGGGAAGTCGGCAAAGTGGCGCAGGTTGCGCTTCAGCTCTACCTTTGCACTGGCGAGTTGGGCGGAGGCGGCGGAGGCGGAGGCGGGCTGTCGTCGCGAGGCATCTTGGGCAGCAGAGTCGGTCGTCTTGGGGTTAAGGTCCGTCGACGCAGAGTTTTGCGAGTCTTGGAGGGACATGATGAGAGAAGAGGAAAAGGAAGAGGAGAGAAGGAGAGTAGAAGTAGAAGTAGAAGGGGAAGAAGTAACAAGGGAAGAAAAAGTGAGCAGGGGGGGTAGTGGTGGTGGTGGTGGGGG
>FYEV01001805.1:243154-296257 GCA_900188565.1 Geosmithia flava
GTCTTGGAAGGCAGGAACCTTGGAAGGGTAGAGGCAGCGGCGGCAGCGGCGTTGGCGGAGAGGGAGGGGGGGGGATGCAAGTCGCAACAGGTACACAACTGTATCTACTAGGTAACGAACAGGGTTGTCTTTTAGGCAGAGACGAGGGTAATTACTCTCTGTACGAGTACGGAGTACGGAGTATGAAAAGGTAGTGATACTGTGATAATGAGAGTACGAATATTACGTTGTACGTGATAATAGCGAGTGGGAGGGACTGGAGAGAGAGAAAGAAAAAAAAGAAAAAAAAGAAAGAAAAAAAGGTGTGGTGGGGGAGGGGGAGGGGGAGGGGTAGAGGGCAGATGGTGTGCTGTGCGTCTGTGGCCAGTGCAGTGGTTCAGTGTAATGGCCCGTACTCGTACAGTGGTTGGGTGTACAGGGCTAGTAGTACGAGTACCGTAGTAGAGTCTTGCGAGTACCTGTAACGGTGCCAAATTCCTAGGGTGGTGCCAAAATCTCATACCCGATAGGCACGGTTACAAAAAGAGGCCTAGGTTACAAAATTTTGTAACCGTACCATAGCGGTGCTAGCACGGTAACAGGGAGGTTACAAATAGGTCACAAAAGTAGATATAAGGTACCGAAATGTACTACTACTAGTAGGCTCTTATGCACTTACACGGTCTTACTACTTTTATAACCTACGACCTACGACTTACGTACTTGCCTTTTAACCTACCTTTTGACCTACCGTTTGACCTACCGTTTGACCTGCCGTTTGACCTGCTGTTGTGAGCCTTTGAGGTTGACTGACCTTTATGTGGTTGACTGACCTTTGTGTGGTTGACTGACCTTTGTGTGGTTGACTGACCTTTGTGTGGTTGACTGACTTGTTGACCTATTGATCTGTTAACTGACCTTTTGACTGACCCTTTGACTAACCTTTTAACTGACCTTTGACCTTTAATATTGACGATAACCTACTATTAGCGATGACTTGATAACGTTGCTATTGGCTATAACTTACTTGTGTGGAGGAAGATGGTTGTGTGGAGGAAGATGGTGTGTGGAGGAAGATGGTGTGTGTGTGTGTGTACTACTAGTAGGAGAGGTACGGATGACTAAGATTGTGATACCGGCTGTTACCTTTATGGTACTTATCTATTCTTTTGTGACCTCTTTGGCACCGTGCTATTATTCTGTGACCTCGGTGGCACGGTTCTAAATTTTGTAACCGTTACGTGACCTTTGGTACCGTGCCGGGATGGTATTGGCACCGCAACATGACTGCACTAGGCTCTACTAATGTACTTATTACTGTATACTTGCTCCGTATGTAGTGTTAGATGGTGTATGGAGTAATGGCAATCGTATCATTACAGCTTTACACTGAGAGTAGCGTATTATATACTGATACTATTTTAAACGTACCAGCTACTGCTAGTAGACAATATATATCACGATAAATATGTCCCTGTTTCTTGCTCGTACGAGTATCATAGAGTGGTAGCAGACCTTACGTACTCACTCGTACCCTTTGTACTTGTTCGTACGTCGTATGCCATCGGGAACTGCGCCCTGGAAACATGTCAAGTGGGTCCCGGCCCGTTAAAGAGCCAAAGATCCAAAGGGCCCAAACCCATTTAGGGGATTCAGGGCAGAACAGCCTGGACAAGGCCGCCAGGGCCGCCAGGGCCGGTCGGTCGTTCTTTCCTTCCTGGGCGGAGGTCGCAGACTTGTAAACTCGCAGAGGAAGGCGCATCCATGAATCTCAGGCCACTGAGGCCAAATCTACGAGTACAACCTGTGCCTCAGGCCGGGATGCTGTGATGCCGTAATATGATGGAACCGTGTGGAAAATGCGAGAATATGAAAATAGGGAAGGAGCAACCAGGAGCACAACGAGTGCAGACAGGTATTACTGACGTAAGGGCTATCGGTGGTGATGCCACTAATAACATGGATCTGCTCCGTACTCGTCAGTACTATTACTGCTACTTCATGACGATACAATGATACTGCGGAAATCCCATGTACAAATATACGACATGCAGCCGAGTACGAGTGCATGCAGCAGCAGCAGCAGCAGAAACAGTATTAATAGATGATTCCACCGATTGCCAACCTGGGGACCATCAACGCATATACTTTCCACCCTGCTTCTACTGACAGCATAACTACTCCGTTTTGCTACAGTGTGTACCAGCATTTGCTGCGTGGCTGCGTGGCGTGCGAACAAAATCACGCCAGACATGTCCCGAGAATGGCGAAGAGCAGCAACGAGCAGCAGCAAGCAGCAAGCAACAATAGAGGCGGTGAGATGTGAAATGACTCTACTAGCTCCGGTCCTCCTCTCTTACTCTCTCCTCTTCCTACTCCTCCTTTTACTTCCTCTGTCTATCCTTTTCATATTCACTCTCTTGTGCCCATGCACGCCCTCTCTTGACCAATCTTGATGAGCACATGCTTACCTGACGTACAGGTATTACACTGTCCACGCATATCCATATCGGAAGAAAAGGACCAGAAGGCGAGACAACGACGAATAGACAATCGTGAATCGCGCACACCAAGTGTCGAGTACACAGGTGGGACGACTCTTGTCTCTCCTCCTCTCTCTCGGACACACACCCCACAACCCGCCAAACAAGGAGGTGGAATAAAAGCTGGTGCCTGGAATCTGTCTGAGAGCAGGCTGCGTAGCCATGTCACAGCAGAAATCCTACGAGTACAAGAAGCAGCCATTCAAGCACGTTGCGCATTGTTGGTGCCCACGGTTCCCAACGTCCCCCAACCCCACCTGCGCTGCCGTCGGGCGGTCCACCAGCCGCAGGCGACGCCAATCCCGATTGTGTTGGTGGTGGTGGGCCACCAACGCATCGTACTAAGAGTGATGCTCCGACGTACGAGTTGATACTACTAGTAGTACTAGTGGTAGTATTACTACCTGTACTCCAAGACTTCACGGTTGCACGGCCATGGGAATTTTACCACAACCCATCCACAAAGTACTCACGATTCCGGGGAAAGAAGCCGTCATTCAAGATCAGCTCACGCAGCAGTTTTCTTGTCCAACACTGAAACAAGTCTGTGGCAGGTGTCACGGCATGATACATTGCGGCCCAACCCGTACATGATCTAAAAACCAAATCATGGAAGACCGGAGGGAATTGTCGTCAACAGCTTGAAGCAGAGAGCAGAGACCGATAGGCTATTTACGACCGACTTGTACTATCGTAACTCTCCCGTCATCATCAGCCGGCGCTTGGCATCGTCGTCATTGACAAGCCGCTTCTGCCTGCGTACCCATGATGTACTGTGTATGTGTGTGTGCTGTACACGTATACGGACAAGCACCCGGGCCCGTCCTGATGGTGTTGTTTTACTATCATACTTTGGAGCCCCGACAGCTCATAGATGCCGGCTTATACACAAAATATTAGTATGTGTATTTCAACAGTCTCCCATCGAATAGCACATGTCGCGCGATTCATGATACATCTCACGTACGCACGGGCACACACACATACACACACACAACTGCAAGCGTGCCCATGGTGAACAACGCAGTCGTGTTCTGATAAGGCTGTGTTCGGTCTGCCTGCCCGTCTGCCTTTTTGTCTGCTGTGCTGGCTCGCCTGGCTTGGCCTTGCTGGCCTTGCACCCCACCAAGAGTCATCACCTTGTTTTTTTTTGTTGCCCCCCTTTTTATTGACTGCCTTTCTTGATATGCACACTCGCGAAAGGTCCCTCTTTCGCTCGCAGGCAGTGCGGGGGGGAGTGGATGAGAAATGGCTATCTCGCATAGCGACAAGAAGGCAAGTGTTTTATGAGTACTCTCTTTCATTATCCCGTCCCCCCCAGCCACTATATCACTGTACTGTGATATTATTAGTAGTGGCAGTACAACTATTGATACTCGAGCCTCGTACACCAACCCTCAAACAGGATCAAAGCAAGGCACACGTACACAAGCTATTCTCACGTTCCGCCCACACCTACCCACACACACTCGTGCACACGCACACACACTATCAAGGTTGGATGCCTTTGAAACGTACCATTTACTGCTAGTCGTACCCGCACCCGCACCCAAGCCTTGTTCACATTCCTATACATAGTACTACTCCGTAGTATTGCTTCGTATAACACCACCACCACCCATCCACCACATGTAAGCAGGCTTGTCGTGAAGATGGGTGCGGAACGGCAGAAAGAAGAAAGAGGGAAGAATGAGGAACAAAAAGGCCAAGACGCACACACCCTAGTCAACGCCGAACGGAGAGACATGGGCTCATGGGCGCCACATAATGCCGATCACCACCGCAGTCTCCCTATCAAAGAGTCAGACAGGCAGCGTGGGGGACCCTGATAAACCGGTCGCGGTTTACTGCGGCCCGCGATTTGTACTTTTAGCGGCCTAATATGGGGGAGGGATAGAGAAGCAGCTCCTTTTCCCTTGGTGCTGCTATGCCGAGTGCTTGCTTTGACAGGCAAGACAGGCAAACCACTGAGAGCGTGCGCCCCACTGTGAAACGAAAAAGCAATATTTCGAATAATGACGGCCGTTGTCAAGGACGTTGAGTGCATACATACATGGTCAAGAAAAAGAAAGAAAAAAAGAGACAGAAAAGGTGGGTGGTGAACTGGACCGCGCCACGCGTGCGTTAAAAAGATGGCGTCTCACGCATGGATATGAGTCAATGAGTTATTCTCTAACAAGGAGCGAATGGGGATTGAATACACACGGAGTACTCTACAGGTAGAAGCTCTACGTACGAATATAGAACAAAAGAAATGATAAAGTGACACTGACAACCTGAGCCTCTCCCCCACTTTCTGTACCATTTTTTACTCATGCTCATGCGTGTGTACAGAGAGCACGGAGAGTACGGAGTAATACTACATAGTACTGTATGGTAATACGCGTAGCACCCAACTACTCGTACAGAGTGAAAATGGTTGTAATGTAAGTACTGCTGGTAGTAGCAGCATGTATGTATGAATACCGTATGGAAGAAAGGGAAAAAAATATGACAGATTTCTTTTCTCGGCGGACCGGGGAAAAAGAAAAGAACAAGGAAAAGAAGGAGAAGAGAAAAAAAAAAAGTCCCGACGCTAAAGTGCACATCACTTTTTTTACTTTCTCTCTCACCGACAAGGATCATGATCCATGAGCTACGTTTCATCACATATACCACTCGTGCAATCGGGAATGGTGTACATGTATGGAGTAAAGGGCAAGTAGTACTACAGTCTACAGGTAAAGCAGGAGGGCGGGGGGCAACAAAGCAAATGATCCCGACGCTCCCGTTGACAATTCCCGAGATGTCCATATTGCTCTGCACTTGTTTCGACTATTGTTGGAATGTTCCATGATCCCCTTGTCATAATCTGTGACGAGGTGATCCACAAGACATGCTCGTACATAACTCGTACATTCGACCCTCTCCCCCATTAGCCCGTAGTCACCCAGTCCAATCAGTCTTTGATTCTTCAGGTAGTAGTATTCAACTTCTGCTTTCACTGCTGTCGACTCCTCCTCTTCCCCACTGGTATCCATTACGCGTGTCGTCTAGTCTCGGTCCGAAGTGTGTCAATGCTCTTCATGCGGGGTGGAGAGGGGAGGGGGGAAGAAGACTCCAATATGCTGTGTGTGAATGGATCTCAACTGAGACTTAGGTGGTGTGTCTTTGAATTAGGAGGGTATCTAAGTTATATATTAAACAAAAATAGAATCAAACAACGGGAAGAAAAGAGAGAGCATGAACATGACTTGGGTATTTGCAGAACGCTGAGAACAATACCAAAACTCCAAAACATATGAGTAAATCATGGGAAAGGGAACGTGCAGGGACAATGACAAGAACTGATAAGAAAGGAAAAAACATGCCAAAGAGATGGGAAAACAAAATCACGCTCTAAATCTCAGACGCACAATCGAAAACAACATATTCTGCAAAACATGCAGCGTGACAGCAACACAAGTAGGCAGCAGCTCCGGCCAAACAGCCAGATCGACACGACCCTCGAGTCCCACATCGACACCAAACAGACCACGGACAAGCAGACGTAGGACCAGGCTGGCCACCAGCTCACACGCCCACGTCACGCCCGAAGCCCAGAAGATCATGTTGAAGTCGTAATAGCCATCTTGTCTCTGACCATCACCGCCGCCGATGCCGTTGCCGTCGAACGCGAAATAAGGATAGACGTCCTTGTTGACGCCAAAGTGCAGGACGAGGATGCTGCCGAGGAAGGCAACCATGGTGGTGTTCTCGGCGAGGAAGCGGATGAAGACGTTGCGGGTCTGCAGCTTCTGGTAGGTGGCGTAGCTGAGCGTCGTCAACCCGAGGATGCTGAGGATCTTGTGGAAGAAGCTCGTCATCATGATGGGCGTGATGACCACCAGGCGCGTCGACGACAGCATCTGCAGGACTACGAACTGCTGAGGGGATCGGAGACGGGCGTACAGTGCTCGGACGTAGGTCTGGTACGTGAGCATGAAGTAGCTGTGTTTTGTTAGTAAGTTGACTGTGTGTGTGTGTGTGTGGAAAGAGAAACGTACAGCTTAAACACCCAGCTAAGAGGATAACTTCCGACCCTCTCGCCCTCTCGCGCACCAATGACGAAGCCAGTCAGCAGATCGAGAAGGTGGACCGTGACGACCCACCCGTAGACGTAGACGACCGTCTCGAACGAGTTGTGGGGCAGCGTGCGCAGGTACAGCTCAGCGTAAGCCTCACCGAGGACGTAAGCCATCAGGGCGATGAACAGGGCCACGCAGAACCACAGGAAGCGGATGAAGCTAGCCGGGAACCAGGACTTCATGAGCGCCAGGGGTGGCGACGGCGTGTTCACAGCACCGCCACGACGAGCAGCAGCAGCATTAGACCCCGCGGCGAGACTGCGAGATGGCGGAGGCGCATCTAGGTCCGCTACCGTTATGAAGTCGCTGTCATCTAGGAGGCCTTCCTCGGGGGAGATGACGGTCTGCGGTCTCCTCCGGTTAGATCGGCCCATGGACGCCGTGGTCATGGAGTCGACGTCGCCGGTCCACCACGATGCCGTGAAGATGCGCTGCGTCTCGGACAGGGTGTTGCGCAGACCGATGTGCCGCTCGTTGTTGCGCAGGATGAGCAGCGCGATGGCCACGGGGAGCGCCATTATGATGAAGGTCCATGATATCCAGGCTGTGTTGTGCATCGTCAGGAAGCGCGTCGAGTCCATGTAGTAGATTGGGATGGGGACTGTCAGCGAAACGATGGCGATGAGGGATACTGTGGCTGGGAAACCCAGAGATTGAGGCCACCTAGATGTTTTGTGTGTTAGCACAACCCTCCCTTACTTTCCATACCATGGGAATCTGTATATGTGTGTATAATGGATGTAGCCGGTGGCGGTGGACGTACCAGTTCAGACTATACAGGTTGAACAACTTGGTGATCCAGAACAGAGCCGTGACATTATACAGCCCGTAGTAGACAAACAGGAAGAACCAGAAGTTGACCTGCACGCGTGCCCGTCCGTGACCGGGCGTCTGGTCGTCCAGTCCATCGGGGATATTGCCGTCGTTGTCGTCGTCGCCATCGTACCCATCTGGTAATCTATACTGCGGTAAAGGGATAGCACACCAAGCGATGGTCTATAACAAATATCCTGGTCAGTCTCCGAAGTCGTTCTCTACCTCCCTCCTTCACTCCTCTCTCTGGGAGAACATGAACTCACCAAAAAAGCTGGCAGAAACACCAACAGCCCATAGCGCGAATACCAATGATCAACAACCCTCTTGACAGCGACATTCCTGGGTCTCACCCAGAGATCCAAGACCCATCGTCTCCAGAGCCTAGCCCAAGCCGACTCGTCTAGATCATCCAGATCATTGTTGTCCTCGTCATCGTCGTCATCATCGTCGTCGCCGATCCCCCCAGCATCAAGAACAGCTCCGTATCCAGCGGCGCGTAAACTACCGTATGGTCCACCGTTGTTGGCGCGGGAGCGACCACCAGAGAATAACCCCCGTCGACTCGGTCTCCTTCCCACTCGTAGACTGCTCTGCTGCGCTGTCGGTACGGCTCGGTATCGTCCCAGGAGTGGTGAGGCGTCGCTGTTGGGGCGGACGTGTGATTCTGTGCCCTGGGTGAATTGGAAATATGTCGGCATTCTTCCTGTCCCTCTCTCTCCTTTGTATCTCTGTATCTCCCTCTCTCTCTCTCTCTTTGGAAATTCTTCCAAAAATAAAACCCTGGACAGAATAGAGATATGAAAAGAGAGAAATTAAAAAGAGATAGGAAGAGGTGACGACCTGTCACCGACGGGGGGATGACGAGCTTTTTTTGCTTGGGGGGGAGTCGGTTTGTCTCGGGGATCCGGACTGGACTAGACAAGGTGCGCGCCTGTGTTTTTTGGGCCGTAAGGGAGGGAGGCAGAGTGGGGATGATGACCGCACTGCTGCTGCGGCGCTGCCTCCCTCACCCTTGGCGCAGGAGCAGTAGTTCGATTGATAAGAGCAGGGGTCTGGTGTCAGAAGATCATTCTGGTCACTCGTTCTTGAGGGTCTTTATTCTTTGCGAGTTTTTCTTTTCTTTGTTTTTCCTTCTCTGTATGGAATCTTTTTTTTTTCTTACACTATATCCCGTCGCTTTCTTTTCTTTTCTCTTCGGTCCCTTTGCCTTGACGTTCACTTCCCTTACCTCGTTAAAATGACTTGTAATCTTATACATCACCACAACTACCGCGCCGCACCACCATACCCATGTAGCCAAACAAGGAAAGAAAAATTGGAAAAGGTCCAAGTAAAATACTACCTTGTTGTCATGATTAACTACTCCTAGAAAAAATACCATACGCCTAGGATTTCAGACAAAAAAAAATAAAAGTACAACAAACTCAAAAATGAAAGAAAGAAAAAAAGATCATCCAAACGCCCATTTCCCTCCAATTCATCCCATGATATCAACCTCTCTCTCTCTTTGAACAACTCTCTGTGTATGCTTTGGTCGTTTTTGCTTTATACGAGATCCTCAATTACCCCGCAAGACATTCACATAGACGGTAAACACCTCTAGCTCAACCTCTGGTCCACCCTGAACCCTCTCAGCCTTGGGTATGGCAGCAACGAGGTGGGCCTCGAGAGTGTTGATGCCCGGGTGGAGCATGGCCTCAAACACCTTGTCCCGGTGCGTCAGGCCGGGAACGGCCTGCGCCAGGACAGAGGGTGGCTGCACGCTCGTCTTGAGCGGCTGCCTGTCCAGCAGGGTCCAGAGGGAGTACTGTCTGTCCTGGATGAAGTCGGGCAGCGTCACCACAGCCATGACCCGCCCAAAGTCGGCTGTCAGGTTGACCGTTGCCGACTGCTGCATCTCCTTGGCGTCCGGGAGGACGCACGTCAGAGTGGGCTCGTGGTGCACGTGGCTGTAGAATTGGAGACGTAGACTTGACAGGAGAGCGTCTTTGATGCCTGTTTTAAATGTTAGCTTTTGTTCCTTTCGTTTTCTTCATTTTTTTTCTTATCTTTTCCTTCCTCTCAATTAATTCTCTCTTGCGACGGATTGTTTTAACGTACCCTTTCCTGTACCCCTCAGTCGCTTCGGCTCCATGGGAATCGGAGGCGGCGGAGGAGGTAGAACCTGCGTCTGAGGTGGCTGCGACGGCACACCCGGGTATGGGGGACGCCCTGCTCCTCCGGGCGTCATCTGTCCTGATGCCACGCTGGGTGGACGGACGGCCGGTGATCCAGGAAGCTGCTGCTGTTGGTTGTTGTTGTGCACAGACGGGCTGGGCGACGAAATGCTTCTAGCTTTATCGACGGGGGCCAGCGACATTTGCGTGTGCGTGCCGTTCACTGCTGTTGCTGGTGTTTCCTGTCTCTGAGCAGCTGGTGTTGGTGCTGAGGGTGTCTGCTGCTGCTGCTGTTTTGCCGGCGATGCGGGGGTGGGAGAGTCGACGGATCCGCCACGTCCGTTGCCTACGTGGATGGTGATCTTCTTGTTGGACGAGGTTTCAGGCTGCTGTTGTCCGACCTTGAGCTTGATCTTGGGCTGCGCTGGCTCCTGGACGGCCTGCTGAGCTGACTTGAGCTGCTTGTAGAAGAAGTCCTGTGGCACATGGATGTTAGTCATGGTCGGTATGACAGTGGGAGAGATTTGGAAAAGAAAGGAAGGGGGAAGAAGAGCCACGAAAAGGATCCTACCTTGAGTTCCTGAGCAAGCACGTAAATCTCACTCTTCTCCTCATTGTAGTAAAAGGCATTCTCCCAAAGGAGGGTGGTCTTGTCCTCAAACTGCGCCCACGATTTGAACTCCGTGGTGCCGGTCGACTCGTGGCGGCCCTGTATGCCCTTGACCATCTTCTGGAGTTTCTTCAGGGACAGAGGGTCCGTGATCATCTTGTAGTAGTCCTTGAGTGCGCGGGGAGGAAGGTTCACAAAGGCCTCAAAGTATGCACTATCATACCTACAGTGAACGGGTCAGTTTGATACTAGGAAAAAAAGATAAGATGGCAGGGTCGTCTCCCCAAGACATATGTGGACATACTCTGGTTCCCTGTGACGTAGCATCTCCTCAACAATCTTCTCCTGGGCCTGCTGGAAACTCAGACCCTTGTAGGGCACGTCCTCGTACTGGTGGTCGGGTTTCGCGGACGCAGCAGACTTTCGAGGCGTCTCCTGCGGTGTGGAGATGGAGTTCCGTGTCGACCGGGTGGGACCCCTCCGCTTAAGTATGATGGATCGCCTCTTTGACCCGGCGGGGGTGCTGTCCTCCTCCTCCTCCTCTTCGTCTTCTTGCTTCTGCTCTTCCTCGCCCTCCGCATCCTCCTGATTCTCCTCATCGTCATTGTCGCCGTCGTCGCCAGCATCGGCATCGGCATCGTCGTCTTCATCGTCGTCGTCTTCTGCGGCGGCAGCGACTGCGGCGGCAGCAGCTGCTGCTGACGACCGACGCCTGGGGCCTCCCGGCTTGACGGGTGTACCCTCCTCCCCGGGCACGGGTGTGGCAATGGCCTGGTAGCCCCTGGTCTGGTATGCCGGGTTCGTCTTGGTCATGTAGTTGCTGACGGCCTTGCGGACGCGCTCAGCATCGTCGTAGGTGGACGAGGTGCGGGAGAACCACTCCTTTGCGTTGGAGATCATACGCTTGAAGTAGCCCTCAAGCTCGGACAGGTTGGCGAACTCGCCATTCTGCAGCTTGTCCTCAATCATGCCGAGGGAGATGGGCATGCGCGTGCGCTCGTAGTATTCCTCGTTGCCCTTAGCGGGCGGGAGAGTTTCAAAGTATCCTGCCACAAGACGGCCACTGCAGACAGAGATGGTGAACGATGGTCAGCAAATAAAATGCGCAATGGGGTGGTGGGGAGAGGAGGGGGATTCTTGTGTGTGTGCTGTCATACCTCTTATCGGCTGTTCGACGAATCTGATCGACGAGGGTCAGTCCGTAGGCTGAGGTCGAGTCTGGTGATTCTCCCTTGGAGAGATCGTAGGACTCCTGGTGGTGAGGCAAAGGCACGAGGTTAGCATTCAGTTTCTCTCGACAATAGAGCGATTTGTGTGCATCGATCAATGTCCCGGGGACGGGTTGTTTGATGGCATGCGACGAAGGACAGCACGAGTATCACGAGGCCAAGGGCCAAGGCAAACTTACAGCCAACTTGCGCCGCTTCCCGGATCGGTCCTCGCTGTCGGGCGACGCAGCGCCATTGGCCTTGCGCTTCGAGTCCATTGTCCCTGGTATCGTATTTTCCCCAGGGCTGGTGTCGCGCCACGTCCGGTATCGCGAATTCAATCGCGGGGGCGTATGGTAGTCCCAGTGTTCCCAGCGCAATGGCTGTTTCGATGTTCGCGCCGTCGGTGGGTGGTAGCGGCGGCGGGCGGCGGGCGGCGGAAGCGGGTGGGTTTGCGGGTTCAAGCTTGTCGACGCGTCCGACCGGGTGACGGGCGGGCAGAGCAGGTTGAAACGGCGCAGGCAAAGGAGAGACAACGAAGGAAAAGAAAACCTCTGGTTGAGGGAAATAAAATACTCAGAAGAGATAAATCGTGCTTGCAGCTAGGACAGAGAAGGAATTGTCGCCAGGATCGAGAGGGCGCTCGTTGTTGCGTCGCTGTCCAGGGGGATGATGGACCTGCTGAGTCTCACAGTTTTGGCTGGGGTGGTTTGCAGGTCGCGTTCGGCTTCGGAAGCTGTCAGTGTGTGTGGGTGGGAGTGTGTGTGCTAGCAGTATTATTTTTTTTTTCCCTTTGAATGGCTTTGAATAAAGAATAATGGAATTTGAATAGTGAGTCTAGAAAGAACTTGAATCTACCCTGTACTGTGATGTACGTATCTTTTTTTGGCGCTAGTCCCAAACTGGTGACACAGCTGGCTGCTGGTATGGAGATTCACCGTTCGGGTGTCACGGGAGTTTTTTACTCATCGTTGTGCAATGGATTGAATGCGATCTTTTTCCACTTCAAAAAAAGACAAAGAGAAGTATTGTAGGTACGATGAAAATAGACGTATATAGTATGATATACCATATGCAATCAATCTACAAGATGATGTGCAGTGGTGAGCTGCAAGTCATGTTACGTACTCTGTACCAAAAACCGTGGCGGGGCATCAGCAGTAGCAGGTAGGTCGTCGTCAGGGCCCCTCCAAGTACTAGTCGGGGACTTTGCTGTCGCCGACCGCCCATCGAGCTGCAACACACACCAATACACATAAACGCAACGCACAACATCTGTCCCCCCAGTGTCTCCCACCCAGTATGGCAGACTCATCAAAGGAGCCGTCAGGACCGCCGCCGGCCTACGATAAGGCAGCCGCCCGTCGATCAGTGGTGCCTCCCGGTCCTCGCAGGGGTCCTCTGGCTCTCGAGCTTCCCATCCTCAGCTATCTCAATTCAAAGCGAGTGATTCTCGCCTCTGCCTCTCCCAGGAGAAAGGCACTACTCCAACAGGTCGGTGGAAGGGGCGGACAATTGCCAAAACAGGATAAAAGAGGGGAACCATTGTATATTGACTTCATTGTGTGACTTGTTGCAGATTGGCCTACGAAACATCGAGGTCCTACCGTCGACCAAGCCCGAAGACCTAGACAAGGCGGCGTACGGGCCGTACGAGTACGTGGCGGCCACGGGGCGGAAGAAGGCGCTGGACATCTACAGCTCGGCGCTGGAGACGCACCTCGAGTCGATACCGGAGCCTAGCCTGGTGATTGCGGCCGACACCATCATCGTGACGCGCGACGGGCGCATCCTCGAGAAGCCGCGCAACGAGGCTGAGCACATTCGCATGCTGCACACCATGCGCAACACCAGGGTCCACAAGGTTCTCACGTCCGTCACCGTCGTCGCCCCCCGAGAGGACGCCCGCCACCCGGGATACGACATTGCCACCCACACCGAGGAGACCAAGGTCTTCTTCTGGGCAGAGGACGACGGTCTCCCCGACGACGTCATCGAGGCGTACGTCAAGACGCGCGAGGGTGCCGACAAGGCCGGAGGGTACGCCATCCAGGGTATCGGTGGTATGCTGCTCGTCGAGAAGATTGAGGGCAGCGTTGACAATGTCGTCGGCCTGCCTGTCCGGAAGACGCTGGCCATGGCAGAGAAGGTCGTCTTCCAGCAGGATGAGGAGGAGTTTGCTGAGGAGGATGGACCCGCGGATGATTAAGTGCTCTTAATTTCCCCCTTGGAGGGGATGTTACGCCATTTTTTTTTATTACTGTGTTTTTTGGTTATTTGTCTGTCGAGCAAGAATAAAAGGGTCTGAAAGTGTTACAAAAAAAAAGGACAGGTTGATTCTATACTGCTTCTTTATATACAGGGACGAAGAAGGAAAAAGAAAATCTGGTCGTACGAAAAGGATCATATCCCTCTGCATATGTGGCTGAGACTGTTTGATCAAAACTATGACGTGGGGATTCTCTATAGACGTTGGGTTGGGTAACTTGGAGGGAACAAGCATGAATGAAGAAGAATAATAAAAGAAGAGTGATTCACAGGCTTTGTGGCTATTGTATGTTGTACAGACGATGCAAGGCGAATGTCTGAATATACACGTAGTAGAGAATGGTACGAACAGTAGCACTAGTAGCGCTGAGATATTGCCAGAGTACAATATAAACGAGAGCATATGCAATGTCACATGCAATTCAGGAGGATTCTAGATCTACGTTCACCCAGTACTTTTGGCGCTGCTAGTAAAAGGCACTAAAAACGCGCCTGTGAATCATGCCACCGGAATCTACAAGCCCGGGAATGAATTCATATAGAAGGAACCAGCTCGTGTTTTTACTCACTCGCGACTTGAATTACTCAATCACCACAACTGCCACCGCCTTCCGCCGCCACTAGTCCATAACTTGAACATTGTAGTCTTCGGCGCATGTACAGCGCGGCAATAGCCACCCTCCGGGACGTTCCTGCCGTCAATTGACAGAATCTGGGGTTAGTACAAATGAACCCATCGTCCTTCATGCCACTCTGCCCACCAACAACCCACCAACACCCATCATCATCCCCGTTTTCATCTCTAATCCCCCGCCAGATTTACCCACCAAAAATAAACGATAAACGGCAATATATTCTATAAAACTGCGCACAAAACACAAACTACACGGGAGCCTGCAGCAAGGGTACGCATACGTGCATCTTCAACGCGCCCCCCCCTCTCCCCTGGAGGGCAGTACACAGCAAATACAGCAATGTCATCACCTCAACATCAAGATGCAGGCGCCCCTGGTGGCGGCTCAGAAGACAAGCCGCGTCTGACCGAGGAGGAAAAGAAGCAGAATCACATTGCGTCTGGTAACATACACCCCATGCGCATACACATACACACACATACACACACGCACATATACACACAAACAAACTCAACCCTCCCCAGTGTATATATATATTCGACTGACATAAAGCCCCTTAGAACAAAAGCGCCGCCAGGCAATCAGAGAAGGCTTCGACCGTCTTACGGAGCTCGTTCCCGGTCTCGAGGGTCAAGGGCGCTCGGAGGGGCTCGTGCTCAACAAGACGGTCACCTTTATGAGAAATTTGTTGGAGGAGCGCCGCCAGATGATTGCTCGCATAGAGGCGGCTGGAGGTACCGTTGATGAAGAATTCAAAAAGTATGTTACCTTTTCTTTCTCTCCCTTCACGCTCCGGCATATGCGTGTCGCCTGCTTCATCATCCGTCATATTGCTAACACCCTCTGCAAGACCTCTGTATAATTACAACCCAAAGGGCGAGTCCGGGGGAAACGAGGGATCCAGGGAGAATTAGAGGAGCCAGGGATACCAGTGGTCCAAGGGAAATGAGTTTTGGGATGTGGCCAGTGAAGAAAAGTTGCCTCATTGGGATAGTCGATTATTCGTCTACCTAGCGACTCGCGAAGACGGGGGACCCGAGGTAAATGCGGGAGACGAGGGATCTGATGGGTCTGAAGAGTCTACGAGGCTCACGGGGTGTACAAGGTCTAACACCATTGACGAGTCTTCCCGAGGCGAGACGCCTGCGCCATCCCAATCGCCAAAGAAACCTAAGACGTTTGAGAGATCTGAGCAGTCTAGAGAAACTGGGATATCTGGAGATTGTCGAGGAACAAAGAGGTTCGTCAAACATGATGAAAGCGAGGCAACGTCCAAGCGGTTCAGGGAAAATGAAGGATTCTCGGGGACCCGGCCAGATCAAGTGCTTCAGTCAGATCAAAGATTTCAGCGAAATGATACACTTCATCAAAGTCAGATACCCCAGACAAACATGGGACATCACGCATTCGGGGAATTGCCATTGGAAACCCAAGAACTCGCCCAATACCAACCGGACCTGACTTATGGACATCCTCCCACAGCACAGCAGTACGCAGACTTGCCAGAGCCATTGGACTTTGAAGATCAATTTCTCGCTGAAGAAGACATGGATTTGGAGTGGCTATCGAGCCTCCCAGGCGTGCCTGAAGGGTTCTTCTCGGAAACCCCAAACCAGCTATACACCCCAGACCAGGCAAGTCTAGGTCAAGAATCCGTACCGGGAGGGCTTTTCCCCGACGAAGAACCCCCCACGATCCAGCCAAGCCAGAACAACCAAGAAGAATCCATACTAGACCAGACAGACCAGACAGACCAGACAACCCTGCCGGAAGAAGGACTGGATAAAGAGATACATGGAGGATCGGATGGAGATCCAGACAATGAGCCAGACGAGGAGTTGAACGAAGAACCAGACGAAACCATGCCGAATCTGAACAAGGAACCGCCTCGAGACCATGCAATGCATCCAGATAATCTAGAAGGGGGGAGCCCTCGAGGACAGAGATGGTATCGAATTCAGAAGCTACATCTTCCACAGATACAACGTCCACAGCTACGGCTACAAGATACGGGGAACACTCGAGAACAGAGATGGTATCGAATTCAGAAGCTACATCCTACACAGATATATCCTCCACAGCTACGACCTCCACGGCTACAACCTCCACAGCTACAACATCCACAGCTACAACCTCCACAGCTACAACCTCCACAGCTACAACCTCCACAGCTACAACCTCCACAGCTACAACCTCCACAGCTACAACATCCACCTTTACAACATCCACCGTTACAACATACACCGTTACAACATACACCGTTACAACATACACCGTTACAACATCCACCGCTACCAGATACATGGACATATGATCCATGGCTGCAAGATACATGGCTACAAGATCTATCGTGGCTACAACCTCCACAACCACATCAGCAGCAACTGAACCAGCAGAATCAAGTACCTGCGGAGTTCAGCGATGGGTTCAACGCGCATGGTACTCATACAACCAGCAGTTTCAATGGGTTCGATGGGTCCCCTTGGTTGAGCGAAACTTCCTCAACAGCCCTACAAGATCAGGGAATTCAATCAAATTAGGGATTGACCGGATACCAAGGGTCCAACCCATCTCAAGTACTACATAACAACCAGGGACTCAGTATGAACCAGGCAGGTCAGGGACCCTCTCAAGGCATCGGAGAGCCTAGCTCCACCTGGGAGAGCGAGACTCCTCAAGCAACAACTTTCGGGGGCAGTCAACAGAATCAACCAAATCAAGGACAAAGAAACCAAGAAGACCATGAAGACCAAGGAGACCAGGGAAGCCAGGGAAGCCAGGGAAACGAGGGACACCAGGGACACCAGGGACACCAGGGACACCAGGGACACCAGGGACACCAGGGACACCAGGGACACCAGGGAAGCCAGGAATTCGACGGCTAAAAGGTCAAAACGTTCTTCCTTGTTGCCAGTATAACGGCCAGCCGTGGTTATGAAAGAGGAATGCATTGTCATTGTTACAGTATGCATTAGTAGAGTAGCAGCATTAGTACAAGTCGTTACAGGAAATAAGAAGCATCTTGTCACTAAAATGCCACATTAGTACTATTGATTTTACATATAATACATGTATAATACATGCAAGCATGATCAATCACTGAAACGTATCAACCATGACCTGCATCTTGTCACGCATCTGCTCGGGCGTGACACCCTCCTTGCCCAGGCTGACAAGTCCATTCTCGACATCCTTGTCGCCAACGACGAGCACGAGGCCGTACCCGTTGCTGCGGGCCTCCCTGATCTTGAGGCCGAGAGACCTGGCGCTGTCGTCGACATCAACGGCCAACCCGGTAGGACGAAGTGGGTGGTCCGGTGAGGGGAGTACACCAGCCTCGAGGTCTTGGTAAGCCTTCCCATCATTTCCGACGAGAACATTGCGCACGTGGTTAGCCCAGCGGACGACGGGCTCGGACGTGTTGACGGTGAGGACGACGGCCTGTCTCGGGTTGAGCCAAAAGGGCCACTTGCCGTCATAGCTCTCGATGAGGATGGCCATGAGGCGCTCGACGGAGCCCAAGACAGCGCGGTGGATCATGACGGGGCGGACGGGACCGTAGCGGGCCAGCTCTGTCGGATCATCGGTGGTCTCGCCGCGGGCCTCGTGCTCCGGTGCCGGAGCCTGGTACTCGAGGTCGAAGCGCTTGGGAAGCTGGAAGTCGAGCTGGACGGTGGCGGTCTGATGCTCCTTGCCGTCCGAGTCGCGGAGGACAATGTCGATCTTGGGGCCGTAGAAGGCGCCGTCACCCTCGTTGACGGTCCACTCCATGCCCGAGCGGTCGAGGGCGCGGCGCAGGGCGTCCTCGGCGCGGTCCCATTCTTCGGCGGTGCCGATGAAGTTATCCTTTGGTCGCGTCGACAGCGCAAGGCGGTAGCCCGCACCTGCGAGGCGAAGGGCCGTGTACACTACGCGCACGAAGTCGAGCGTCTTGCCAATCTCCTCCTCCACCTGGCTGGGTCGGCAGAAGATGTGTCCGTCGTCCTGGTGGAAGCGGCGCACGCGGGTCAGACCGCTCAAAGCACCAGAGATCTCGTTGCGGTGCAGAGGGCTGAAGTCGGCGTACCGGACCGGCAGGTCGCGGTAGCTGTGGTGGCCCGAGGCGAAGATGATACAGTGGCCAGGGCAGTTCATAGGTTTCAGGCCGTATTCGCCCTCTTCCTCTTCCTCTGCCTCTGCCTTGAGTTGATCGTGGCTGCTGCCGCAGCACCCCCCGTCCTCCTGCTTGCTCTTTCTGTCAGAGTACCCCGTCACCGAGTACATGTCGTCCCCGTAGTTCTCCAGGTGGCCCGACTTGGCCCACAGAGACTTCTTGTAGATGGTCGGGGTGATGACCTCGTCGAAGCCGTAGCGCACGTACTGCCGTCGGAGGAAGTCGACCAGTCGGTTGAAGACGCGGGCTCCACGGGGCAGGAATATCGGCGATCCGGGGCTGTAGACGGATGTCGTGAAGAGGCCCTGCTGCACGCCTAGGCGGCGGTGATCGGGGGGTTCTTGCGCCGCCTTGGGGGAGTCGGTCACCTTTTTCGAGTACGGCCGGCTGAATTGCGTGCATGACGGACACGTCCACTGTCTTCGGGACAGGGTCGCTGCCGCCCGGCGAGCAGCGGGTATTCGGATCATGGTACGGTGGTTTTGAGGTGGATGGTGGATGCTGCTGGAGTAGTAGGGGATTCAAGAAATTCTGGGACGCGAAGGGACGTCGAGGAGCTCGTTGCCCCTTTGGGGTTTAGCGCGGAATCAAACGGCCGACCCTGTATCAACCTCTTCGTCGATGTCAACCATTTGAACCTTTTTATCATCTCCAATGTTCAATGCCTTCAAATTTTTTCACCATTTGTTTTATTTCGCCTGTTGATTATTCTGGTATATTTAAAATGGGGAGTTGTCCGGACTCTCATACCTAGGTCAAACGCCCAATTGCTTGTAAGGTCACAGCAATTGAAATCATCCTCTCGACGTGTTCACCATGTTCAAGTTCGTATCCGACAATGTCGGCGGGACAGGCACAAAGAGAAAGCAAGGCCCAAAGACTTGCGATTCATGCAAGAAGAAACACGTGAGTATTACTTTCGAAAGAAAATACAACAGATAAATAAAGAAGGAAGATCGTTGGTTAACAAAACTCTGAAGAAACGTTGCCCTCACACGGAGCCGGCAGCAACTTCCTTCGCAGAGAAGCAACCTGAAAAGGGGACCTCCGATGATGCCAGGGATGCATCTCAAAGTGCAGGTTCAACAAGGTCGCAGCGCTTCCTCGCCCCTGAATCATCTGCTCCGCCACGGCACACCTCTAAGGTCCAGCCGCTGTCCAAGGACGCATATCTACGCTTTGTCGGAGATCTCAGCCCAGAAGCCTCCTTCCTGTCCAACCAGCGAAGTGATGCCCACGATGCCACGCAGACATCGCGACATGCCGAGGTAGGCGTGTGGTTGGGACAGAGACCTAGTACGCGCCATGATGATTCTACGGGAGAGCAGCCAGCCGCGACCAACGAGGCCTCCACCACCCGCATCGCATACGACTCAGCCATCCGGTCATCCGGTCTCACAGTTCTGCAAGCTCTGTCGAGCCATCTACGACAGGAATGCCTCTCTGTCCTGCCGCCAGAGCATGACCTAGGTATCATAATGGGGCTCTACTACGCCAAGATGGATCCTATATTCCCCATCGTGCACGGAGAGGAACTCAATTCGCACAACCCGTCCGAGTCCGTCGCGCTCAAGCAGTGCATCTGTCTCGTGGCAGCAGCCGACCCGAAGCTGCGGGGTCATCTCCGCTTACCGTATACGGAGCACCTCCTGTCGCCCATCGAATTCCGGAGTTACACATCCCGCGCCGTCAAGCAGGCGCTCGATATGGGCTTCATCCGCGACAGGGTTGTCCTCCTGCAAGTGACTGCCTTGATGGCGTTCAATGCCGACGAGGCCAATTGCAGTGAGGTGTCTACTTACTATGTCTCCCAGGCTGTGTACCATGCCCAGACGCTGGGTCTGCACCTCGGCTGGCCCGACGACGGGGCAGGCTCAGAGAAGCCGAGGCGTCTGTTCTGGTGCGCCTGGGTCCTTGATCGCCTGAACGCTGCGGCGAATGGCCGTCCTATCGTCATCCATCGGCAAGATGTGGAGTTGAAGATATTTGATGTCTACCCCGAGAAGACGGCGCCCTTCAGGTTGCTTATATGCATATCGCTTTTTCTTGACAAGGTCATTTCTCGCTACAGGCCTCATTCCGCTGCTGACGAGGTCGCGTATGATGCGGAAATTACGTTTGAGCATCTGGTTAGAGAGGCCAAAGCAGACGGTCTGAGCAGTTCAGTCTTAGGTAAGTCTGCACCAAAGCTACATCTACAAAACCTGGGATCCCAAGAGGGTTCAAAAAAAAAAAACACACACACACACACGAAAGAAATTGACTTGCTAACTTGTTTTGCAACAGCCTCGCTGGAGATGCTGTACCTCTCCGTCCTGATCCTCCGAGAACGCCCCAGGTCATCTGGGGGCCAGAGTCAGAGCCGTTCGGCTCCGAGTTCTGACCTGCAGCTGTTTGCCGCGACGAGCATAGTATCTATTGCGTCGGGGGACTCCAAATCAACCATTACTTTCTGGCCTGTCCTGCCGTATTCCATGTCACTGGCTGCGTCTGTGGCATACAAGAGCCTGCGGAACAGTTCTCTGGCCTACCGTCGCAAGCAGGCATATGATTTGTTCCATCGCAGCTGCGATGTCCTCGATGAGCTAGGAAAGACATTCTCGTCTGCCCACACCGTCGCGCGCATGGCAACAGATACCATGAATGAGGTTGAGAGGATTGCAGCGGACAGGAGCAAGATGAGACACGCGGACAGCTCGAACGTTGGACAAGGTACTGTCACAACACAGGCATCGACTGCCCCGTCGCCGACGCAGAACCAACGAGACCAAGATCAAGAAGACCGGCTTCTACAACAGCAGCTTACTACAGCTGTGTCAACGGCAGAGTCTACTTACCAGCCATACGTCGAAGCCCCCCTCTTAGACTTCGACGAGCCACTGAACACTTTCGAGGATTGGGTGGGCGACGGTGGAATATTCAACCACTTCGATCCTAGCTTCGATTTGAATCTCATTGATCAGGTCTTCTCAGCCAATCTTGACCCGGCGCAGCCACCCTTGCCTCAGGATTGGATGGGCCATGGACAGTACGACTGAACAGAGACATGATGACATAGCCGACCGCGAAATATAATTATATACCCACCTGTCGTTGTACGAAATCCCAATGTCTCGGTCACTCCCATCGGCAATTAACGTTTTGGGAGGTATCCGCCCAGATGTCGGGGAGTCATACTTTTCGTTACCCTGCCGCAAGTCGCGGTTTGCTGTTTTGGGAAAACATCCGCCAAACTCATTACCCGAATAGGCAATCCTGGTCGGGGTCTGCTGTTATTGAACTTCCCCACGTCCGCGGGGGAGACTCCAGAGGCTCAAATGGCACTGGGTGTATTTCAAAGACGCGGGGCCCCGGTTCCCATGGCTCTGCAGCTCTCAATTCACTCTACTTTACTTTGCTTTTTTTTAAAAACACGTGGTCGTTGAACATAGCAGCATCATGTTGAGGACTTCCATCTCCAGGGCGCGGCCCACCTTGCTGGCATTTACCCAATGCAGGAGAACTCTTGCTACTGCTGCGCAAGAGCACAAATCTTCAAAGGCTGAGGGAGACATCTCTTCTGTCTTTAGGTCATTGTCGGGAAGCGATGTGGACGAGAAGCTCCCGCAGCGATTTGCCGACGTCAAGCGCGCCATTCGCACCGATAGGGCTGTGCTACAAGCAAGCTGGAATCGGTTACTCAATCGCTTGAAGGACGAGACGCGTACCATCAAGGATGCGGGCTCATCTTGTATTCCGCAGATCGATTTTGCCGACATTGACAAGGCTCCCGCAGAGTTCAATGAGGAGTTTCGCAAACGCGGAGTTGCTGTTGTTCGCCAGGTCATCCCGGAGAAGGAGGCGAGAGGGTTCAAGGAGGAGGTTGAGCGTTACGTCGCTGCCAACCCTTCAACAAAAGGTGTGTATTTTCCCTGAATGCCCCCAAATATACAAATTCCGTTTCTGACCAGATCTCTAGCATTCCCTCCTGATAAGCCGGTTGTGTTTGAGCTGTACTGGTCGAGGCCACAGCTAGCGGCTCGTCTAAACGACAACATGTCCAAGGTGCAGAGCTGGCTCATGTCGTACTACAATGTGGCCGACGCACAGTCGGCATGCAGCACACAGCAGCCCCTGATGTACGCAGATAGGCTGCGCATCCGCCAGCCTGGCGATGCGGGATTCGCGCTAGGCCCCCACGTCGACGGCGGCAGCTGCGAACGATGGGAGGAGGAAGGCTACGGCAAGGCGCACGTGTACGACAAGATCTTGGAGGGCAAGTGGGAAGAGTTTGACGCGTGGGAGCTGAGCACACGTGTCGAGGCCACACAGGATCTGTACGACGGTGCCGGTGCCTGTAGCATGTTGCGCATGTTCCAGGGCTGGCTGGGAATGTCTAGCACGGGGCCACGCGAGGGAACCCTTCTCGTCAACCCCCTCCTGTCTTTGTCGACGGCATATTTCCTCCTACGACCCTTCTTCACACCAAAGTCTACGCCGTCACCGCTTCCGGCTCAGGCTGGAGAGTACTCAGCTGAGTACCTCGACCCGGAGAACTGGGTTCTTTCCGACCCAGAGTCGCCCGACCTCCAAGGTGCTTGGCCCGGCAGCTGCCAGGAGCTCAACCACCGATGGCACCCTCACCTCGACCTTCTGAACACCATGGTTCCCATCCCACGCATCCGCCCGGGAGACTACGTCGCCTGGCACTGCGACACAATCCACGCTGTCGACAGCATTCACGCCGGCAATGCTGACTCCAGCGTCATGTACATCCCCGCGTGCCCCATGACCAAGCAGAACGTCGACTACGCCCGCCAGCAGCGCGAGCATTTCCTCCACGGCATCCCTCCCTCGGACTTTCCTGGCGGCGTTGGCGAGAGCAAGCACGTGGGTAGGCCCGGTGTTGATGTCCTCAAGGAGCTGGCTGGTCCTGTAGCTCAGCGCGCCACGGGGTTTGCGCCGTTTGACGTATCCATTGCCAAGACGGAGGGGGAGGCCGAGGTTCTCAAATACGGGAATCAGATCATGGGCTTTTAAATAGTCCCAAGGCAGATGGAGAGAACTTTTGGACACGACCGCCCATTAAGTACATGCTGGTTGCGCATGAAGCTCTCAATAGTATCTGGATGTCATCTTAGCAACAATCCTATATATTAGCAGCCATCACTTACATTCTATTTTTACTCTTAGTCTTGAATTGTTTGTTTCAATATTGTGAGATTTTTATTATTAATCCCTGTGCATATCAATCATGCATATGTCCAAGATGGCTGTTTATGTTATGCAGGTTCGTATTCCTACGCCGTACCGTACGCCGCAATTCTGGCTTGTACTTGTCGTAGCCGTGGATCGATGGATTTATACCCCACCATCAACCAGCCCCTCCCTCTCCCTCTCCTCCTCCTTCTCCCAAGCAACCACCAAAAGCCCCGCCAAGGGTCCGGCGTGCATTTTCACCCAACACCATCCCATCACCGACTCCGACATCAAATTTTCGACAACTGCTACCCGAAACCCGAGAAAAAACACGGACGCTGACTAAATCAGACCTTCACCCCGCATCTCGCCTGGCTCGTCGAATAGAGATTTGCATAAGCCCACTACAAGCCTGCGGGCCGCCGAGGCGGCTTCCCTCTTCCCCCTCCGCCGACAAGCAGACAATCATGAGCTTCTCTATTGAGGTGTCCGGCGGGGCCAACCCGCTCAGTTTCCAGGATCTCTGTCGAGCACTCGAGTCTGCCACCACGGCACAGGACTATGCACAGCGTCAGGCTGCAGAGCAGCAGCTCTCGGCGTGGGAGACGCACCCCGGATACTACAGCTCCTTGCAGGTATGTAGTACATACACACCGACGGCCCGGACGGGGTCTAGAAATATACGGGATGCTTTTTTTTTTCTGTTTCACTAACTGGTGGGTTTTATTTCATAGGCTGTATATCTTGACAAGTCCCTACCGCTCGAACCCCGGTTTCAGGCCGTCATTCAGCTCAAGAACGGCATCGATAAGTACTGGCGGCAGTATGCCCAGGTCAAGAACGGCATCAAACCCGACGAGAAGAATGTGATTCGTGCCCGCCTGTTCGAGGGCACAGTGGGCGAGCAGGACTCCCGCCTGGCCGAGCACAACGCCTTTGTCGTCGCCAAGGTCGTGCGTATAGACTACCCGGCCGAGTGGCCCGACGCCCTCGCCCAGATCATCTCCCTGCTGCGGTCGTCGCGCACCGGCGACCAGCAGCACCTCTACGGCACCCTGCAGATCCTACTCCAGGTCGTCAAGGAGCTCGGCTCGGCCCGCCTACGCAAGTCTCAGACCGCCCTGCAGTCCGTCACCCCCGAGATGTTCCACGTCCTCACCGAGATCTACGCCGAGAGGTCACAACTGGGTATCGAATTCCTGTCTACCCGCCAGGGCGGCGAGCAGGATGCCTACCAGGCCCTGTCCAACAGCCTTGTAGCTCTCAAGATTCTCCGTCGCCTCGCCATGGTCGGCTATGAGCACCCGCATGCCGATGCTACGGTCGACAAGTTCTGGGCCATGTCGCAGAGTCAGTTCGGCCAGTTGCTGTCCATCGTCGGCGGCGACGAGTCGTCCCTGCCCCCGGAGCACTTCCAGAAGCTGGCCGGCGGTCACCTTCTTCAGTTCACCAAGATGCACATCGACATGGCTGAGCAGCACGCTGTTAGCTTTGCCGTCCTCCCCAACACACTGGCCCTCGTCCACGCTTACTGGGAACTTGTCGCCAACTTCTCCGATGTCTTTGCCAACTCGGGCGGCATCCGTCAGAGCTCATCATCCGGTGGCGCCAAAGCCAAGGCCGAGGGTCCCCTTCTCGAGAAGCTGGCTGTCAAGGGCCTTCTCCTGCTGCGTGCCTGTGTGCGCATCGGCTTCCAGCCCGTCCAGACCTTCAAGTACCGGAGCCCCCAGATGAAGGCTGACCAGGCCGCCGCCAAAGAGATGATCCGCACTGAGCTCTTCAAGCCGGACCTCGTCGTCGCCATTGTCAACCGCATCATCACATATCTTTTCATCTTCCGCAAATCCGACCTCGAGGCTTGGGATGAGGACCCGGAGGAGTGGGAGAAGGAGCAGCAGAGCGAAGGAGACGCATACGAGTGGCAAGTCAGGCCGTGTGCCGAGAAGCTCTTCCTGGACCTGCTCACCAACTTCAAGGACCTCCTCATCGGCCCGCTCATGGAGTACTTCCAGACGGCACAGAACCCCCAGGCCGACATTGCCACCAAGGAGGCCGTGTATACGGCCATGGGTCTGGCGGCGGCGCACGTCGTCAACATCTTTGACTTTGATACATTCCTAGCCTCGACTGTGGCGCAGGACGCCCAGCTGACTGGGGACCTCCAGAGGGTTCTGCGACGGCGCATCGCTATCCTGCTGAGCCAGTGGGCCCCCGTCAAACTTGAGGATAGGAGTCGACCCATTGTGTACCAGATCTTTAGGCACTTCCTCGATCCCAATGACGAGTCCAACGATCTGGTTGTCAGGATCACAGCGGCCAGGGTACTCCGGTGGATCGCCGACGAGCTCGGTTTCAGCGTTGAGGCCTTCCTGCCCTACACGTCAGACGTGCTAGAGCAGCTGACGGCGCTGATCCGCAATGTCGATATCGACGAGACAAAGCTGGCCGTCCTCGAGTCGATCCGCATCATTGTTACACGCATGGAGGAGCAGGTGTCGCAGTTTGGTGACCAGCTCATGTCCAACCTTCCCGCCGTGTGGGATGCCTCGGGTACCGAGGAGTACATGATCAAGCAGGCTGTTATTGCCATCTTCTCGGCCCTGGTTATGAGCATGGGTGAGTCGTCGCAGCGCTACCAGCACCTCATGGTACCTCTGATTTCAGAGGCGGTGCGTCCCGGTTCGGATCTGCACATCCACCTGATTGACGAGTCTCTGGAGTTGTGGGATGCTATTCTTATGCAGAGTTCACCCCCTCTGGCGCCTGAGATTATATCCCTCGCCGAGATGGCCCTCCCGCTGCTCGAGTACGCTTCTGTCACGGCCGGTGCGGCACTGACTGTGGTGGAGTCGTACGTGGCCCTGGCGCCTGGCGCTCTGCTCGAAGAGAAGCTCCGGCGGCCGACGATTACGGCGCTTATGGGCGTCTTTGACTCGAAGAGCAGGGAGCAGGTACGCACGGCTACGGCGTGTATGGAGACACTCATCCGGACGGCAGTAGATATGGGCGGCCCCGAGGGCATGTCGGTCATGATGCGTGACCTCGTGGAGACGGGCTTCATGAAGAAGATCCTGGGCAACCTCCACGACGCGTGGGAGGCGCACCAGACGACGGGCCCCAACCGACGAATCAGCAAGCTCAACACCATCACGGAGGGCGACTACCTGGCGATACTGGCGCGTCTGGCGTTGGCGGAGCCAAGCCTCTTCGTGCAGATGCTGACGACGTTTGGCAATCTGGAGCAGGTCTGGAGCTGGCTGTCGGCCGAATGGTTCAGCCACCTGCACGGCATGGACCACATTGAACACCAGAAGCTGTACCTGCTAGGTCTGACACGACTACTCGAGCTGCCCTCGCCCATGCAGGAACTGGTTCTGGCCAAACTGCAGGACTACCTGACCATGTGGAGCAACGTTATCTCGGACCTGCAGGACGGGGCGGCCAACGCGACCGACTGCCTCATCTACGGGGGCAACGCGGCCGCCGAGGCCAGCGAGTACGACACGCCCAAGATCATGGCCATGCGCGAATCGACGTACCGTGACCCGGTGCACACGGTGCACGCCTACGCGTTTGTCAGGGAGAGGCTGCAGGCCGTGGTGGCACGGATAGGCGGCGAGGCGGTGTTTGAGGAGCAGTGGGCTTCTAATGTCGAGAAGCAGTGCATGGATGATTTCCGATCGGTGGCGAGTCAGATGGAATAAAGGAGTAAAATGGAGGAGGAGGAGCCAGGTGGAGTTGTATACATGAATGAAGCTATGAATATCCTACCATATACCAAAAGGAGAAAAAAGAGAGTTTTAAATCCCCAAGAGCGAGAGGCAGACAGAGAGCAATAGAATCAGGGCAAGATTATATATCATTGTCAATGACATACATGTTGGTCAAACAATAGATTTCTCACAGCTTGCTACCACCATCCTGGGGCAACTTGACAACCACCTTCCCCCAAGTGCCCCTACTCCCCAGGGCAACAAGCGCATCCTTGACCCTCTCTAGACCAACGTACTCCTCGCCCGTATACTCTGTACCCTTGAGCTTCCCCTGCTTGACGAGGTCCATGATACCCCTCCACACGACGCCCGCGGTCTCGGGCTCGTTCTTGGCGTACGCGCCCCAGTGGATGCCCACGAGGGAGATGTTCTTGAGGAGGAACTTGTTCGTGGGGACGCGCTCGATGGCTCCCGCCGCAAAACCAACGACGAGGATGCGGGCGTTCCAGGCGGCGCACTTTGTCGAGGCGTCGACCAGGCCGACCGGGTCGTAGACTATGTCCACGCCCTTCTTCCCCGGTGTCAGGTCTTTCACCTGCTGGGGCCAGGTCTTGTCGTTGTAGGAGATTACGTGGTCTGCTCCGAATTTACGGGCCACCGAGAGCTTCTCCGGTGTGGAGGCTGTTGCTATCACTGTTGCGCCGAACGCCTTGGCCACTGGGAGGAGGTCAGTATTCAGGTCATCAAATAAAGAGATGGGGGCAGGGAAAGAGGGCTAGTTCGTGGATGGAAAGGGAAAAGGAGAATGGGAAGTGTAGTGTAGACATACCTTGAACAGCTGCAAGCCCAACTCCGCCAGCAGCAGCATGAACAAGAACGATATCACCCTTCTTGATGCCAGCGCGGACTACCAGAGCGCCGTAGCTCGTCGGTGCGGTGACGAAGAGTCCAGCAGCCTCCTGGAATGACCATCCCTCGGGAACGGGGAGGAGACTCCCCTCCTGGGCGCATACTTTCGTGGCGAATGCGCCCTGTGAGGCACCGAAGACGCGTGCTCCCACTGGGAATTTGGCCTGTCCTTGCTGAGGCGTGGACACGACTATGCCGGCGAATTCCATGCCTGCGATCCATGGGAAAGCTGTTGTTTTTTGTCAGTTTAATTTCTATCTTCATCTCCCAAATGCAAGAGGTTTGAAAGGATAAGAAGAGGAGGGGGGGATAGGTGGTGAAGGAACACAGAGAGAAACGCACGAGGTTGATGTTGATATTTCCCTTGAACTTGAAGAATGTCGAAAAAGTTGGTGGCAGCAGCATGAACCTGAATCAGATACTCATTGTTCTTGGGCTTGGGATCCGGTAGATCCGAGACTGTCAGGTCTTGAGGGCCCTTTGTTCCTCGTTGATTTCCATGTCAGCTTGAGGGGGGATCTCTAGAGAGTTAAATGCGATGGAAGGGAAGCTAAGCTACCTTGACGTATTCCTTAACCTGGATGCCGCGCATGATGGAGATGCAGGTGTTTGATTTTATAGACTGGGGCGAATTGACAGTATCGGTGTAAAGTAGGTGCGAATATATCGTGCACGCAATGTCCAGTGTATGTTGGTCGATGAAAGATGAAAGATGGTGTTGATGAATGAACGGTAGACGTTGCTCGGCTCCTGTTTTAGAGATGCCGAGGCTCTCCGCTTGACGTTTTGTCCGACCGGGGTTCCCCAGCTTTGAAGAGTACGTACCATGGCTCATTACACCATCAGCACCTACTACTCGTACTACGATACACTACTAGTAGCACTACGACGTAATAGCAGTCATTTACTAGACTACTCCGTATAGACAGGCAGAGTATGTAATGCATGTATTCCTGTCTCGTACTAGAATCGTGGATAATGACCTCTTGAAAAGCATCACGCAGTGGTTGCTCTCCTCTCCTCCTCGCAGCCCAACCTGTTTTGATAATATAACACCCAATGAGTCGAGGTATAATAGAATAATGTGGAATCAATAAACCAGTTGCCCCAATCCTTCCTACTTTACGAGCTTCTCTCTTGTCTCGTTTTCGCTTGTTTTCTAATCCCCCCGTATTATACTCTCCCTTCGTCTCTCTCAGTTACTCAACAGGTACTCAACGGCACCCTGTACGCTTCCTCCACTTCTCCGCAGCGCCGCCACATTCCTGTCAAAGTCAAAGAAGCCCATGTCGTTGAGCTGGCGAAGCTGCTCCTCGTAACGCTCCTCGGGAGGTCGGTTATCAGGCGGTGACTGCGTGGCACCAGCACCGGCACCACCGGCTCCGCCCATCATCTGCATCATCTGCTGCATCATCTCGGGGTTCATGCCGAACGGGTTGTTACCCTGAGCACCACCAGCACCGCCGAGACCACCTCCAAGGCCGCCGCCGCCGGGGGGTCCAAAAAGAGCAGCGAAGGGGTTAGCTGCTGCCTGGTTGCCCTGCTGCTGCTGTGTTGCATCGCCCTGGGCGGGAGAGGTCGCGTCGCTGGCGCTGTTGGAACCGGAAGAGCCTCCCAGGCCACCCATAATGGACTGCAGCGATTGCAGCTGCTGGGCCATCTGTTCCGGGTTAGGCATCGAGTTGACCCCTTCGCCAACCCCCGCTCCACCAAAGGGCGCGAACGGGTTCCCAAAGGGGTTTTGTTGCTGTTGCTGGGTCTGGTCGCCCTGATCGCCGCTGGACGGGGCTCCCGACGGCGTCGTGTCGGTGGCTCCAGGGGCAGGGAAAGCCGAGTTTCCGCCGTTCATGTTGCGCTGCATGCGCATAGCCTGGCTCATCATGGACGGGTTTGTCATCATCTGGCGCATAAAGGGAGATGTAATAATTTCGCGGGCGTTGGGCAGGTTGCGGAGCATGGGGTTCGACTGGATAAGCATGTTGACAAAGTCGGGGTTGCCCAGAGCTTCGTTCATCGACTGCTGGACGTTGGGATCTTCCATCATACGCTGCAGACGCTCCTCGTCCATGGGCGGTCCCATCTGTAGGTCCCGTTTTGTCAGTATGTGTCCGAGCGACAGGTGAGCGGAGGTCATGGGAGGGAGATAAAACGTACGCCACCGTCTGGGCCGAACATGTCCATGCCCGGAAGGTTAACCTGGTGACCGGCGAAGCGAGCACCCGTGAGGCCAGCGAGGGGGTTGTTGGCGGTACCCGAGGCCATGTTGGAAGGAACAGCCTGCGGAACCTGTGCACCGGTGCTGGGAGTCTGGGATGGGTTGCTGGCAGCGCTCTTGACCATGTGAATAGTATTGTTGGGCTTGATCTTGTAGGTAGCGAGGGTGTCGTCATTCTTCAGGACGCGGCCCGAGTAGATGAGGCGCTGGCGCTCAGCGGGGATCTTTTCGTAGTCGTCACCAGCGAGCTTGTTCTTGAGCTCCTGGACGGTAGCGGACTCAGCCATGGTGATGGTGTGGAGGCTGTCGCCCGACGTCTTGACCTTGAAGGTGACTTGAGCGTCGCCGCTCGATTCGGCGTTGTCGGCCATGTTGACTGTGTATGCTTCGTCGTTGCGTGCGTGTATTTGGGGGTGGGGAGGGTTCGAGTTGGTCAACTTTGTAATCTCTCGCTGTCCAGTCGAGGTTCGAGGTGCACGGGATAATTAAGGCCAGTGGTACTAGCAGATAATACTGTACTACTCGTAGACTGTTGTAGGGACCAGCGGACTTGTCACAGCAGACTTGTCAGACCAGACAGCAGCAGGTGAGTGGACGGGGAGGGGCAGCAGGGTGGCGGGGCGGCGGCGTCACTAGTCAGTGGAGCTTTGTGGTGCGTTCCCAATGTCTGTGATACATGTATTCTGGATACTTGCAGCTACCCGCATTCGAGGGCTGGTTGATTGTTGAAGTCGGGGTTGTGCGCTGTAGCGGGTAATTGGAGGAGGACAATAAGAGAGGAGGTTCAAGATGCAGTTGAAAAAATTCAACAAGAATGAGAAAATAGGAAAGAAAAGAGGAAGGAAGGAAGGAATATGTGGTTTGTCATGTTCTCAGATCGCTCCTTCCCTGACGTACGCTTTCGTACTGTTGACTTAACCTGGAGTCTTCGATTGACGTCCATCCGATTCTCTCCGCCAAAGCACAACCAACCGTACAATCACCACAATCAGGATGTTGACATATTACACCATGCAGTATCATTCAATATATTGATGATCCATGCAATCTAGTAAACTACCATAATAGACGCAGTTTGATGAATTGACCGTGCTCCCACCAAGTGTACTGTCACACTCACCTTACTCAAGACGTACAGGTAATAATGTGATCCAAATGGCTAGTGGAGTTGGCCTATAGCCGCATACAACTTTGAACCTTTCTCTCACTCAGCCTGGTCTTTATGTCTTCACTACAAACCATCATCTACGAGAGAGGAAGCTCCATGACAGAGCCATTCTACATCCCCATTTCATACTGCCTTAATCTCGTTATTCTCCCATAAGAAAGAGAAGCGCATGAAACTCAAAAATTGAATTATGTTAAGCCACCTCTGATAGCATGAGCACGACCCCGCCATCTTAAACCAAACACCAGCATGCCACGGTCATCATGATCCAAGGCATATTCTACGCGCGCTTCTTCCCCGAAGAGGGTAAGCATCACGAGACAAACTAGCTTCTCTAAGCCACGAGCCGGTCCTGTGTCCTAACGATCATTCACGAGTGTAGGACCCAAAATCGTCGCTCAGTCACCATCAGGCTGCATCACGGCCAACACCCACAGCTCCAAGAGCAACCACCTCATCCACAATGGTGGCCCTGACATACCCTCTGTCACGGCCGCGCGGCCTCCTCTCATCGACTTTGATGTCCTGCAAGAGTACATCATCCCGCGTCAGGCCTTTTGCAACCGCTACATCACCATCAACTCGCCCGACGGCAAGTACACGGTCCTGGGGTACCCCGTGGTGATCCCCCACTCCAAGTACAAGCGTAACGAGTTCATCTTCAACTTTGGCCTGATTGTCGAGTCCGACGTCGACCAGCTCCCCTACGAGCCCGTCGTACGCCGCATAGCCACGACATTTGCCGAGATGGAGAAACAGAACGAGTACCTCAGCCAGAACGAGGCGACCATGGTAGAGCTCCCCGGTGGCGGCGGCGAGAGGAGGCCCATAGAAGGGCTGCTCGAGATCGTCAAGGAGGACCTCAACAACTATGGCGAATGCATGATTCCTGTTGGTACGTCGTCCTCTTTCTTTTCTCCGTTCTTGAACCTCTTAACCACGTTACTAACCTCAAAAAACAAACAGACGAAGCTAATACCATCAACATGAAGCTCTTTCCCCATCATGGCAACCCCCCAATCGTCGAAGGCTGGCACGTCCCCGTGTCCAAGACCAAGTTCTCTGAGATTGTCGATCCGACATGGGACCTGACGCTGCAAAAGGTCATCTCTCACATCGATGGAGTGTCGGATGTGCGGCGCATCGCCCACGCAGCCTCGGTGTCTTTGGACCTAGCCAAGGCCTCGCTTCGGCATCTTTTGTACTACGACACCATCCTCCTCCTCGACATGTTCTTCTTCTCGGCGTGCTACGCGCCCCGCCCGGGTATCCACGACTTTATCCGCAACGTTGACGGCATGGTCGACGAATGCGCCGGCTATGTCTCGAATACCGCGGCCCGCCGCCCAGACAACTACCATCTCATCCGTCTCATGACGTCGCTCGTCCCGGGCCGCACGGTCCTAGAATGGCTCTGGTCACACCGCGAGGCGGGGCTGGACGTCCTCCGCCTTATCGACGTGCGACGCTTCATACAGTTTGGCCTCATAAAAGGATGCCTGTACCGTGTGCACAAGTACGTCGTCTCCAAGCAGTATCTCGCCTCGCTCGCCACGGGACAGTCGCGGCCTGCCCCCGGGGGTGATCCCCTCCAGAGGTACACCGATGGGTGCCATCACTTTGACCAGATTATCACGGAGCAGCACCTCACCGACGACGAAATCATGGATAAGCTTAAGACTTTGCCGGTACCCAAGGGGGATTTGGCACTCTTCTATCGATGATGGTATGGGGTTCTCTATAATATTTTTTCTTCTTTTTATCCTTGACTCCTTTAATGTTACATGTAGCGGTTCTTGAACTCTTTTTTACAACTATTATACAACAATGCAAGGCCCCAACCCAAACAAAATCAAACTCTTAATCAAACAATTGTTACACAGGGGAGGAGGGAATTTTGTTTGACTCCCTACTCCTCTTTCGTTCATCATCCTTATTCTTGCCGCGTTTAGACACCGCCCTTCTTGTTCTTTTTCTGACGCACCTCAGCCTTGGACGGCAACTCGATGTTCGGGTTGTTGGCGACGCGAGCCGGCTTAGAGTCCTTGGACTCCTTGAGCATGCGGTGAATCTCCTTGTCGCTAAGCTCCTCTCCCCTCTCGGCAGCCTCCGCCTTGATCTTCTGCACGACACGGCGAAGAGCTCCCGTGTAGGGCTGGCCGGGGTAGACGTTTCCGCTCTCGTTCCATTCCTGGTCGGTGACGAGCTCGATGATGCGCACATTGTGCTTGCCCTTGCGCAGGATGAGGATCTTCTCGTCGATGACGAATTTGGCCGTGTCGCCGGGGAACCACATCTTCATGGGGGTCCAAGACAGGTTTCCGGGGACGAGTCCACGGTCCTGACCGGGCTGGCCGGCAACGTAGGCACCTTGCTTGGCGACGAGGCGCTGGCCGTCACTGGCGCTCGTGGCGAGGCCACAAGCAAAGAGGATCTTGGCGGGGGACATGTCGATGACGGAGCGAGGGAGCTTGATGTCGGCGCGAGGGGCTGTGTTGGGCGTGATGATACCCGTCTCGGCCACGGGCTCCTTGACAATGCGAGGGAGGCTCCCGCCGAAGCGGAACTGGTGCTGCTGGGCCTCCTGAAGAGCGCGCTGCGACCCGTACACGAGCGAGAGCACCTCAAAGGCCAGGTGGTGGTTGGCCACGCGGGCGGCCGGGTCGGCCCGGTGCTCGGTCATGATCTGCTCAATCTGCGGGACGGGGATGAAGGTGAAGAGGCGCAGGAGCTTCTCCAGCTCCTCGTCCGGACGGCGCATAAAGTACCCGTACAGGTCAAATGGCGACGTCTTGAACTCGTCCAGCCACATGGCGTTGCCGGCGCTCTTGCCAAACTTGGCGCCCGACGAGTCCGTCAGGAGCGGTACCGTGAAGCCAAACGGCTCGTTCTTCCAATCCGTCGGCATGGCGAAGTGCGGCGCCTCCTCGGTGCTGCGGACCGTCTTGAGCACGTCAATACCCGACACGATGTTGCCGTACTGGTCTGACCCGCCAATCTGCATCTGCACGCCCTGCTTGCTGTACAAGTGCCAGAAATCCCAGCCCTGGAGGAGGGGGTACATGAACTCTCCCAGCGACATGCCGTCGCCTTCTGTCATTTTCCGCTTGACGCTGTAATTGTATTTGTTAGCACGCTGTCTCTTGTTTGACAACGGAATAGGGTAAAGGAAGGACAAAAAAAAACATACGTCTCACGACTGAGCATAGGTCCCATGCGCGTGTGCCGTCCCAGCCTCTTGCTGAAGTCGTACAGGGACAGGTTACCCAGCCACATGTTGTTGTTGAGGAGGGCCTTCTTGGCGGCCCAGTCGTCCTGGTAGCCGTACTTGTCGCGCAGGTGGACGACGTTTGTCCACAGGCGCGACAGCTGGAAGTGCAGCTTGGTGATGTTCTTGCTGATGTCGGCGTTGGACAGCATCTCGCGGCTCGACAGGCGGTCCGTGGGGTCGCCAATCCTGGCAGTCGAGCCTCCCAGCAGCAGCACGGCCGGGTATCCGTGGAACCAAAGCCAGAAGAGGGCCATAAAGGGCAGCAGGTGGCCTAGGTGCATCGAGTCGGCCGTCGGGTCGATTCCGACGTATGCGCCGGTTCGCTTGATGCGCATAATTTCTTTGATCTTGTCGGGTGTTCTGTTTTTTTTTTCGTGTCTGTCAGTCATGGGGACGAACTAGGAAGAGGAAGAGAGAGAATAGAAATGACGTACCCTGCCACATCTTTGATGTAGCCGCGCTCAGCCAAGACATCCCATGCATGAGGAATCTCGCCGCTCTGAATCTTCTCAGCGCGCTCCTTCCAACGCTTGTCGGCCTCGTCCACCTTGTCGAGGTACGTCGTCGAGATACCCCTGATGGCGCTGCTGCCGCCGGGGTGTCGTCCGGCGACGAGACAACTGGCGCATCGTCGAGCAGCTAAGCTGCGTATAGCCATGCGCGGGGCCATGTTGTCGTCGTCTTCGTTATCGAGGGAGGTGGGGGAGGGGAGGAGACGCGTTGCGAGAGCCTTAATGATGCTTCCTACTCTAAAGACAAGACAAGACAGCAAGCGAATATCTTCCTCCTCCTAGAAAAAAAAAAAGGGTCCAAGCCAATTTGCAGCTCTTCTAGGCAAAGCTCCATCTTGAAATTGAGAACCAATCAGAGCGCCCTGACGCTCCTGTCCGGAACAACAATCGTGCGATCCGGCTTTTCCTGTCAATGGGTCCCCTCGGGATGGAACTGACCAATGGCAAGAGGTTGATTTCCCAGATCCTCGGCAATACCTCATCATTGTGCTTTTGTGACCTACTCTCCGTAACATCTGAAGGTTCCTTTTTTTCCTTGCTTTGCTACTAGTATTTCCTCTTTCGCAGTTGGATTTCCTCCCAAAACATTCAACCATTGTGACCGGTATACAATCACCAACACACACGCTCATACACCTGTTGCAAAGATGGCCTCTTCAATCGTCCGTCCCGCTACGCTGCTGCGCTCCTCGGCAGGCGTGTCCCGCAGCGCCTTTGCCACAGCCTTCCACACGTCTGCTAGGCGTTCGGCCATTATCCCCCCGGGACCTCGTAAGTCGCTACTACACATATATACGCGCGCCTCTTTGACGATGATTTTACTGACTTTTTTCCTTTTTTTCCTTTTTATAGAAAAGATTCAAGGTGGAGGTATGCTTTCAACCATTATACTGCGCGCCGCGCAAACAAACTCTCAATCGACATGAATGAATATATATCGTTCTGATGATCCCCCCCGAACCTCCCCGGCTAACCTCTGATATCATCATAGTCAACGACCCTGCTCCCATCCCCCACCCCAACGCCGCCCACGGCTCCTACCACTGGGCCTTTGAGCGCCTCCTGGCCGCCGGTCTCGTCCCTCTCTCCGTCGCCCCCTTCGCCGCCGGATCCCTCAACCCCACCCTCGACGCCCTCCTGTGCGGCACCGTCCTCATCCACTCCCACATGGGCTTCCAGTCCGTCATCATCGACTACTTCCCCAAGCAAAAGGTCCCCAACCTGCGCAGGCTCCTCTGGTGGGGTCTCAACGCCGCCACCCTCCTCGTCGGTGTCGGTCTGTACGAGTTCGAGACGAATGACGTCGGCGTCACCGAGACGATCAAGCGCGTCTGGAGGGCATAGATCTCTCTCTGGGGCAAACCATGTCGAAAAGGGCAGGAGATGGAATTTTTGAAAAAATCATAATCAAGGGGTGACATTTGTGGAAAGAGAAAGGGGGCATTGCCATTCGTCATGATGGTGACCATCTAGGACCCCGTTGTTGTCGTGTCTTTTTTTTTATCCTCGACATCTTAACATTACACTCTCTCAATTCTTTCCCCCCTCGGGCAGCAAGGGGTGGGAAGGAAAGGCTTGGATGGAGCTGCTGTAAATACAGCTTGTATAGATCTTCTTTGTTTTCTTTGTCAGTACTCTCAAGGTCAATCAATATACCTTAACTCTTTTTTTTTTCTCCATTGAAACGCCTGATCTTCGAGAAGATCCGATCGCCATAATAGCATCATCCAATCTACTGGGAGCCACGGTGTCGTTTCTTATTCTGCCTACTGTATGAATACGCCTACTTGCCGATGGAAAATGGCTCAGCGGAATCTTATCTCTGAGATGACTTGTTCGACATCATGCTCTACTTATGCTTTACCGGCTGTTCCGATGCGTTCCAGATTTGGCAAGTCAATCTCTACGGTCTCGACAGCAGCATCACTTGACATAATGGACATGATCAGTTGGTTTGATATGTTCAGGTTTTTTCCCCCAGTTTTTTGCATTAGGTCGTCTCTTTGGATTTCATCATTATTCTGTCATATTGGTTTCCAGTTGTGGGTATGTTATTTCGCTTCGTAAGGTCCTCTTCATCATATCCCCGGACTTCTTTCAAAGGGCCCACAATGCCCGTTGGTCGTACAAGTGAGTGTGTGCGATACTTCATCGTGGCTTGATGGTTGGCTGTACACGCAAGCCTGTGGGTGGCAAGTGTTGAACGGCCACCCTCCGCCTTGGTTTTGTGCGTCAACTCTCGAGAAGAGGGAACGAGAATTTCAAGAGGCAGACCTCGGGACTTAGATGGTCAGAGAGGGCATCTCGGAGCCAGTAATGAGGTCCATCTCGGGGGTAGGAGGAGCGAGGTTGGCCGTCTTGGTGCAGACCCAGCAGCTAGCGTACATGTTGACGCGGTCGATGCAGGCGCCGGCGGTGCGGGCACCGTGACACTTGGGCTCGAAGCCGTGAGCCTTGAAGACCTCAACATACCATGGCTCGAGGGCGGAGGTGCGCAGCAGGACGCGACCGCCCATGGCGAGGGCGCGGTTGAGCTTGCTGATCTGGGCCGCCGCTGCCGACGAGCCCTTGTCGAACCAGTCCATGCTGTCCATGATGACAGCAACGGTCAGAGTGCCTGGCATGATGCGCGAGATGACCTCCTCGAGCTCGTCAGTGTGGATGCGCAGCCCGTCCAGGGCACCAGGGCGCGACAGCTTGGCGTGCGCCTGGGGCGTCTGGTAGTCGAGCTGGCACTTGGGCGAGAACTGGCCGGCCAGCGTGACGTAGTAGTAGGGGTTGTCCGTGGCAATGTGTGTCTCCTCGGCCACTGGGTCCAGGGTATTGACCATGTAGTGCCAGATGGCGTGGGAGCGCGTGTTCTTGGCCGTGGGGTTAGGTCCGCACACTATGGGAGACTTGGCGTGGTCGGCCTCGATCATGGCTAGCTGGTTCTTGGGAACACCCAGGGCGCTCCAGAGGAATGACTCCTGCGCGACAACCAGGTTGCACACCACCTTTGACATGAGGGCGGGGCGGATCTTGTTGCGCCAGATCTCACGCTGCTCATTGAGAGTGGGGGCATCAAGCATCTTCTTCACGACGCCCTGAAGACCAAAGATGCGCGAAACCCAGCGGAAGACGCGAATAGCGTGACGGGAGCCACCAGTATCATACAGGCCATAGCCGCTGTTGTTCTGGAAGACGTGGATGTTCTTCATCCAGTACTGGAAAGCACGGCTAGACAAATGGGGGGACAGCTTTGTAATGAGAAGCTCGCGAAAGTCGGGGTGTTTACCCTCGCCAAAGATGCGCCAAAAGTCCTTGTAGGGCAGAGCGACGTACGAAGCAGCCTTCAGCTCGAGCAGGTGGTTCTGCGTGGGGTTCAAGTCGACAGCGTGGACACGGGCAGGGCTCTGCGTCAGATACGAGAGGATATTATCACCGGCAGACGTGATGGCCAGCACCTTGTCGTCGGGTCCAAGGTTGAGGATCCTTTCGTCAATGCGGGTGTCCTCCCATGTAAAAGCGTAGATATACTCGTCATTGAACTGCTTGTGCTTCTGGAGCTGGTCATCATAGTAGATGCGCCAGTGGTGGTTCTGGTAGAAGAACGCGGGAAGAGGCAGGTTGGCAGACAGGTTGGACACGGCCGTCAGGAAGGCCTTGGACCGGATCTCGGGGGCAGATCGCTCAATAGCGCGAGTGAGGGCATCGCCCTGCTTAGCGGGGTTGGTGGGGTAAAGGTAGGGCGACTCGGTGGCCAAGGCGTCGATGCGCTCGACAATCTCGTGGGGCAGGCTGGAGGAGGAGAAGGGCTTCTTGTGGCATCCAACCCACACATAGTAGGGGATGAAACCCAGAGAGTTGTTACGCTGGTTCAAGTTGAGAATGGTTCCGTACTTGTACTCAAGGTAGTCGCGGCGGCTGGACTCCAGACCGACACGGTCAAGGTCGAACCACGAGCGCCAAAAGCTGCGGGGCATGAAGTTGACGTGGCGGTCCACGAGACCTCCGGTGTAGTTGCGGAAGGCAAAGTCCACCTTGTTCTGCACGTAGAAGTCGACGACTCCCATGAGGCCGTGAGGAGACAGCAGAGACGCGACGGAATCGACAACGGAATAGTAGTCGGGCTTGAGCAACGTAGCAGGTGTTAGTTTGAATGATGATACACAAGTAGAGAAACGGGTATAATAGAGCTTACAATCATGGACAGGCTGTAAGACATGGTGATGAGGTCGGCACCACCGTGCTCAGGACGCGGCTTGAGGTAGCTGAGAGACGGTGACCGCAGGAGGTTCTCAGCGATGGCATTGTTGGGCTCGTAGTCTTCGAGGCGGAACTTTCGAGCATCCTCGCAGACTACAGTAACGTTCTTCCACCCCAATCTCTCGAAACGCTTTCTAGCAACTTCGCACAGCGAAGGAGAAAAGTCGACGAGGTAGACGCTGGAGAAGAATTCGGGGACATCGACAAACTCGGACATGGCCTCAATGTTCCATCCAGTACCGCCGCCAATCTAAAGGTGACTTGTTAGTATTCTCTTTCTTTTAATCCCTTTCGCTCCCTCGCTCTTTCTGCAAGTAGTTCTGGTTCCTCAGATAACATCCAGCAGTGGAATTGGAAGCACCACTCACGTCAACCCAGATGCGCTTCTGGCCCTCAATCCCCTTCCCGGAAGCCTCCAGCTTAGCCTTGAGCTGAGCCGAGACAAGGGCAAGCATGTCTTCGCGACCGCGGAGGAGGACCTTGCGCGTGGAATCATAGGCCCCAGCCTGCTTCTTGTAGAAGCTCTCGAGGGCATCCTGCTGGTTACCCTTGTCGGCTTGGTGGGGCTTGATGAAAGACGAGTAGAAGAAGAGAAAGAAGGACTTGATCAGTCCATTGGCTTCGTCATCTTTCTTATCCGACTTGTTGTTTGAGATTTTGGAGATACAGAGTCCACCGATGATGGCAATTGCTACTCCAGCATAAAGAGGTTGTACGTCACTGCCAAAGGGCAAAACGTTACCACCCTAATGGAAGCGTCGCGTTTCGTTAGCAAGAATTGTCGCCTTGGGGATGGGGGGAGGGAAGTATGAATAGAGGAGCGGCGCATCAGTGTTTAAGCATACAAGAAAAGCCATGGTACTCTCTCATGTTATACAAGAGGGTACTAGGTAGAGAATTGTTGAAAGAAACGGGCGCTGTGTTGAAGACGCTCGAAAGAGTTTAAGATGGCACAATAAGTCAAAGGAAGAAGAGAAGGGAAACCCTCGTTCGGCTGGACAGACTTGGGGAGGCGCGAGTAATATACCCCCCCAAAGTACCTGATTTTACCTCTTGGGCGTTTCCGCATGTGCTCGCCTGCCCTCTGCCATCTCGTCAAGTGACCTGCTGGCTGTACCAATTCTCGTCACGTACATGACATAGTATTCGGCTGTCTATCGGCCATCTGGAGAGGGCAGTTGGGGCAAGCGTACAAGGCCAGGGCCCCCCACCGCGTACCAAAGCCGCACTCCACAACTACGAGATCAACAGACCCCGCGTCTAGGCAGTGCGTGGGCCAATGGCTGGGGCACATGCTTGGGCTTGTCCTCGTCTCAGGCGTGGCTCTGAAAAGGTAACCCAGGGGTCCATCGAAGTGGGCACACGAGGTGTCTGTCAAAGCCCCAGAGAACGAGAGGGAGAGACTCAGGGGAGAGGTTGGGTCGTGGTGGGTGTAAGCCCCTCTCCTCGGTAGCGTAGCCCCCCCCCACCTCCCTCCATCTTCTTGTTAGGCCCATACCTGGCTCTTTCTGAATTGGTGCAGACGGCCAGGGGAGCTCACGTCAATGGTCCATTGACTTCAGACGCAGGGTCTCGTAGGTTGGTGGTTGAAAGCCAGTTACGTAGTATGGTCGTAGTTGTTGAATAGATTCGGCATGGCGGCGGTGGTGGTCCACATTAATTTAGCCTCGTGTAGTATTCCGGAGTACCAATCGGACGGGTCCTGGCCAGCACATGGAGCATCCCAGGGTCATATAAGGAACCCCGTCATCGACCAAGGTGAACTGCATTGGTGCTCGGGAAGGAACTCGCAGAGACACAATACAGAGCATGTGGTCTAGAGAATGTACATCGTAGCACCCAGCGCATGATGCGCGGTTGGCGAGGCTCACAGGACGTGACCAATGGTAACTGTTGGCCCTTGTAGTTGCTGTTGTCTCGTCTTCCTACAGTCCAAGTCGGTACATGAACGCCGAAGTATTACGGGCACCAAGACTGGGTCCCCCGGGATTGCTCCGTGCAACCGTGTAATACCGTAGCCCGTAGGCCCACGAAAATGCTGATATTCGGTAATACTGCGTGCGCGATTTGGCAGATCCTGAGCTGGCAGGGTGATTGCTTATCTGCTCTGTTCTCCGTTGCCCACACTGTCGTTTACTACTCGTAATAAATAGATCAGCAATGGTGAGAGTTGGCGCATCATTATCACAGGTTGTCCTAGCCAGCCAGCCAGCCGCGAAACACGTATTCTGGTGAGTCGTGCAGAAAGAGCAGTTTCATTTGTGCCACCCAATGACGTCGAACATGTGCGACTGATGAGAAAGATTTGGTACTCGGGTGAAAGGGTCATCGGAAACAGAACCTGTGTCTATTGTTGGGAGTATCCACAGTCGAACTGCCTCCAGTTGCTAGAGTGGGTGGTTTGTCTACGACGTACGGAGCTGCTACCGATACGCACTAGGAGGGTGAGGGTCGTAGCCATTCCAACGCCGGACAGCACGTGGACGACATGGTCAAAGATCAACTGGAAGAAATTCGGCAAGGCAATGGATTATAATAAGGATGGAATCACATATTCAACGCGGGTTCATGTGCACGCGTGATGATGCTAAACGTCATGATTTTATTAAAAACTATTGAAGAGTGAAGAAGAAAAGAGAAGCAGAGGAAGAGAGAAATACGAACAACACAATGCTGTGTTTCCATGCTCATTTGGCAGGAGCTACAGAGGTGCTTGCCTTAACTGGTGGTGGTGTGAGCCCGGCGTCCGGGATATATTTTATCCGCGGAATTCCCCCACAGTACGGTCCATTGGCGTCATGGCTGTCAGCAACGCGTTCGTCTGATGCGCTCTTCCAGGCAAAACGCCGACGCCAGAAGCACAGCTCTCGCCATCACCCAACACCTAGCGCCATCATCACACGACGCACTGCATCAATTATCCGATTCCTTGCCATATAATACACCGATAAGAGGGAGGAGAACCAGCGCCGTATCAAGTTGTCGCCCCCGCGGACGCGCTTGTTCGCATCGCCAACATGCCATCCGGGGCCAGCCAAAAAGGCACTGGGAAGAAGGGTGGTGCCGCCATGGCCAAGCAGAGTCGCACGTCGACCCCTGTTCCGCCGCCTACTGCCAGTCTTCCCCCACAGGAGCCATACGATCCCGACTTTCTTAACACGAGAGTCATTGTATTCCAAAATACCCTGAGCTACGATGACCTGGTCGACTCGGGCGCATCCAGCGCCACGGTACCCGACTCCCGCAGTATTGACGCTATGCTCGCCAAGCTCAAGGAGATGGTCTCCGTTATGGAGAAGCGCTCGAATTTCTATGACCGGGGTATGCGCTTCCTCGCGGACGAGCGTAAGAAGCGTCCCGACGACTACACCGGCGAGGAAGAGGTGCGCCGGTCCAAACACAAGCGCAAGAAGGCCTCGGATTCATTAGCTCCACCCGATGCAGGTGGTCACGGTACGTCACCTTCGAGATGGATATGCTAACAATAGACACCCAAGTAAAGACTAAGAACTGACCAGCGCATTCATTAGCCCGATCATCGCCAAACGGAGATGGCAAGCGGAAACGTTCGCGTGCAGACTCGGCTAGTTCGTCACTGTCTCCCGCTGCGAACGCATCCCCCTCTGCCGCCATGGAAGTCGACGAGAAACCCAAGAAGGAAAACGCCGAGGAGGAAGAGGAAGAGTCTAGCTCCGACGACGATGGAGCTCCACCGCGACGCGAGATGCCCCAGCACCAGACTTTTGGCGAAGACCCATCAACATTCGACGATCCGACCGTATACGAGATACGAGAGGTGGTTCCCGGCATGTCGGACGAGGAGAAGAAGGAGATATACTCGGTAGCACGCTACCCACCCAGCGATCTGGCACATATAATTGCCGGCGATCCCCCGGATAAGGATTTCAGCAACGCGAAGCCGACGAGTCAAATCAACTTTACGACGTTTGCATCATACATTGAACCCTACTTCCGACCATTCACCGAGGAGGACATTGGCTTCCTACGTGAGCGCGGCGACCGGGTGAGCCCGTTTGTTATGCCCAAACGGGGCAAGCGACACTACAGCGAGATCTGGGACGAGGAAGATGGAGGCGATGCTATGGACATGGCTGCCGACAAGCTTCCCCCCAACATGCCACGGGGTTCCATCGAAAATATGAACGACACGGTAGCGGAGACAGATGGGCTGTCCATTGGCCCCCTAGCTTCGAGGCTGCTGCAGGCTCTGCGACCAGAGCACCGGACACAATCGGAGGACAAGCCAGGCATCAATGGTGTGACAAATGGCGACACGTCGATCAACGGAGACGCGCAAGGCGACGAACCGAACGGAGTCAACGGCAATGCCATCAACGGCAACGGGGAGGAGAGGCCACTCTCACCAGCAGCCTTCATGCCCGAGTCAACGACGGAGGCGTGGAAGAAGGCGACATACCCGAAGCTGGACTACCAGCAGGTAGACGAGCGCCTGAAGCAGGAGCTGCGGTTCCTCGGGTTCGCGGCGCAGGACGGAGCCGAGGCCGACTACGATGGTGCATATGATGACGAAGTGGCTGGCCGACTGCGGTTCCTGCAGGAGCGGCTCCGGCAGCAGGTGCTCATCAACGGGGCACGCAAGGCGCGGCTGATGGAGATTGTGCGCGAGCGCATGGCGCACCAGGAATACTCGACAATCCTGGAGGACCTGGACACGCAGGTGCAAGCGGCGTACACGAAGCGCACACGCACCATGGGCAAGAGCAAGAAGGCCAAGCGTCCCGGAGGTGCCGGCGGAGGCAGCCACTTTGTCGCCGGCGGCGCGGGCGCTGCGGGCACGGCGCGACCCGGCATAGGCGACCTGACCAGGACTCTCATGGAACGGCGCAAGAAGTGGATCCGTACCATAGGAGGTATCTTCACCGACGAGATGGTCGGCAAGGTGCCCCGTGAATCGGACCCGGACAGTTTCATCTTTGGCCCGGAGCACATGCCAGGTCTAATGAAGAAGGAAAAGGAGCAGTGGGATGAAGAAGTCGAAGATGACGAGTAGAGTTTCCTTGACAGTATTAAAATCAGGACATATTGACGGCGTTGTTTTGTTTTGTTTTCTTGATCTTTCTCTCTTTTCCTCCCATTAGACCAGAGGGCGGGCGGCTTTTTTCTTGGTTTATAACATCGTTATGACCGATATATGTATGAATGGAACGAGAGTCTTGTCGCAACAAGTACGAGTCGCAATACAAAATAATAGTAGCAGTGACACTGCGAGTATCATCACTACTACTCTACCGTACTACATGTACGACATTGATACCTTACATGTAGTCGTTCCATCCAATGATTACACCCGAACGTGTGAAGATGCTCGGTTTGGTAATTATATGTGTAATATAAACGTGCCAACGGTCCACTCAGGTGTCGTCCCTGGTACAAGGCTGCAGATGTGCATATACTTGAGTAAGTAGAAGAAAAAAAAGATATCAAGAGGATAAGAGACACGAGATCTGAATCGTGGGGAAATAAAATCGAATAAATAAGACAAATAGGTCTTAAAGCCGATGGGCCGATATGCCTAATTAGATGATATCCCATTGGCGTTCGTCCCTTATCGCATGCGGCCGACGGCGGCGGGGTGAGAGCAGGTGGGTGGTTTTATCGATTTTGGCTCAAGCCCACTATCTCGGTAGCTTCAAGCGATAGACCCCAGACTTTTTGTCTTTTCTAACTCACAAAAACTCCATTCTGTATATCCCAGAGCATAAAGGAGCATACATCATTGTATTCATCCTCGTCTCCGTGCTTGGAAACCATGCATCTGATACCCAGAGAGGTGAACACCTCCTCCCCACCTTCCCTTCCACTCCCCCATCAACTTGAGAGACCCATGACGACTCACACCCACACAGCTCGATAAGCTCGCCATCTCACAGCTGGGCTTCCTCGCTCAGAGGAGACTAGCACGTGGAGTCAAGCTCAATCACACCGAAGCAACGGTACGTTTTCTTCTTTCTCTCATGGTGCTCTCACAGTCACATACACACACAATAGAGGCTGACAGCCAGGTGCCCAGGCCCTCATCGCCAACAACCTCCAAGAGCTCATCCGCGATGGAAACCACAGCGTAGCCAACCTCATGTCCCTGGGGGCCACCATGCTAGGTCGTCGCCACGTCCTCCCCTCAGTGTGCAGCACTCTGCACGAGATCCAGGTGGAGGGCACATTCCCCTCAGGCACGTACCTGGTGACGGTGCACAACCCCATCAGCAGCGACGACGGAGACCTAGACCGTGCCTTGTACGGGAGTTTCCTGCCCGTCCCCGCCAACGCGGACGAGCTCTTCCCGGCCATTGACAGGAGCGACTACGAGCCTGCTCGGTCCCCGGGAGCCGTGGTGGTGGTCAAGGACACCAGGGTGACCATCAATGAGGGGAGGAGGCGCATCCGTCTCGGCGTGGTGAGCAAGGGGGATCGTCCCATCCAGGTCGGGTCGCATTACCACTTTGTCGAGACGAACCCGCAACTCGACTTTGACCGCGCCAAGGCGTACGGCTTCAGACTCGACATACCCGCGGGAACGTCGGTGCGCTTCGAGCCCGGAGACACCAAGACGGTCACGCTAGTCGAGATTGGCGGCAACAAGATCATCCGCGGCGGAAACAACCTCGCTTCAGGCGCCGTCGATGCCGCACGCGTCGACGACATCGTTCTCAAGCTGCAGCAGGCCGGCTTCGCCCACTCCCCCGACGAGTCGCCCCGCCCGGCCCTCGTCGACGCCTTCACCATGGACCGCGCCGCTTACGCCACCATGTTTGGCCCCACGACAGGCGACACCGTGCGCCTCGGCGCCACGGACCTCTGGATCAAGGTCGAGCGGGATCTGACCGTGTACGGCGATGAGTGCAAGTTTGGCGGCGGCAAGTCGCTGCGTGAAGGTATGGGTCAGGCCACGGGACGGTCGGACGCAGAGGTGCTCGACATGGTGGTGACGAATGTCATCATCGTCGACTGGACGGGCATCTACAAGGCCGATATTGGCGTCAAGGCCGGCATGATTGTCGGCATCGGTAAGGCTGGTAACCCCGACGTCATGGATGGCGTCACGCCCAACATGGTCGTGGGTAGCTGCACCGATGTCGTGGCCGGAGAGGGCAAGATCATCACGGCCGGTGGCATCGACACGCACATCCACTTCATCTGTCCCCAGCAGACGGATGAGGCGCTCGCGTCAGGAATCACCACTATGCTGGGTGGTGGCGTCGGACCTAGGTAAGCGCTTCGGACGTCGAAGAATGAGTTGCTCTCGGGAATATAGAACTGACCAAATGCAGCGCGGGAACGAGTGCGACGACATGCACGCCCGGTAAGCACTACATGAAGCAGATGCTCCAAGCGTGCGACAAGCTGCCGCTCAACTACGGCATAACAGGAAAGGGCAACGACAGCGGAGCCGAGGGACTACGCGAGCAAGTGCGCGCGGGTGCGTGCGGTCTCAAGTTGCACGAGGACTGGGGCAGCACGCCCGCAGCGATAGACACGTGCCTGAGCGTGTGCGACGAGCTAGACGTGCAGTGCCTGATCCACACAGACACGCTCAACGAGTCCGGGTTCGTGGAGTCGACGCTGGCGGCCTTCAAGGGCCGTACGATCCACACGTACCACACCGAGGGAGCGGGCGGCGGACACGCCCCGGACATCATCTCGGTGGTGGAGCACGACGCGGTGCTCCCCTCGTCGACGAACCCGACGCGACCATACACGCGCAACACGCTGGACGAGCACCTCGACATGCTCATGGTGTGCCACCACCTGTCCAAGAACATCGCCGAGGACGTGGCGTTTGCCGAGTCGCGCATCCGCGCCGAGACCATCGCGGCCGAGGACGTCCTGCACGACCTGGGCGCCATCAGCATGATGAGCTCCGACTCCCAGGCCATGGGACGCTGCGGCGAGGTCATCCTGCGCACGTGGAACACGGCGCACAAGAACAAGGTCCAGAGGGGCTTCCTCCCCGAGGACGAGGGCACGGGCGCTGACAACCTCCGCGTCAAGAGATACGTCTCAAAGTACACTGTCAACCCTGCCGTCGCCCAGGGCTTCAACCACGTCATTGGCAGCATAGAGGTCGGCAAGCTGGCTGACCTCGTTCTCTGGGATCCTGCCTGGTTCGGTACGAAACCCGTCCAGGTGATAAAGAGTGGTCTAATAGCTTATGCTCAAATGGTATGTATTTTTCGTCTTTCTCCTCTTTTTACTCCTCCTCCTCCTCTTTCTCCAATTCTCTCTCTCTCCTCTTTTTCTTCTTCCCTCCCTCTCTCGGTTGTTTTTAATAAGCTTAAAATAAACCGTGCCGTCTTGGGGTTGTATCCTATTACGTACTGACTGACACACGCGCGCACCCACAGGGCGACCCCAACGCTTCCATCCCCACCATCCAACCCATCATCGGCAGACCCATGTTCGCCCCGCTCGTCCCCCAGACCAGCATCCTCTTCGTGTCGGCGTCGAGCATCGAGTCCGGCGCCATCCAGTCGTACGACCTCGAGAGTCGCGTCGAGGCCGTCAAGGGTTGTCGCGAAATTGGCAAGAGGGATATGAAGTACAATGACGCCCAGCCTCGCATGAGGGTCGATCCGGAGAGTTATATCGTCGAAGCGGACGAAGTGGTATGTGAGGCTGAGCCGTTGGATAAGCTGCCTCTTACGCAGGCGTATTTTGCGTATTAACAGCATGTTTCTGTTTCTTCTCTTCTTGTCCTTTCGTGCGTACCTGTACTTTAATACTTCAACGAGTATATGATGGCAGAAATTGAGAATACACAACTTTGGATATCAATCACACACATACGCGGAAACCAAACACACACGGTTGTTATCTTCTTTTTTTTCAATTATGGCAAATCTGTTGTTGTTTTTTGTATGTTCCCCTTTCTCCTAACCATACCGTTTGCTTTCATCCATGGTAATGAAAAAAACAATTGAAAGCAAATAAAAAATCAAGACACAGCCAATACAGAATGAATAAAGAATGTGAGAAAACCCCGGTCTGTCAAAGAATCTTTTAAACCCCTAGAAGAAAAGAAACAAACAAAAAAGAGACAAGGCAAAAAAGAAAAGGACGTTGAAACCTGAAAGAGTAAAAGACCAAAACATAGGAACATAATTACATGACCGCATCAATTCTTAGTCTTCTTGCGGCCCGACTTCTTGGGCTCCTCGACATCCTGAGCGGGCTTCCCCGAGGCGCGACGACGCTTCTTATCAGGGCTGGAGGGGGCGCCAGCGGGAGACATGGTGCTTCCCAGGATGGCGGCGGCGGGGTCGACCTCGCCAGTCTTGCGCTTGCGGCCAGGAGCGTTCTTCTTGGGTGTCTTTGAGGGGTCGGGGCCAGCAGCGAGCTCGTCGGCGAGAGTGGGCATGGGCGCCTGGGCGACCTGCTGGAGCTGCTGGGCGATGGCGTCCTGCTCGTCGGCGGCGGCGGCAGCAGCAGCAGCATGCGACGAGTTCTGCTCCTCCTTGAGGCGGGGCAGGGGAACGTCGTTCTCCTCAGCGTAGCGCATGGCCTCGTCGTCGGGCATGTTCTTAGCCTCGGGGTTGCCGCTCTTGTACGAGTGCACGCGAGCGTTGTACAGGCGGAGGTTGTACTGGTAGGCGTGGTTCCAGCCCTGGAGAGAGTCGGGTTAGTATTTGCGAGAGCGACGTGGAGGGGAAATACGTGGAGACATACCATCTTCTCGTCAGGGTTCATCGAAGCCCAGCGCCTCTGACCCTCCTCCTGGACGGCACCCTTGGGGGCCTCGGGGCCAAGGTCGTTGGCAATGATGGACCGAGCGTGCTGCATGTACAGGAAGTAAGGCGTCAGGGGCCTCTTGGGCGCGTTGGGGTCGTGAGTGCGCTTCTTCCTCTCCTTTTTCTCCTCGACGGGAGGGCCAAGGTCAGCCATGGGGTTGATGAGCTGGGCGGCAGCATTCTCAAAGTTGGAGAGGAGGTCGCCGTGGGCACCCTCAGCCGTGGGCTCACCAAGCAAGAGGTTAGTCTGCCTGATGTAGTCGGCGGTAAAGGAGCGGAGGAGCTCAAGGATGGTGGTGAGGCGACCGACAGCCTGTAGCAGTTAGCATTGTTGACTCCAAATTAAGCCTGTCTCTCACTGTCTCTGTCTCTTCAAGCATAATGTATATGAGGTGTGTGTGAGGTGAGGATGAGGTGAGGTGGAGCTGGGAGCTATGGCCCCACTAGAGCTCCGTTGACGCGAGTCGCGTGTAAACAAAGACGCGCGCGTCGTGTAAATGGGTATGAGTTGGGGAGAAGCGCAGAGTATTGCCAAAGCATTGAGGGATGAAGAGAAATTGATTCCAGCTCTTTTCTTCTTCGTCTTTGATCCCGTGTTGTTTTTTTGTTCTCCAATGAGAAGTTCCCAGAAAGAGTAGACAGTGGTGATTCAAAGAGTTGAGGTGAAGGTGAAGCACGTAGAGATGGATGATGAAAAGCCGGAGAGACAGAACGAAACAGAAAAGAGAGAAAGAAGAACAAGTAAAAACTTACCGAATCGCGCACAGTCAGAAAGCTCTCGCTATCCACGACGCGTCCAGGGTGAGGCTGCATAGTAGGAACGCCAACGGGAGGAGGCTGCTGGTGAGGCATCTGAACCTGAGGAGGCTGTTGGTGAAGCTGCTGAGGGACACCGGGCCTCTGCTGGTGGTGCTGCTGCTGGTGGTGCTGGGGGATCTGCTGAGGCATCCCCGGGATGCCCTGAGGCATGGCAGCGTGAGGCATCATGACCTGAGTGGGCAGCGTGGCGGGCGCCTTGTTCCTTTCGTCGGCGCTCTTCTTGGAGGGGCGCGGCATAATTAGTGGCCGCGATACAGGGGGGTTGCCCGTTGTGGTGGTTTGCCCTTTTTTTGGTGGTTGAGTGACTGCTAATTGTCTTTTTTTTGGCTGGTCACTCGGGGGTGTGAATTTGAATGCGATGGGGTGCGCGGGAATGAGAGAAAGGCAAAGAGCACTGGAGCAGTTGAGAGCGTGCTATGCTGGGGGGGGCGTATGTGTGTGTGATGGGGGATGGGGGAGGTTCTGAATTGTCTTCTGAAAGAATAGACCCTGATGACCGCTGAAGAGTAGATGGCTTAGGGGACAGAAATGAGAATTCCTAGTTGATGAGGTAGAGAGGTGATGGGGGGAGGTTGCAAGGTGCTGAAAGACGCTGAGGACGACGGTGAATGGGGGGAGGAAGAGAGTGGGAAAAGAAACGCTGGGGGCTGGGTTTGCCCCCGGGGGGGGGACACCTGAGTTAAAGGTTTCGTAGCACGGGACCACCTGGGCTGCAATCACCCAGTATTGCATACACTAAAAAGAGCTTGGAGGGTAGGAAGGGGAAAAGAAAAAAATTATTTTCGTGCGGGCCCGTGTATTACAGGCTGTCACGCCTAACAGTGTGGGTGTGCGGAACCACTGGAGGGCGGCACCCTGCCTGCGCCTGCCACTGAGGAGGGGGGGAGCGCGACCTGGACCTAATGGAAAAAAAATAATAATAACAAAAGCCCCCCATTAGCCAGTCACCAGCGAGCTTGTTGGCGCTGACGGGCCCCCTGTGGTCCACTCACAGTTCCCCCCTCCCCAAAACAAAAGCGCGCCGACCGGTTCCTCTTCCAGGCACGCGCCCTGAAAGGGTTCTCGCTGGGCCCCCGATGTCTCTGTTCTCGCAAGCTTCAGTGTCTTTTTCTTCATTCAGGCTCTCTCTTTCGGGGTGTCTTCAGCGGCCCAAGTTCAGTACAGACACAACTGCTGGTTTTCAATGGTTTCCAGCGCCCTTCTGAAGAGAGCGGCTTCAACAATACTCTTTTTTTTTTGTAGTGACCACGATGAGCTCGCTGTAAATATTCGATCACTCAACTGTAAACTGTTGCCCGACGCCAACACTCGTTCACCACCTGCCCAGCGCCTGCCCAGCACCTCCAGTTCACCACCACTCGCTCTTGCCTGCCGACTAGACCGCGCCTTCCCTGACTGATGGCCACCCTCCACTCCAGCGCTTGCTCCTTCCTCAGCCTGTAATACCGTGCACTCTTGTACCCTTCCCTGTCTGTGCCACTCAGTGCCCGGTATACGCGGGCGCGTATGGCGGTCCATCCATGGATACCAGCTGGTTATTTATTGTGCTACGGCCTACGGAGCACTGTCATTGTACAACGCGGTTGGATGAGTATACCAAATGCTTGTCGCCTTCGACATCAACAAAGCACACACACACATACATACAAGACTTCTTTTTTTTTCCCTCGTACTAGAATAAGCTTGCCCTTTAAAAAATCTGCGCGTCGGAGCATTCAACGCGATGCGTGGTCGTACCTTGACCTTGTAAACTCAATCTAAGGGTTCTGAAGTACTCAACCAACCATAACCTCACAGTGAGTCTAGCGCCCATATAACATTAAGCACGGGTGTTGGTATATATAGATTGATGGATCATTTTTTCCGACAACGCATACTTTACCTGGCAAGCAGACGTATTTTGAAAGAATCAATATCAAACAATGGAGTTGAAGTCTTGGTGTTAATAAGACACAGCGCTGCTCAATGCGACCTTTGGATGTAGGGTAGGGATCTTGGAAGTACATGTACGTCATACCTGTAAGTGCAGCCAAAGAAGGCGTGTATCGTGTATCGCTCAAATGTACAGATCAAAGAAATCGACGGTTCTGATAGAAGCATCTTCGAGACTATTCCTTAGTAAGACGTATCCTGTCTTTCTGATTTATACATTTCTTCTTCGTATTACGGGCGAGTGCATGTTGTCGTGCATGGCAAATACGGGCACATGAACAGTGAGTGGTTCATGGCAGCACCATCCAGAAAGCCACTATCACAGCGCCTGTAACATTCGCAAGGTACGACAGTACGAGTACAGGGCATGACAATGACAACTGTCAGCCCTCCATCACTGAACCGTTAGAGATGAAATCATGCCCGCCATACGTCAACTCGTCTTGATAGCACATCCATGCAACTCACAATCTCGTACTCGTTCATGATCCTGGTTCCAGCATCCAACCCCTCGGTGGGTCCAGCTGGTACACCGTATGGTCTCTCTGATTGGATGACCTTTCTGTGCGCTTACGTAGCTTCAAGAGCAGATCGCGTCCACGCATGATTTCAATGTTCTGTGGTAGTAGCCAGGTACACAATATCTGGTGGTATCCACCATCGTCATAGCACGTACACGGTACTCACTGTTCAGAGACATACACACAGCGACCCCTGATACCCCTGCCATGATTCTAGCACCATGGAACTCAGTGGTGTACTGTAATAGGCTGTAAGCATACACTCTTACTCTCTAGGCTTGTCGTACCGCTACAATTACCACCAACGACGTAGCGGTTTCATCCTGAGGCCTGGAGCTCGACTTGCCCCTCATCCCCCCCCCCCTCTCTCCCCCCC
>FYEV01001805.1:296319-422047 GCA_900188565.1 Geosmithia flava
AGCACAGCAGCAGCACCTTTTTTACGAGCAAGTAATATTCGTACATATAATGCTGGACTGTTATTGCTTATACAGGTGACTCTTACAGTGCTTGTAGCACAGCAGACCAGACCGACTGGTCTCGAATGATGGGCCCTGAAACGCGCGGTCGTCGTCGCCCCCCCACCTCCCCCCTTCGCAGCTGAAAGTATGGGGATCGTCAAAACTCCCACCCAAGGACGCGTTGCTTGTGTGTCAATGTGTACGAGTACCGACCGCCCATTTTATGCTATTTATGTAGCTAAGTATTAAGTCTAGTTTTAGTGCTTAAACGGCTTAACGTATGCCCATTACGCAGGCCCTTTCTCTGTGTATTTTTTCTCTCTGTCTCCTGTGGCTACGCAAGCTGTTTTGCTCTCCCAGAGGACCACCAGGCCAGGGCTACCTACAGTACACAAAGAGCGAGAACCCACCCCTCCCCCTCCTCTTCCTCCCACCCCGCCCTCCTTTTCCCTCTTCTTCTTTTTCTTCCCTCCTTATTACCGCTCTTTGTTCTTTGCAAGAGAGGAATCTCCTAAAAAAACATACCCCATTTCCATCCTTTTCAGTGATATCCTATACCCCCTTTGAACTGAGCTTGCTGGCATCATGCTCCGTTTCGCCCTCCTGCTGGCCTTTGCGTGGGCGGTGACGCCTGTCGCTGCCTTTGGTGCAGGAAACATTGCTTCTATCTCCAAGGTTGAGTTCAAGAACTGTATGTCCATTCTTTAGAGGGAGATATGCACATCTGTGTACCACTATATATGTATATGCAGAGGGCAGAGGTCTCCTAAAGAGAGAACAGCCTTCCCTTCCCCCGACGACACAAACACACCTAGCTAACACATCCAGGGCGCCATGGTGACATTGAGGATGTCCTCCTTAGCCTGGCTGCTGCCCACGCCTACAACGGCGGTAAGAAGTTCACCAAGATGATGGTTTCTCAGACCTACTTTGGCAACTGGGCCCGCGACTACTCCCAGGCCGTCGACGTCGGTACCGTCAAGTCTATCTCGGCCGAGGCTATCCGTCTCCTCCTGTGCATCCTCGGTTTCATGACCTTTGGCTACGGCTCCGGCGAGTTCGAGGTCACTGCCGAGAGGCTCGGCTGCTACAGGCCCGAGGAGCACATTGACAACCCCAAGAACTACGCCGACAACGTCGACGCCCGCCAGTACGACCGACGCCTCCGTGGCCCCGTCGACGAGGAGAGGGAGCTGTCCATCGACCGCGAGACCGGAATGAAGAACTACATTGCCAACGAGAACATTGGCATCATGACCTCGGCCAAGCTCGTCAGGCAGCTCTTTACCAAGTGCATCAAGCTCGGCCGCCGCTACGGTAGCAGCCGCGACAAGAAGGACCTCTACGAGTCTCTGCGCGTTCTCGGTACCGGTCTGCACTGCCTCGAGGGTATGTTAGATCAGAAATTATTGATGTTTTATCGAACTTATTCAATGCGAATGGCATGGCTGATTCTTCCCAGACTTCTTCGCCCACAGCAACTACTGCGAGCTTGCTCTCATCGAGCTCGGCGAGGACAACGTCTTCCCCCACGTCGGCCGCCGCACCAAGATTGAACTCAAGGGAGCCAGGAACGAGGTTTACCCCATCATCACGTATGTATAAAACATTGAGCTGGAGGGAGAATATGTATGTGCTAATGAAGATTCCATGGCAGCGGTACCTTTGGTGGCGTCGACTTTCTCCACAGTGTCACCGGTGAAGGTAAGCATCAACTCTATAAACTCCTCTGAAGAAGAGGAGAAAAAAAAGAAGATTGTCATGGCTGACCAATACTATTAGTCTCCGACAAGCTCTCCCAGAACGAGATTGACGAGCTCGAGGGCACCCTCAAGGAGAGCGCCAAGTCGGACACCAGCATGCTCCAGAACCTCCTCGACCAGATCCCCGACGGCATGTTTGGCGACAAGCACCAGAGCGACAAGGTCGACGAGCTCAAGAACAACGCCAACTCGGCCCAGATGGGCAACGCCAAGATCTCGCCCCGCGAGCCCGAGGAGTTCACCCAATACGTCAAGGAGGCCTACGAGCAGGTCATGCCCGCCATCGCCTTCCACGACGACGTCATGAAGGCCATCACCCACGCCACCGAGTCCATCCCCGTCCTGCCCCAGATTATTGAGCAGCTCGAGGAGCAGCTGTCGCGCTTCGTCTTCTCCATCATCGCCCCTTTCATCGTGCCCCTCATCCAGAACATCAAGAACGAGCTCATGACCGGATCCAACGAGATTATCAGCTCGTCCGAGCAGGAGCAGCACATTGTCTTTGAGGACGACCGCTCCACCGACCCTACCCACTCTATGCTGTCCAAGGACCACTTTTCCAACGTACGTGTATAAGATTGAAGAGAGAGAGAGAGAGAGCAGTCGAGCGAAGTAAGGAGAAGAAGAGAGATCATGTGTGTGTATGCACAAAAGGGGACGAATGTATCTGGGGACGAGATCTGAGACCCGAGAGAGAGTGAGAACGAGAACAAGAGACTCGAAAGTTGCTTACGTGAATACTCGCTGACATTTTGCAGATCCTCAACGAGCTCGCTGGTCAGTGTGCCGCCAAGACGGTCCACTGGGTCGTCCCCCAGCTCATGAAGGCCATTGACGACGAGTCGGTCGACATTGACCGCACCCTGGACCGCATCGTCCACGGCGTCATGCACCACCCCGCCCAGCGCGAGATGGGCGGCGAGGGTGCCAGGGAGGGCCGCCGCCAGGTCTTCCAGTCCGTCAAGGAGTGGTGGAGCGAGATGGGCGACGACCGTCGCAGCGACTACCGCGAGAAGCTCTCGCGCAACGGTGTCAAGAACGGCCAGAACCACCGCGAGGGTGTCTACGACACCGGTCACGGCCACGGCTGCGGTGGAAAGCTCAAGATGCAGAAGCTCTACGGCCAGTCCGAGACCACCAGTGACAAGATTGCCGGCGCCGCCGCCGGAGCCATCATCTCTGGCGCCACCGGCATGCTCTCGGATGCTGTCGGCGACAACGGCAGCGGCAGCGGCAGCGGCAGCGGTCGCAAGAACAACAGCAAGAACGACGACAGCCCTCTCGGTGGCCTCCTCGGTGCTGCCGGATCTCTTCTCAGCGGAGCCCTCGGAGGCGAGGAGAAGGAGCAGAAGAGGGACAGCAACAGGCAGAGCTCTCGCCGTGACGAGGACTCGGATGACGACAAGCCTCGTCGCCAGCACCATCAGCAGCAGCAGCAGCACCGCCCCCAGCACGAGTCGTCGTCGTCTTCGCACCACGGCAGTGGCCGCCGTCACGACCAGGAAGAGGAGTCTTCCTCGTACGGACGCCAGCAGTCGTCGGGCTACGGCGGCAGCAGCAGCGGCTACGGTCGTCAGGAGCAGGAGTCCAGCTACGGCGGACGCCAGGAGTCTTCGTACGGAGGTCGCCAGGAGTCCTCGTACGGTGGACGTGAGGAGTCTTCCTACGGCGGTCGCCAGCAGCAGTCGAGCTACGGCGGAGGCCGCGAGGAGTCGTCGGGATACGGCGGCAGCAGCGGCGGCTACGGTCGCCAGGAGGAGTCCAGCTACGGCCGCTCTTCTGGACGCCGTGATGACGACGAGGACAACTCTTACGGTCGTCGCCAGGAGTCTTCGGGATACGGTGGTCGTCAAGAGTCTTCGGGCTACGGTGGCAGCAGCGGCTACGGAGGCCGTGAGGAGTCTTCGGGTTACGGCGGTCGTCAGGAGTCTAGCTACGGCGGCAGCAGTGGCTACGGAGGCCGTGAGGAGTCTTCGGGCTACGGTGGTCGCGAGGAGTCTAGCTACGGAGGCAGCAGCGGCTACGGAGGCCGTGAGGAGTCCTCGGGCTACGGCGGTCGCCAGGAGTCGAGCTACGGCAGTGGCGGTGGTGGCGGCTACGGAGGTCGCGAGGAGTCTTCAGGCTACGGCCGCCAAGAGTCCAGCTACGGCAGCGGCGGAGGCGGTGGTTACGGAGGCCGCGAGGAGTCTAGCTACGGAGGAGGTGGTGGCGGCTACGGCGGCCGCGAGGAGTCTAGCTACGGCGGCGGTGATGAGCGCGGCTACGGTGGCCGCCCTCCCCCTCCCCCCAGCGGTGGCTTCGGAGGCGGCCGTGACGACGAGGACGAGTACGGTCGGGGCGGCGGTGGCGGCGGCTACGGAGGCAGCAGTGGTGGCTACGGAGGTGGTGGCGGCGAGTACGGAGGTGGCGGTGGCTACGGCAGCCGTTACTAACTGCAGTCGACAAGGCTGACGAGGTTTTGCATGGATGTAGCAGTAGGGGTATATCTTGGACACATTGTAGAGGGAGATGTACGTTTGGATACTAGTAGTACGACTACATGTACTACTAGTTTCTCTTTGGATATTATGAGGCACGAGGCAGAATGAGTAGAAAAAAATTGAAACGGCCGTTTGATGATGATTTTACGAGGTACGGTACGGACCCATACCAAGCTTCAATGCTCTACGAAGTATTACATGCCCAGGACAGGGCACTGTGAATGGGTGAATGTGATTCGTGCGGTTCGAGGTGGTATCAGTGTTGGGTCTGACTGCGGAGTGCCTGTAGGTGTGTTGGGTGTGCGTATTATTAGATTGGAGAAGAGGAGCTAGGACGTAGCTACTTGTATTACTTCGTACGGAGTACGGAGTACTCGTACAGTAGAATAGAATGCCACAGTTGTATACGAGTACGACGTATTAATGTACGGCATTACCGAGTGTTGGGATTGGCGCATTAATTCAGTACTATGTAAAGCATATTGGGTTATATTACACGGGTTGGGAGTATTAATATCAGAGAGAGATGAACTTGCGCTACACTACTCTACTCCGTGGACTCGTCGGCTGGATCCGAAATATTATTGAGATGTGTATTAACATAGTACGGTACGACCTGTGCACTCGACTGTCACGACTGGCCAAATCCCCTTGTATGTGTGTGTGTGTGTGTGTGTGTGTGTGTGTGTGCATTGTCACGATCAATACCGCTTGCAGACTTGGAGTCCTTTGCAGACTGGCAGAGAGACATGACCGATCAAGAGAGCTCAAAGAGCTGAGAGTACTGAAGCACCGAGACTGATGCACGCCACACGTGCGCAGACGCGTCTAGAACGTCGCTGTCGGAGGACCGAAGGTGTCAGGGGGGGGAGGGTGGAGGAAGCGGCCCGTGGGCTGGATTCGGATTCACGTACATGCGTTATGATCAGACACGGGTATTAGAGGAGACTCAGGAGGGTGTTGGACCTTGGTACGGTAGTGGTGGTAGAAAATAATATTCGATATAGGCAGAGAGTTATAAGACTTGAGAAAGTATCATGTATTCGTACTCGGGTGTCTTTGTGCCGGATGGTTCACGTCTTGCGAGTGGTGGTGGTTGAGTGGTCAGACATTGTGGCTGCCATGGGCCATGGTCTAGGTGTTTTACGGTCAGACCCTGTGAGGTGAACTCTTCCACTTTCCCATTTGTACGGAGTACGAGTATACTTTTGTCCATGTTTTTTTTTCTTCTTCTTTATTTTACGCATGATTTGCATTGTAGAGTCTATACAGACGTGGTCGTAAACAATGCTACCATGTAATACTCCGTACATGAAAGAGTCTGGGCCTTGAGATGTAGTTCAATGTTGTTGTGTGTTAGATTGTTAGTCATCATGGGGAGACAAGGTACAAGTGATAGAGTAATACTCGTAGTTGTACGAGTAGACGAGGAAACTACTAGGAAGGAAGGAGCAGAAGAGGGAAAGGGGGGAGAGATAATAGGAAGGAGCGTGGCAGGCAGGAACAGACAAGGCAGGTGCGAATTGGACCTGGACATGGTACTCTACCGTATTCTACCGTATTCCCGACATGACATGACTAGTAGACTCTCGTTTTACAGTACAGGCACGGATGGAGTGTTACAGGGTCAAGCGTGTAGATATACAGTTAATTGTACGAGTAATATGCGTAAAATAAGAAGAGCGAGAGCGAGAGATAAAAAAAAAAAAAAGTGTCCCGGGACAGATGCCCACATTACGGAACTTGTCAATACTCGTATTCACAATACCACTTGGTACGAGAGTACAGAGTACTGAGTGTACGGAGTACATTTACGTCGTACTACTAGTCCCGAGAGAATACTCGTACAGCTCAGTCTCTCATGAGAAAAAGGGACTAGCAAGGACGTGGTGCAGGGCGTGATAATGGGGGATATGTACTGGGTACAACTGTCATTGGTGATGATTGTGATGTAATCAAATGTACTCTGTACTTTTGAGTTATCCAGCTCCTCCTGCCTCCTACCTGCACCATGTCGTAAGTAGCACTAGTCGTGCTCCGTACTCCGTAGATACTCCGTAGTCCGTACCGTTAGCGTGTAGATGCCAATGGTGGAAACAGGGTGGAAACAGGAGGGTGGAAACGGGGCAAAACGGGGTGGAATAAGGGTGCAACAGGGTGCAGAGGGGGATGAAATACAGGGCTCAACTGGTTCCCGTATTCGCGTGGACGGGCTGGCGGACGTCTCCAGTGTGAGTTAGGTACTGGGGTACAGGTACAGTAGGGGCTTATCACTGTAGTCAGACGTGAATACGACCTGCAAGTACCTATACCCAGTCCCCTGACATCAATGGACAGCTCTCTACCTAAGGTCTCTCTCTCTCTCTCTCTCTCTCTGTCTCTGGCCGTGTCTCTCTGTCTCTACTGTACCTCCTCCATCTCTGCTGCCTCAGAGAGACTCCCAAGGTCCGCTCTGTCCGTTTCCCACCGTTTTGGCGCCGTTGTTCCACTTCTTCTCTCCTTCTCTCTCATCTTCTCTGTCTGTCACTTTCCCAGTCGTCCCTCTCTCTCTCTTCTCCCTCTCTTTTTTCCCTTCCCCTACGAGTCAATACTCAGTAGTACCCTTTTTTCTTTCTCCCACCCCCAAACACACAGACACAGACACCAGCCACCCCTGGATTGAACTTCCATTGCGTTACCCTCGGTCTAAAGACGAAAGGAGAGGACAAGGACAAAAAAAAAAAAGAGACGAAAATCTCTCGAATCAGCATTGCATATTTCGATACACACTGTGTATAATCCACTCGACCTTTCGACCCTCCCTCAAATCTCCAACCATTTTGTCTACCACTACTCTTCACTCTTTCTTGCACCGCCTCCCCCGCAGATCCCAACGTCTCTCTTTTTTTTTTTCTTCTCTCCGAATCCTACGCCTTTTTCTCTCTCTCCCAATCTTGCGCCTATCAATCGTTCCCTCCCCCTCCCTCAACGACGAAACTCTCACATTCTTGTCGCCTGTACCTATTACGAATTTAACGAACCGACCGACCCCTCGCCTACCGAGACGCGCCCGCCAACTCGCTCCCTTTTCTCTCTCTCCCCGTTCTAGGACTCCAACGAGAACAGCAGATAAAGAAAAAACCATCCAACTACCACGTCTTTGCGCAACTCCCTCGTCGGACCGCTGCCCGTCTCATTCTCCCAGAAAAAAAGAAAAAAGCAAGCAATCGATAGGAAACAACGCGCGACCGTCGCCAATTTCAGCTCTCCCCCTCGTCCACCCGCGTTTCTCCTCGCTTTTCTTTTGTACCGAACCGCCGTTCCTTATCCCCGACGACTTGGCAATTGCGAATTAATACAACGCTCCTCCCGTCTGGCACACGAACCTGATTGCCCGCGTTTCCTCTTCATCCCCCCCCCGTTGGCGCAACGGGGGTATCCCACCGACTCCGGGGCCTTTGCTGTCGCGCTGTCGGTGCCTGCTCTATCATGACACCCCAGTCGCAGAAGCCTTGATCATGTCATAGAAGAAGCATGTGTACGTCTCTCTCATCCTTCTCCCCTCTCCTTTCAGGACGGGATTCAGTGTATATATATATATACATGTATATGCATTTATAGATACACCTCCCCGCCGTTCTCTCTCCAAAAAGACGCGTCTCTTGGCCTTGGCGTCTCGGCGTCTTGGCGCATCCCATCTACTACCAGATTACATTTGAAGCTAACGTATCCTGTCCGTCATTCTTGCAGCTCTCAACGAGATCCGAAATGCTGTGTATGTCATCTTCTCCTACCTCATCGCTCGACCCCGACCCCCCCCCAACCCCGACCTCGGTCCATTGCGTGCTAACATGCTCTCTCTAGACTTCTTTTTAGCAACCCGGTTTGGTCTGGTGCCGGTACCGTTCCAAGTACAATCATCCGGAACATTACCGCCTTATCGGTATGTCGACATATTCCCCTCTCGTCATCCTTACCACCGTCCCTAGATGTCATGGCCAAAGAGACCAAACAAAGAAGACGTGGAGCAGCAGACCTCTAACTCCTCTCCCACCCCCCGCAGAGCCAGGTAGCATACGAAGAACGAATCAGCCAAAATATCACAACTCTCACCACCACAAATGCCAACACCCTCGACGGCATCCTCCAGGGCCTCCTCTACGTCCCTGACATCTCATCAAATCCCTCCTGCGACAGCCTCCAGTACGACTACATCCCCGAAAATGTCACCCGCCGTCGAGACCTCCCCCCCACAAACTACAAGCTCGTCGCCCTCGCCCCCTGGTTCAGCATAGACTGCACCGAGGCCTACCTCGCCTCGGCTCGCTTCGACCCCATCCAGGGCCTCATCTTCTACAAGCCAAACAACTCGTCCGACAAACCTCAGGATGTCGACTCACCCGTTTGGAATCTCGACGACGATGGCGCCTGGAAAAAGTCGAACCAATATCCCGTTTTTGCCGTCCCCGGGCTCCAGGGCCAGAAGATGATGTCGGAGCTGAGCTTATACTCGGGCAATGTCACCAGCATACCCCACGGCGACGAGATTGCCGACCTATATGGGCCTAACCCCAGCGACTACGTCCGCATCTGGACCGAGCTCGAGATGAAGAGCCCTTCCAACATACTAGCACTATGGGTCTTCTTTCTCATCGTCATCGGTTCACTCATCTTCATCATCCTTGGCGTCTCCCTCACCATGCATCTGATCCAGCGAAACCGTCGACGCGCCCTCCGCCGACGCGTTGAGTCGGGTGAGGTTGACCTCGAGGCCAGCGGCATCAAGCGCGTTACTGTCCCTGCCAGTCACGTCAAAGAATTCCCCATCTTCACATACAACGCCGAGCCCGATCTCACGTCAGCTTCCGGCGCCGGCAGCACCGTCCCCTCCACCCCGAGCTCCGTCGCAGGGTCCAGGTCCGTCCGGTCATCACGATCTCGCAACAGCCGGAGACGTCACAGCCACAGCCACAGCCACCACTACGGCAGCAGCCACCACGGTAGCAGTCATCATGGTGGTAGCAGCCACCACCACAACAACGACAGTCGCAGCGTGATATCTGACATCCGACCGCCGGGAAGCATCAGGAGCAAGAGGTCCAGCCTGGTGGGATCCGTCGACACGACGGCCACCAACACCCAGCCATGCTGCCACATCTGCCTGCGACCCTTTGAGCACCGCGTCTCGGTCATCCGCGAGCTCAACTGCGGCCACATCTTCCACCCCGAGTGCATAGACGAGTTCCTGACCAATAACAGCTCACTGTGCCCCATGTGCAAGCACTGCATGCTACCGCGGGGCTACAGTCCCAAGATCACAAACGGCATGGTCCGACGAGAGAGGGCCCTGCGCAAGCTCAGAGGTCGCGTCGACCTGGAGAACCTCCCGTCTCCCAACGGTCATCATCTATACTACCGGGCAGGCGGCGGCGCATCACGATGGTGGAACAAACTACTCTTCTTCCGACCCTCTCCGTCATCCTCGTCACCGCAGCAGCAGTCGTCGCCATCGTCGGAGAACAGGACCACACCGGAATCCCAGGTCCCCATGACGCCCCTCAAGCCGCGCGACGACTCGAGAGGATCCGACGAGAGCGCCACCGGCCTCGCGGAAGAAGGTGTCGAACCCGTGAGCACCACGACGACACCTGAACCGAATCACCAACATCACAACACCACAGACGACACCATTGCCGAGGAGGACCACACAGAAGGAGAAGGGGATGATGCCCAGCCACAACCTCAACCCCAACCGCCCCAACCTACACATCGACCCCGCAAGAAGAGGAAACCACGGGCCCTGCGCATGCTGCCCACCCAACCCGAGGATTCCGAGCTGGACACGTCGGCAGCAGCACAGGAGCAGCAGCAGCAGGACGCTCAGAACCGTCCACCCCGTCGTCGCCGCCATCGCCCCGCCGCCGCAGCTGCAGCAGCCGCCACTGCCGTCCTAAACGGCCGCATCAGCCCTTCTTCCTTTGCGAGGGAGCGTATGCGTGTCATTGCCGCCAAGAATGCACCGTTTGATGACCCAGACGGTCAACGGCCAAAGTGTATGTTTCTTCTTTCCTCTTGACTCTCCTTCATCCCTTTCAGTCCCTCGACCTTTCACCCTCGCAACTCTCAACTCTGAACAATACTGACATACAACAGGGCGGCGTGCACTCGGCCATGTATTTCCCACCTTCTCATAGAATCCCTCCCCTTCCATCTCATACCCATCTCATATCTCTCCTATCTCACTCATTCGAAAAAAAAACATACCCCTCATATACATTGTATATACGCTACATAAAGTGCAGCAAGCTTAGTTTTCTCAGTTTTTTTTTTATACTCTTTTATATTTTTGCATGGCATAATGGTAACGAAAAAATCAACCACTTTTTCACTTCACAGGCGCATGTTTCTTGAACTACATGTACACACTTTGTGACCTTGACCTTGATGCACTTCACAACGTGGAGAATCAAACGAAAACGTGCATATTGTTGCTGAGACGCGTAATAAATCCTGTTGCTAATAATATGTATGGATTGTATCCCAATTTCTGACTGACTCTTGACCAATTCTGACCCCTGAATTCCCGTGGTATCAATTCATTCATTCATTCGTTCCCGACGCCGTAGAGTTATTATATATACCCAAGTACTAGGACTACTAGTACTGACAATGAAAAAACAAGTTATACCCAACGCCATACAATTTGTAAAGCACAACACCATCAAACAAGTACTGGCAAAAGACAAAAAAAACAATCACTTCCCTTCCAACCATGGCTCACTCACAATACCAGTCTTGGATAAAGCATCCCTCACACGATCCGTCTCGGCAGCCGTGATCCTCGACCTCGCATCCTCCAACCTCTGGATACCCCGGTCAATCGTCTCAATGTGCACACTGAGGGGCATCGTATTGTACGAGTAGAGCGTGAGCTCTGGGGCTGCGACCCTATCGCGCAGGTCCTCGAGTCCTGTCTGGATGGCCTCGAGCTCGAGGATGAGAGACGAGACTCGGCGAACGGCGTCGCCGCGCTGGATGTTTACCCGCCGTAGGAGCGCCATCTGTTGCGACAGGTTGTGCAGGCGGGCGCGGTTACCGCCCACCTTGCTCCACAGGAGGGAGAGCGTGTCCTCGCGGCGGTCAGCCGTGACTGAGGCATCGCGCGATGACAGCTCGTGGATGAGGCCCAGGTGATCCTCGGCGCGGGACAGCAAGCCCAGCACCGTCTGCGCCTCGAGGATCAGGGCCGTGATGCGATCCGACACGTGCGCCGCGTGCTCGACATACTTGTTCAGTATCATGAGGTCGTTGTAGTAAGGGTTCGTCTGCATGAAGGGCGACCAGACCCAGGTGGACCAGCGTGTCATGAATCCAAGGTCCGTGGTCACGGGGTCGTTGGCGGGCGCCAGTGTGTCGATGTACCGCGACGTCCAACGGTTGATGGCGATGACGCTGTCGACAGTGGCGCCACAGTGAGTGTTGAAGCGCTGCAGATCGGCGGCCGCACGCCGTGACACGTCAATGTAGCTGTCAAACTCCTGCACCAACTCCTCGCGCGACTGCACGTTGCTCGCCCGCACCAGGGTCCGCAGGTCTCGGATGGCCGTCTCGGACCGCTTCATCTCGTACGGCAGCGACACCCCATCGGCGCTCGTCTCCAGAACCTGCTCCAGCTTGCCCTGGACGCTCATGAGATCGTCAAACTCGACGATTTTCGGCTCATCATCTGGGTAAGGCTGGCGTGCATCTGGCGACGGACAAAATGACAGGTGGAAAACGGATACGGCGCCGGGAATGTGGCACAGTGGTGACATGGACATCTTGATCGACTCCTTGACCATATTCTCCACCACTAGGAGTGAGCCCAAACATATCCACAGAGACAGCAGGACAGCCACCGGCATCCGAGCATACACCAGGGCAAGACGAAGTACGTCGGCGGCCCACAGTAGCAGGTTCACCAAGGCGGCGGGAACGAGATCCGACATCCCAGATGTGGGTGGCGAATCCGAGTCGGGAGAGTCATGTCGACGGCCTCGGAACCTGGAAGAGGCCTTGCTGGCGTACCGACGCCTGGGGTTGCGGCGGATACTATCTCCACCGCTGCCGTCCATGTCAAGGACCGGCATCTTGAGCTCTGGACCTCTGTTGCCTGTCACGCCGGGCATGGATGGGCGGAAGGGAGAGCGCATAATGTTGTTTGGGTCGTCTTGGTGGCGTGAAAAGTCGCGGATGCTGTCCTGGGAGCTGACAGCCTTATTCTTATCGCTGCCCTGGGAGCTTCCCTGAAAGCTGCCTTCATTAGAGGGGGATTTTTCGGCCTCGTCGCCAGGGTGGTTTTGATCGTCGCCGTCTTCAGGTGCCGGAACGACGGACGTGTCGAAGCTATCGTTATCGCCCTCGACCATGCGCCATGATTCCGAGACGTTCTTGGGCATTTTGCGCATCGACCGACGACCCGAGGCCATGATCATAGGCGTCGAGGAGAAACTAGGAGAGGTGGAGAAGAGCTTCTGGGCGGAGAAGAGTTTCTGGGTGAGAGAATGGGTTGTTGTTATGTTTTTGATATCTTGTATGGTGACCGCCTGGAACTAGGCAGAAGCGCGGGGTGAGTTGAAGATGGCCGACCAGGGTTTAGAGTGAAGATGGAACAATGGTGTTGAATCTGGGATATATGCAGGTGTGAGTCATAGAACAAGAGATGAATGGGATGCGGATTTGGAAGGTCATATGATGGATTGTTCAAAGTAACTAAAAACTGGGAATGTGGAGAGTCGAGAGTTGAGGGATGTGGCGATGTGGTTGTTGAAGGAGTTTTGTTGGTGTAATAGAGTTATGAGGCAGGAACGGTGAGAACGGGCATGTACATGCTGAAGTACTCGTGCTCGACGGTACTGCCGGGCAGTGACTTCGATTGGTGCACATGCCCCTTGCATCAGGCGGCTCTCCATGGCTTCGACTTGTGGACTTTCAGGCGGGTGACACGCTATAAAGGGATGGCCAATGCCCGAAAAGAGGTCACACACCACTATAAACGGGAACTATGGGGGAGTACCTCAGTGGCTAAACCCTGAGCTGCTTAGAGTCTGAGAGCCACATGGCGGTGACGTCGTGTCTTGGTCTCATGAACTGTCAGCCAGTGGCAGCCGTCAACCAGTAAGCACATATTGGATCGTAGGACGGGAAACTGGATGGACGGCTTTGGGCCATTCTTGGGGAATCAGATATCTTATGGACCTGGCTAACGGCGCTTCTTTCCATGTGCTGTCAAACTACTGTATTGAGACTCACTTGCTCTTGATCGAGGCTTGATGGCGTCTGTTGGTAACGTGACGGAAGGACAAGAGGTATTACCCTCTTCAGCTTGTCTCTTGAATTTCTGTAGGAAAAGCACCAACCTGATGCGCTTTCTCTGAGCAACATGGAAGGTGCGAGTGAATGTAGTGCGGGAAGGAGCCGCCGGCAGAGCAAGAACTACAGGCGCTGAGTGACGGGGGCGATACCTACTGTGACGAGTGCTACTGGTACTGTGTAAAGCAGCAGCAGTAGGGGTGTATTGCCTGGAGTAAATAACAGACGTACATGAAAATGGAAAACATTTATTGGAGATTCCTAAATACTACAGTTTACGTTGATGGTAGGTGTTATTCAATCCTACCAGAGTAACCAGACACATGTGTACGCCTTCGGCACTCGCCCCGCCGTGTGGGGGGGAACCGCTGTAGTGGGCCACTCCCCAGACCTCGGCTTCTTGTGGCACTGATTACGTCCCGAGTTAACCACTACTAATAGCCCACTCGTACTGATAGGCATAATCACCCATCGCTATCATCAACCTCCCCTAGGCCAAAAAACCCACCACCGCCATCGAAACGGGTCTCTCCCATCGAACAATTCGAACCGACCGACCCGATGCCGCAGCAATGACCGACTCGTCCGCCTTTGTCCAGGCTCAGCAGCGCGTCGCAGCGCGTCGACAGGCCCGCGAGGCCCAGGCAGCCGCACGCATCGCCGCCCAGCGGGAATCATCACGTGTGAGCGCCGCGCTGCAGCGTGCCCCCCTCCCTGGCTTCCTGTCTGGGAGGCTGGCGCCGCTGTGGGACGCCATATCGTCGCGCGAGGGGACACGCCCGGCTTTTCGAGTGGGACAGGTTGACGCCGAGCTGCTGGACGATGAGCTGCTGGACCTGCTAAAGTCCCAGGTTGGCGAGGGCCTCCGCCACTTTGCCGGGGGCCACCTCCAGGACGACTGGTCGGCCGAGATCATGCTGGCCCTGCGCGCCGCCCTGTTCAAGCTGACCGTCTGGGACCACGATGCTACGTACGGCGCTGCCCTGCAGAACCTGCGGTATACAGATGCGCGAAGCAGCCGCAGCGCAGACCCGGGCGTCCTCGTGCCGCCGTCGAAATGGCAAAAGGGCCTGCATGGGCTTTTCACAGTCGCCGGGAAGTACGCCTGGACACGCTGGGAGGACTGGCTTATCGACCACGAGGACGATCCTGACCAGGGGTCCTCACCCCGTGTGCGCCGTCTCGCCCGTCTCACATCGGCCCTATCGACAACACACGCCGCCGCCGCTACCATTTCATTCCTCGTCTTCCTTCTCAACGGTCGCTATCGCACTCTGCTCGACCGCTTGTTGCGTATGCGATTGGCCCCACCAACGAGCCAGGTCAGCCGCGAGGTCTCATTCGAGTACCTCAACCGCCAGCTCGTGTGGCACGCCTTCACCGAGTTCCTCCTCTTCGTCCTCCCTCTCGTGGGCATCAACCGCTGGCGCCGCTGGCTGTCGCGCACGTGGCGCAAGACTAAAGAGATTGTCACCACGGGCCCCGCCGATGCCGACCCCGATTCTAGCAGCCGTTCAGCAAATGGCCAGTACGCCTTCCTGCCCGAGCGGACCTGCGCCATCTGCTACCAGGACCAGAACGACGCTGCCACTACCGAGAACGAGGTCATGGCCGCCGCCGCATCCAGTGGAGTCGTCGGCTCCGCCCAGACAGACATCACCAATCCTTACGAGACTATACCCTGCGGATGCATCTACTGCTTCGTCTGTCTCGCAACCCGCCTCGAGAGGGAGGAAGGCGAGGGCTGGACGTGTCTCCGATGCGGAGAGCACGTCATGCAGTGCAGACCATGGGGTGGAGATGTGCTCGAGCCGGCCAGCAAGACTTCTGGCGCAAAGACTGTAGCCTTTTCTGATGAGGTCGTTAGACCAGATTCCGACGATGACAGCGGCGAGTTGGTTGAGGGGTCATCCGAAGAGTGATAAGCCATACCAGAACACCCATTCACCCATACGAGAAACCCTCCTTATATCAAAGGAGAGTACACACGACACTTGAAGTGTCTGTGAGGGGTCTTTTCTAGACCTCGTTGCGAAATGAAACTAGAATCAATATTCGGCCTGCGGCGACCCATTTCGAGGTGGCTTGCTGGCTTATCAGTGTCCAACCAGACATACAACTTTACATAGCATCAGACTTATTTCACATGGGGAGACAGTGTATCTGAACAGGGGGGCGTTATACCTGCTGGGGATTGTATATCATGGCAAGAGGGTTCTTTCAGTGGTCTTTTTTTCTCTTTCGCAGTTAATTTCTTCTTTTTTTTTTTTAAAAAAAAAGTAATATGTACATTAACCATGCCATCCTTCCCACTGCCGACGCTATGCATGTCCGCTGAATATAAACAAGAGAAGGGGGGAGATATAGAAACCACCCGTGAAATGTATAAAAAACACATAAGGAAAAATACATTGCCTGAGCTTTACTTGCCACCCATGGGCTTCTGTTTCGTCTGAACCAGATGCTTGACCTTGGTCTCGATGTTCATAAACTTGTTGGCCTTGGGATCGTACCATCCGAGGACGTAGACGACCATAAAGGCCGAGCGGCCCTGAAGCTCAATCATCCCGTCGACGCGGATACACCCCCTGCTAACATGCTGCTCCGCGCGCTTCCAATTTTTAGCCAGCGTCAACGACGCAGCCTGGAAGGCGTACATGACGCTCTGCGACATGGGGCCAGCGGGGGTATTGTCACCACCTTCTCCGCCTGCGCCGCCGCCACCGAGCTTCCTGAAAAGGCTGAAAAAGTCGGGGGGGCCCTGGATGGAACCGGGTTGCGATGCCTTGGTCTGTGGGTTGTCATTGGAAGACGTCGAAGGCGGCGGGTTGAGAACCGTCCCCGGCGTGGGGGGCTGCTGCTGCTGCTTGCCGAATGGGGACTGTTGCTGTTGCTCCCTGCCACGGTTGATCATGACGGACTGCCATGATGTCTCGGGTTCCTGTGAGCCAGAGAGCCCAAGAGCGCGCGAGATGTCATCCTTGGACCGCTTGAGAAGCACATCCCAAAAGGTCCAGACTGCCATGGCTACGGCCTTTGGGTACATGATTGCGTCGATCTGGTTGGCTGCCACGGTCTCGATGGACCGGTCGCCCCAGAAGAGACCGTCGTAGTCGACAATCAATCTGCGCATGTTAGAAGGCGTGTTGTATCACAAAGAACGAGTGGATGGTTACGTACCCTGAGACGTAGTGCTTTGGCGGCGGGGCGGGGGGGTAAATGATGTCGAGCCACATCTTCCTGATCTTGGTTGCCTTGCCGCCCATCAACCTGACAATGGCCGGGTTGGCCTCGACTCGCTGCCGTACTGTATCGGCGAGGGTTTCTTGAGAGAGGGTGAAAATAGCGTTAGTCAACTGATACGAACGAGAGGCCCTGGGGAATGGCGGATACTGCTCACTCTTGATTTCCTTCTTCTTGTTGTCGTCCTTATTCACCTTGACAAACTCCTTCCACTCGGGGTCGCTCCCTCTGTACGGAGGCTGGGGCATCTGCTTGGTCGTGAAGGGGAACGGGAGGAACAGGAGAGGCTCCTCCTCCTCCAATTCGTCCTCATCTGCCTCCTCCAGTTCCTCCTTCTCCTTCTCCGACAGTGAGTCCCACTCCTCCTCAGCCCAGTCGAGAAGCGGGTCAAGCACTACACTCATGTATATCTGCCACAACGCGTAGTACACGAGCATGGAGAAGATGGCGTACCGCACCTTCTTCCACGGCGCGCGGCGCTGCGATTGCTGCTGCTGCTGCTGCGCTGGCGACTGCGGGAAGTACACGGGCAGGGTGGGGTCGATGGGCTTTTTGCTTCGGAAGGGCCATACGGATATCGATCTTGTCGCCGTCATCGTCGTGGCTGCGGGGAGTAACGCTCTCTGCCTGAGGGCGGCGATTCGTGGTGTCGTCGCGACGCGGGCTGCGGTGGCGGAAGCCGAGGCAGCGGCTCGCCTTGAGGCGGCTGTTCGAGACAGCATGGCGACTCGTTATGCCCCGCGAGAGGGATGACAAGTTCTTATAAAAACACCAGAAGGACAATGGAATGAAGTGGAAGAAAAATATGAAGGGAAAAAAGAGAGAGGGTTATGATATGAGGCAAAAAGCCATGATTTGCGTGGCGGGAAGAGGGACCAGACAATGGGACCCCATTCTGGTTTTTGGCGATGCGTCATTTGTACCGTGCGACAGGTGCGGGACCATGGGTTGTCGACACGTGCAAAAGCACTGTGTACATCGGATTATCACTTTGACCGAAATCTCCGGCGTTTTGGAACTACAAGGTACGTACCTCCATCTTAGCTGCATGTACGGGGTAGCACTGTCGATATTACGTTGCGCGATCAATCCGTCTCCCGTCTCCTTTGAACAACCATCCAACGACGCTTCATCGTCAATCCGTCTCCCCACACCCCCGCCGCCCACCGACATCCCGCTGAATCCCACACGATGAAGCTCACCCTTGGGCTCACAGCTGCCCTGGCTGGGTGTGCGGCAGCAGCAGCCCCCGCCGCCGACGTCTACATCTTGTCCGGCGACAAGGCCGCCGTCGAGTCGACCCCGTCCGTCTCTCCCAGCGAGGCGCGCCTCATCCTCTTCCAGCGACTCGCCTTTGTCGGAATAGGTGCCTCGACTGCCGAAATCCCCCACTCTTCCGACACGGAGGCCGTCGTGGCCTTGCTCAACAAGTACGGCGGCGGCAGCGCGGAGCAACCCCTGTTGATGTCGTCCCAGGAGGAGCCCAGCCAGTTGGTTATCATGCTCGAGGGCATGACGGACGAGCAGATTGCGGAGACGGGCCACGAGCTCAACACCAAGCCGTCCTTCTCCATCGCCGACGCCCCCTCATCCAAGGCCAACGACGAGTTCGTCTCCAAAGACCTTAAAACCCACACTGGCATCTGCAGCAACCACAAGTGCTCTATCACCGAGGTCACCAACCCCTTTGCGGACTACTGCTGGAGCGGCAAGTACACTCTGGCCAAGTACAGCGTGCAAAAGGTAAGGACAAGGAATACGATGTGGTGACTATTATAAGTGAAAAGCTCCTATGTCGCTGACAACATGTCTAGGAACCCAAGGTCCTCTCTGCCCTCGTTCGCCAAATCCCTAACCTCGTCAACCTCGCCCGATCCGGCGAGATGGAGACGACTCTAGTCCTGATTCCCGCTTCCGCCTCAGGCAAGCAGTGGTCTGAGACGACCCTGCACCGCCGCCAGTCGACATCCGAGCAGGTCATCTCTTCTTCCTACGAAAAGGCCTACGCGCCCGAAGTGTCGTCGTCGTCGCCCAAGGAGGAGAACGATGCCGTTTTCTACAAGTCGTCTGGCGCCTCCGCGTCGGCCTCGATCCCCGCCTGCTTCTCGTCCGAGGACAGCTGCGTCACTGCCACGGGCAACTGCTCCGGCCACGGCAGCTGCGCCAACAAGTACGGCAGCAGCAGCAAGGACTCGTGCTTCACGTGCCAGTGCCTCAGCTCTGTTAACGAGAAGACGGGCAGCCTGACTCACTGGGCCGGTAAGACGTGCGCCAAGGAGGACGTCAGCGTCGCGTTCTGGCTCTTTGCCGGCTTCACCCTTGTCATGGTCTTCATCCTGACTACCTGCGTTGGCATGCTCTACAGTGTTGGCGAGGAGAAGATGCCTGGTGTCCTTGGAGCTGGCGTCTCCAAGTCGTCGTCTTAAACGATCAAACCCCCCTTCCTCATCGAGGAATGAAACCCAACAAAACGATTAGACGGAATGACAAACTAGGGAAGAAGAGGTAAACGGATTGATGGAATGGATAAGATGGATCAGGCTGTTCAGAGCGTCACCCCCCTTTAGCGGTGGTCGGGGAGCGTGTGTGTACCATACATGTTGTTGCTATGTGTGCTGTTTTTGATAACATTGGCGTCGTTGTGTGCTGGATTAACCGATGCCTCGCGTTATTACGAGGCTTTTCTCTCGCATTATTGTTTTCACTGGATAATGGATATACTTTTTTTTTATGCGTCAACTTTACTGTTATTGATTGATTGATTTTGTCTCTGAGCCCTTCAACTTGATATCCCACTAGACGTGCACGTGTCGACCCCATGCTGAACCAAAGCTGGCGAGATGAATATGAATGCTATCACTTCGTCCGGGGGAAACGATAAAGCAAATCGACTATGGCACGTGGGCACACAACAACGGTTCAATGACCGGCGGGACACTGCCCAAGTTGAAGACGTACGTCATTCCATCCGATGGTCACACTGAGCTTTGTATTCATGTAAAGAGCAAAAAACCATGTATTTATCATCCGCAAAACGCCAGGTAGTTGTCGATCATTCTTTTTTAAAAGTGTAAATCAAGAAAAAGCGTTTCGAAATCACCGCTGCTGTCGGTCGTCGCCGCCAATCCTCTCCAGAGCCTCGAGCATCACGACCGAGTTACCGCGAATGACCTGCAACACGAGGGTTAGTTATCTTGTCTGACACAAACTCCCGGGAACGATGGGGAGTCCCCGAGGATACGAGCTGTGAAGGGGATCAAAAGAACGTACCACCATGCCTAGCCTGACCTTCTCGCCACCATCCTTTTCCTCGACCGCCTCGTCTAGCACAATGTTCAGGAAGACCTAGAGAGGTTTCTTGTCAGCCCAGAAGATCACACCTCCCTAAAACAAAACCAACAGTCGGGAGAACTAACATCGTATCCGCGGAGAACGCCAATGACCTTGCGGCTTCCGTTGAGTTGGACAAACAGCCGCTTGTCGAGGTACTGGTTGGGTTTCAAAGGTTAGCCAAAGAACCAGTGCGGGGGAGACAGAGAGTGGGTAGGTGTCTGGTGTATGGTCCAAGTATATCATGGACGGGAAACATAGAAGCACAATGTACACACCTTCTTGAGCTCAGGCTGTGCGGGCGCCATTGTGTGAGCAGTTGATTGATTGGGTTGAAGATGGAGGGGAGGATTTGGTTACAAGGCCAGACCGATGCGACGCGACAAGGCGGGCCAAGCTCACCAACTCTTTGACGTTAAAAATTCAGTCACGTGCTGATAAGATTGACGTCGTCAAGTAGTAGTACTACAACCACCTCCCAGAAAGCTTCTAACTCATGATCATGATTACATCTTGTACAAATATAATACAAGAGGAAAAGAAATATTCACAAAAAAAAATAACAATGAGCTCTTTTGGTACAAGGCGCAAAGCGCGCGTCATCAAAGTCTCCGACGACGGCGACGATGCGCCTGAAGGAGACGCATCAAACCAAGGTAAGCTCCCATCTCAATCGCGAGACAAACTTGGCGTGCTGATTCTTCGAGGGAGCGACAAAAGGCTGATCAACTCAAACAGACACTCCCAAGCCAGTATTCACATCCAGAGCTGGTCGAAAACCCATTCGTCAATCTGGTCTACGGAAACCTACAGCTGGAGATGATGATGCCCAGAAGAATGGAGACGACGAGGGCGAGGATGACGGCCCCGCCGTTGTGAGGCCCAACATTGCGCGCAGCGGTTCGAGCCAGAAGAAGCGAATACCACCCAAGTCGAAACTGTCATTCGGCGGCGGAAACGACGAGGGCAACGACGATGACGACAGCGAGAATACAGTCACCCGCCCGCCCAAGAAGACGCCCCTAGGCAAGCGGGCCGTGGAGAACAGCGCGTCCAAGAAGGGCGTGTCGGCCCTGCCCATGCGGTCCTTTCACAACGACGACGACGACGACCGTCCCAAATACAGCAAGGAGTACCTGCAGGAGCTCCAGTCTTCGACTCCCAACACGCCGCGACCCGTCGAGCCAGCAGCCGACATGATGGAGTTGGACGAGTCGGAACTAGACGGCGCGCTGGTAGTCGACGATCCCTCCACCAGCAGTTTGGCGCCTACTTCGACAGCAACTACAACACAAGTCCTCACTGAGGCAGAGATTCGCGAGAAAAAGGAGCGTCGCGCCCGCTTAGCACAGGAACAAGACTTCCTCTCCGTGGAAGACGACGACGACGACGACGGGGATCGCAAACCAGACGGCGAGACCCGACTGAAGCCCGACGATGACGAAATGGGCGAAGGCTTCGAGACGTATGTCGAAGACGGGGGTCTATCACTAGGCCGACGCGCCGAGAGGGAACGTCGTAAGCGCGACCGCCAGCAGATGGCCGAGCTCATCACCGCGGCAGAGGGCAACGCAGACGACTCTTCCTCGGACAGCGACGACGCCGAGCGCCGCATCGCCTACGAAGCCGCCCAGACGCGCGCGGGCATGGATGGCCTGGACAAGAAGTCCTCCCGTAGGGACGACCGCTCCACCGACAAGCATCTCCTCAAGGTACCCGCCAAGATCGCCCCCATCCCCAGCCTGTCCGAGTGCATCGCCAAGCTGCAGCTGTCCCTCCGGACCATGGAGGCAGACCTGCACGCCAAGGAGGCCCACCTGCAGAAACTCAGGGACGACAAGGCTGCCATTGCCGAGCGCGAGGTTGAGGTGCAGAGCTTGCTCGATGACACGGGCAAGAAGTACCAGGATGCCATGGCCCAGGGAAAGGTGCAGGATGGCACCACCGTCGCTGCGGCAGATGCCTCTAGCGCAGAGATGCTGGGCGAGAGGGGCCTCGAGAGCATCGGCGTCACGCCCCAGCGGGAGGAGTCAGCTGGTGACCAGGGGGAGTGAAGGGTGTCTTCATCATGAGGTCACCCCTATTACAGCTATCCGAGTCAAACTCCTCACGTACTCACGGGAACCCCACGGGCAGATGCCGATACCCGCAATGCCGGTTCCAGCAGGCTGGTCGAGAGCTACAGATGATGCCTGTCTGCCTTGAAAGGCAGCATCCGATACCCTCCGCAGTTCTCACCAGCAACATGGCAAGGATATTGGTCTTCTATGGTAACCGCAGGCTACGGCCCCAGCACATACAGGACTAACCTGCGTTTAACCGTGTTGGCGATGATAGATGACGGTATACAATTCCTTACATTGCATGTAGTATAGTAATAGTATCTGCCCTGTTGATTCAGAAAACTGAGCTCACACGCGGCAAGAGAATGTATGAATACATGGTCCAAATTACTTTCGAGAAACTGATATTATTTTCTGGCCTTCAATCTTCAAAAAAACGTCATGTCACATTATCAAGTTGTTCTTAGAAAGAACAAAGTCCAACCAGATACCCATGTCCTCCTATCTCCTTTCCTGCCGTATGCATTAAAAAAAAAATAACACCAAAACTAAAACAAAAAAGGGAGTGTCCTCAGAACCGTAGTTTCCCGTATGCAATCATCACGCCTCGCGAGTAATACACATTGTTTTTTCAACCACTTTATCGGCCGACGCGAATGACACCGGCGGCGGCTAGCTTCTGGATCTTGGTCCTCACGCCGGGGTTGCGCATGTGCTCTTGGAGAGCCTTGGGGTCTGTCTGGGCCTGCTGAAGAATGGCCTGCATGACAGGGTCCTGCATGATGTTCATGATCTATAGAAAGAAGGGGGTCAGTCATCTTGGCCGATTGAAAAGTGCATGATAAGTATTATAACTTACATCAGGGTCACGCTGGATGCGCTCCTTGGTCTGCTCCTCCGTCTCGTTGTCACGGGCAGCGTACATGGCGGAGAAGGCCTTCTGCTGCTGCTGCTCGATCTCACGGGCGTTGGCACCGTTGTTGGACGCCAGGTCCACCTCCTGGGCCTCAGTGCAGGCGTCGATGCACTCAGAGTACTTGCGCATGCCAAAGTAGGCCTGAGCCCTGCGGATGTAGGCGCGGATGAACTGGGGGTTGATCTTGATGGCGTGGTTGCAGTCATCGACAGCGCTAGGGAACTCGAACAGCTTGATGAAGGCAGCGGCACGGTTGCTGTAACCGCGGGCATCCTCGGGGGCACGCTTGATCATCTCGCTGTAGGCCTCGACAGCACCAGGGAAATCGTTCTCCTTGAACTTCTTGTTTCCTTCCTCGCGGGCCTCCTCGGCCTTGGCGGGGTCAATGTAAGCAGTGCGGGCAGCCTCCACCTTACTCTTCTCGGCGGCACGGAGCTTGGACAGCACGTCGGGGGTGCGGTGCTCCGTCAGCGACTTGTTGAAGTGAGCAACGGCCTGCTCCATGTCGCCCTTGCGCTCGTAGGCCGAGCCGATACGGGCGTAGCTCTTGGCAATGATCTTGAAGTCGGCGTAGATCTCACGACCCTCAGTGACAGCCTGGTTGCACACCTCGATACACTTGTCGTAGTCGCCCTTCTCAAAGTAGGCGGCACCCAGGTTGTTGAGGTAGGTGATGTCCTTGAAGGTCTCCCAGGCCTTGCCGTAGTGGGAAATTGCCTCGTCGAACTTGCGCTTCTTGTAGTTCTCAGTGCCGAGAGCCTTCTCCTTGTCGGCCTCGGCCTTCTTCTGCTTCTTCTCCCGGGCCTCCTCGTCCTCGGGCTCAGGTGCGGGTTCAGGCTCCTTCTTAGGGGCCGGCTCGGGCTTCTTAGGCTGAGGAGGGGGAGGAGTGTTGTTCTGGGGAACCTCGTAGGCGCCCTCGGGAGGCGAGTCGCGGGTCTCGAGGTCAACACCCATGGCAACACCAAGAACCTGCAGCATCCTCGGGTCGCTGAACAGGTCGGGGTTGGAGGGGTTCTTCTGGATGTCCTGGAGCTTGGCCATGAAGGAGGGGTCGCTCAGGAATGAACTCGTCTTGGGGTTCGAGGCGAGCTTCTGGATCAGGTTCGGGTCACTGAACATCTTGCCCAGACCGGCACCGGGGTCGCCACCTGTGTACTTGTGTTAGCCATCAGGGTGATTACTGGGGTGGGAGAATGATGGCTGGATAACTGCGCTACGTACCTCCCTCGGACTCCATAGCCTTCTGGACAGAGGCCAGGCCACTCTTGAGCTGGGCGTTGGAAGCATCGTGCTTCAGTCCCGACTCGTACGCATCGTTGGCACCGACGAGGTCGCCCTTGCCGTGGAGGGCGGCACCCTTGCGGCCCCAACCCTTGGGCCAGTCGGGCTTGATCTCGGTGGCCTTGTTGGCATCGTTGAGGGCAGAGTCCCAGTCCTTCTTTGAGGCGTGGGCGGCAGAGCGGTTGGAGTAGAGGATGTGGTTTTCGGGCTGGATGGCAATAGCCTGGGTGAACTTGTCGCTATAGAAAAAAGAGGTTAGCATATATCATCCTCTGTATAAAATTATCCGTATAGTCCAGACAAGCAAAAAACTTTGTCTGCTTCTAGGGGCGATCGGTGACATACATGGCATCGTCAAAGTTCTTGTCGGCAATGGCCTTGTTGCCTAGAGCCTTGAGCTCGTCCGCAGAAGACATGTTTGGCTTGCAGTGTGTGGAGGGGGGGAGAAAGAGGCGAGGAGGGGTATCACAAAAAAGAGTGCAGTGAGAGCGATTAGATCCAGAAGAAAATGGGATCAATTCTCATGGACTGAGTGAAAGAGAGAGAGAGAGAGAATAGTAAGATCTTTTCTCGTCTTGGGGAAAGTGGCGGTTAGAAAAGAAAAAAGAAGAAGAAGCCGACCTAAGATGCTGTCACAGCGTCGACTTTCGAAGGTCGGTGGGGCGGGTTGCAGCCAGCAACAGCGACCGGTGGCTCCTTCCCCCCAGTCATGGAGGGCTGCAGTGTCTTCTAGCTCTTTCGATGGGCCGAGACCCCAACACCAACACTGAGATTCTAGGGCGCTCTCTGATTGGCCAACAGCTTAAAATACTGCAAAGTAGGCAAGTCTGCGGTCGGAGATGGAAAGCATTGACGTGACGCTGCGGACACAGCTTTCAACGATCTGATTCCTCTATTCATCACATGGTTACTACATGACTATGTACTGTCCGCATTGCTGGGCGCTCTGGCCTACAGCTCAGCCGTATCGATTTTACCACCCTTCTCTCGCTTCTTTACAGGCAGCTTATTCATAGGTACATGTAGACTAGACAGGTGCACCGGTGGTTGGTTAATGACCATATTTATTTTATTTTATTGGTATTTTCACATTATCTCATTACCACTGGCCGTAAAGTGCGCTCATCACGTTTACGGATCAAACGACTGCGCCTTAACAGCAACCTTGGTCTCCTGCACAATCTCACCTGCCGACTTGCCCAGCATGAACTTGTAATCACCACCCTTGACAACCCACTTGCGCGACGTCTCGTCAAAGGAGGCAAACTCGCGGACAGTAACAGGCAGACTGACCGACTTGCTCTCCCCGGGCTCGACACGCACCTTGTCAAAGGCGGCGAGGACCTTGACAGGGTCGTCGGCCGGCTTGTCGGCGGCGCCAACATAGATCTGCACGGCTGTGGCACCAGCCACCTTGCCAGTGTTGGAGACCTTGGCATCGACGGTGTAGCTACCGTCGGACTCCTTCACACTCAGGCCTGACAGGGAAAAGGTGGTGTACGAGAGACCAAAGCCGAAGGGGAAGTTGACCTTGTCGGCGGGCAGGCGGTCAAAGTGACGGTAGCCGACGAAGACGCCCTCCTCGTAGGTGACCTGGAGATGACCGTTTGCGTCATGCTTTCCGGGGAAGTTGCCGTGCGCGGGGCTGTCCTCGAGGAACTTGGGGATGGTGCACGTCAAGTGGCCCTCGGGGTTCTGGCGGCCTGTCAGGACGTCGGCGACCGAGTTGCCGACCTCCTGGCCGGGGAACCAGGCTTGCAGGAGGGCCTTGATGTCCTTAAGCCACGGCATGGCGATGGCGACACCCGTGTGGTTCACGACCACCGTGTTGGGGTTGGCCTTGACCACGGCGCTGATGAGGCGGTCCTGGCTGCCGTCCTTGGGCAGGTTAAACGACGCCTGGTCCTGGCCCTCTGTCTCCCAAGCTGTCTCGTGACCCACGAAGACGACGGCTACGTCGGCCGCCTTGGCTGCATCGACAGCCTCGGAGAGCAGGTCCTTGTCGTACTCTGTCGAGGACATGTGGCCGATGCGGATGCCGATCCGGCCCTCGAGAATGCCAAGGTCCTTGTTACCTTCCTTGACGGGAGGACTTGTGCGAACGAGCACCTTGTACTGCTTTCCAGCCTCGAGCGGTACCTTGACCTCTGGTGCTGCGGCGCCGCCAAACAAGAAGCCCATGGCATCCTTGCAGTTGGCCTTTTGCTCGTAAATGAGCTTGTCGTTGATGATCAGCTGGCTGGGACCCAGTCCGGAGCAGGTAAAGTAGTAGGTGGCCGTCTCGGAAGACGTGTAAGTTCCCTCAATTGTGGCATCCTTGTCCCTGACTCCGAACCCGAGGACGTTGATATCACAGTCCTTGTGTCCGTGGGTGACGTTGATAGGGGTCGTGGAACCCTTCTCGTAGAACTTACGCGTCCAGCCCTTTCCGCCGACAAGGTCGACGACGTTTTCTGAAATAGATGGCATCATGCGGAAAGTGTGGGCACCTAGTGGTTTGTATGTTAGCCAAGGGAATTCCACTTGTGGTTGGGACTAGACACGAAGAGTCATGTGTGGGATCAAGGAGGATTTACCCTTGGAGTAGGTGAGCTCGACATCAGAGCCCAGAGCCTCGTTCAGAGCATCCCACGGGGTGATGCGGTAATGGGCATTGACCGAAGCGCTACCACCACCGTGAGCCATGCCCGTCTTGGCGTGGCCCAGGAGGGCGATCTTCTTGCCCTTGACCTTGTCCTTGGACAGGGGGAGAATGGCATCGTCATTCTTGAGAAGCACTATGCCCTTGGATCCAGCCTCACGGATGAGGGCCTGGTGCTCGGGCCTGTTGATGGCCTGCTCGGGGGGGATGGAGGGGTCCTCGAAGCACTTGAGACGCTTGAGGAACTCGAGAACACGCATGGCACGCTCGTCAATGGTCTTCTCGCTGACCTCACCAGACTTGATGGCAGCCAAGACGGCTTCCTGAGTCCTCCACCGGGTGGGGCCGGGCATCTCAAGGTCCAGACCGGCGTTGAGACTGGCGCCGGTCGAGTTGGTGCCACCCCAGTCACTCATGATGAGGCCATCCCAACCCCAGTCGCCCCTGAGGACATCCTTGAGAAGGAAGTCGTTGGAGTCGGCGTGGTGGCCGTTGACCATGTTGTAAGCCGTCATGACGGCCCAGGGCTTGGCCTCCTTGACCGAAATCTCAAAGGGCTTGAGGTAGATCTCACGCAGGGCACGCTCGCTGACCGTCTCGTTGACGCTCAGACGCTCTGTCTCCTGCTCATTGGCGGCAAAGTGCTTGATGGTGGCGGCGACGCCAATGTCCTGGACGCCCCTGACGACCTGGGCGGCCATCTTACCGGCCAGCAAGGGGTCCTCGGAGAAGGACTCGAAGTTGCGGCCACCCAGCGGATGCCTCTGGTTGCACATTGTGGGAGCCAGGATACAGCGAGCACCCTTGGAGTGTGTCTCCTCTGCCAAAGCCGTGCCTACGCGCCTGGCCAGGGTGACGTCAAAGGTCGAGGCCATGCAGCAGGCGGCAGGGAAGCAAGCAGCTGTGGTGCCGCCAGTGAAAGAATCTCCACGAGCGCCATTGGGTCCATCCGACGTCTTGACCGAGGGCACACCCTTTTCAGGAATGGGCACCGTCCGCCAGAGATCAGCACCAGCGAGAAGGGAGATCTAATATTTCGGGAAGCTTCAGTCAGAGAGAAAGTCCATTGGTACAAGCACGGGGACAATAATAATCACAACACACCTTCTCCTGCAGCGTCAGCCGCGAGAGAATATCGGGCAGGTTGGCCGAGTACGTCATGGTGATATGATGGCTCGGTTCACACAAGGGAGTGGAGGAGGGAGGGGTTGAGGTTCAAGATTGAACTGGGAGAAGGATGAAGATGAGCAATGTTACAAGGGGGGGACAGAGAGAGGGGGTACGAGGGTTCATTTAAGCAAAGTTGCTTTCAGCGTTTCCCATCTACGGTCATGGCGGATGCATCCGTGCCGAACGGCAATATCGTGGATCTCTTGGTTAACACGGCGTCCACTTGTAAGAAAGCGGGGAGGCGAACTGCGTCCCAAGGGCCCAGCGATGGAGTCGGAATGTTGCGATGCACCACTGACGTGAGCTCCATGATGATGGTGGGCACTGGTAGCGCTGCCGATGATTTTCCAGACGGTGTTCAGCCGGTATTGAGCCGCGGTATACCCTGGAGCTAGCTGGATGGTTCCACCGTATTGGATCATCTTGGTCCGAAGATTAGCCTCTCGGGGTCCGTCTTTTGATCTTGTGATGTTGCTGTGTTATGCAGTGTTATTTACGGACTTGTTGTTCATTGCTGTTTTATCTCGCGTGTTATTAGTTGCGTGCATTTATTGGTGCCCCGCAAAGTTGATGGGGGAAAGAAAATGCATGGGTTTGACGCTGGTGAATCGGATTGCCATCCGTTAGTTACGCCTGTGACGTGATATGAACTTATTGGCTTTCGTCTGTTAGGCGGTGGCTTGTTGGCCATTGAACGAACAGACGATAGTTATTCCTGATGTGGAAATTTGGAGCATACTAATGACAATATACAGAAGAGAATTGGACATTGACTGGACCTCGAGTATTATAGGAAACAATGTCCCTTGTATGTTGATACTGAGCTCAATGGGACTGACTGTATTCGTGTGATAGTCGGATGATGAGTCAGCCACAGAACGAGGGTATCAGATTGAGCTGTACATGTGATAACTCGGGAGTTTTATCTTATTCTTGAATTTGGTACAGAGTTTTAAAGCATTCAATCTAACTGATCCAGCTCGTCTTTCTCCCTGTAGTTTCTTTGGGGACTCAGGGAAGCTGTAAGCCTGTAACAGCTCCAAACATCCGAGACGTCGGTAACCGGCGGGTCCAGGGGGGACTTGAACAGGGGTGCAAGCTGCTTGTCCCAGTGGACAGTTACTAGGGCAGCTTAGCTTGCAATGTCCTATATTTGGTATGACATAGCCGCAGCTCAACGGTCCCTCTATTCACCACCACCTGGCGACATGAGGCTGCCAGTTCGGTTACAATAGGACAAGACGCTTGGATAGCTTCTGTCCTCTGTACACAATACACACAAGCACACAGAGATGGAAAGCATATCAAATTTGGCGCGAGGTACGGCTTTCCCACTCCATATTCCTCCCTTCCACCACAATACGCGCGGCTCCCTTACTGACGCGACGACGCTTTTCTGCAGCCGCCTCCCCGGACGAAGCCTCGTGGACGAGTATACCCACGAACCTACTACTAGCCGAAATTCGTCGACGACAGGATGGAGGCGAACAGACGGAGGAAAAGCCGGCTTGTGGAACCCGTGATCGCGGGCATTACAATACGGCGGCCCACGTGTTTGCCCTCTTCCTCATCCTGTTCCTGAGCACACTAAGTATGATGACAACAACAACAACAACTCTCCAATGCTTCCGAGGGGACAATTGCTGACGTGTATGTGTGTGTTTTCTAGGCTGTGGTCTACCTCTGCTGTCCCGCCGGACTATGGGAGGCCAACGGCAGAGGACCATCATCTTCTACTGCCAGCATGTCGGTACCGGCGTGCTACTAGCGACGGCCTTTGTGCATCTGCTCCCCACAGCCTTCGAGTCCCTCACCGACGCATGCCTTCCCTACTTTTTCAACCAGGGATACAAGCCTCTCCCTGGCTTCATCGCCATGGTGTCGGCCATTATTGTCGTCGGTGTGGAATCGTACCTGACGGCTCGCGGTGCCGGACACTCGCACAGCCACGCCCACGGCATCTGGGACGAGGACGACAGCGATAAAAGTGCCACGCACATCCCGCTCCAGCAGGCGACGGGCTTTTCGCAACGACGCAGGACCGAGGAGCACCATCGCCCGACCCACCTCTCCCTGCACGACGCCGAGGCAACCGAGGGTCTGGTGGCTGGCGTGTCACCCCTCCCCGAATCCACCCCCACGACGGGGCGAAAGGCCGCCAAGGAGGCTGAGGAGAATAACGGCAACGACTCGGACGAGGAGTCGGACCTCGATTTTGACACATCGGAGCTGCATCGGCAAGTGGCGGGAGACGACGACGACGACAGGGATGACAGGCCGCTCAGCGCCGGCGCACCACCCGACACGCCCCACACACCCGCCATCGTGACACCCGAGGAGCACAAGAAGCAGGTGCTGCAGTGCATTCTGCTCGAGGCGGGCATTCTCTTCCACAGCATCTTTATCGGAATGGCTGTGTCGGTGGCCACCGGCCCGGCCTTTGTCGTCTTCCTCGTCGCCATCAGCTTCCACCAGTCCTTTGAGGGGCTCGCGCTGGGAAGCCGCATTGCCGCCATCCAGTTTCCCCGGTCGTCGCTGCGCCCGTGGCTCATGGTGCTCGCCTACGGCACCACCACACCCATCGGGCAGGCCATCGGGCTGATCGTCCACCGCCTGTACGATCCCCAGAGCATGGGAGGGCTCCTGGTGGTTGGGTTCATGAACGCCGTGTCGTCCGGCCTGCTTCTCTACGCTGGTCTCGTTCAGCTCCTCGCGCAGGACTTCCTCTCGGACAGCAGCTATAAGACGCTCAAGGGCCAGAAGAGGTCACGGGCGTTTGTGGCCGTGGCCGGTGGTGCCCTTCTCATGGCCCTCGTGGGTGCTTTTGCCTAAATTATTGGGCTTTGTCTGTACTGGACTTTGGTTTGGTGAGAGTTCACCATTGTTTATCGTGTGTTTATCACTCACCCTGTTTTTTTATATACATATTTTTGACAGCACTCCCTATCTGGTTGGGTAACCCTTGTCACCTTGTATTAGTTCAACAACGCAACAGCATGAATGGAAAAGAGAAAGAAAACGATTTTGAATAAGTTTCTGCGCTTTTTGTGTCGAGTGAACATCGATGCGCGCCTACTGTCACGCGGTTGCTACATGGAACAGTCCACACTCATCACTTTGGGCGGGTTACGCACGTGAACGGTATGACTATTGGCGTCTCTGAGTTAGTATATTCATGAAGGGATGTTTAACAGTATAAAGGGTTCATTAACAGTGATGGTATGATTGAAAGCATCGTCATCTGAGTGATGGAGGACGGTATTCGAGAGTGAGTTGGCATCGAATATGGCGTTGACTCTGGGGCCGGAGATATATAAATTGAATGCTCATGTTGGCATATATCCTCGCTTCTGTTGTTTGGATAACTTACTGTGTTTTGAAGAGAGCCTACAATGACAATCCCCTGTGTCTTCCTCGTCAACGGGAACTGAGAGACATCGAGACACTTTTTTACCCTGGAATGATATTGCCTCACATCCAGGGGCTTCCAGTTCCTGAATAGCAAAAAAAGGGGCAAACACACAAGAGACACGCAAGACCCCGACTTTCCAAAAACACAGCAACAATGGGTATGATTATCAGCGTTCCGAAGTTCAAGCCCGGCGTAGGCTTCGTGAGGAAAAGGAAGCATATAAGTCCTTGGGCTCGCTCCTTTTTTGGATGTAAGTATTTGTAAAAGAAGGGGGAGGGGGGCAATGGGGAAAAGAGAGACTGCTTTCAAGTAGTCGTCCCGGATACACTGTGGTGAGAAAGGACAATGATAAAGCACTAATACCAGATTAAGTCACAATCAAAAAGAAAAAGAAGAGAAGGGGGACGCACAAACGAGGACACAGGCACAAGAGCGGCAAGTCATCAAAGCACAAGAAGTCTCGCCGACGAAAGAGGGAGAAGCGGAGAGAGAAGGAGGAGCGGAAGGCGAAGGAGCGCCGGAGAGAAGAGAGGCGATGGCGAAAAGAGGAGGAGTACCGGATGGCAAAGGAGCGCCGGAGAGAAGACAGGCGTCAGCGAAGAGAGGAGGAGTACCGGTTGGCAAAGAAGCGCCGGAAGGAAGAGAGGCGATGGCGAAGAGAGCAGGCCAGGAGAGCAGAGGCAGAGGAGGCCCTCAGAGCAGCGAGGGCAGAGGCCCAGAGAGTGGAGTTTATGGAGGCAGAATACTCGAGGAGAAGAGAAGAGGTGGACAGAGAGGGAGATGTCCAGCAGCGGAAAGAAGTGTGGTGGACATAGTCAGGGATATTAATGGCATTAACGTTTACCGTGCTTCTTCCTCTGATTGATTTCAACTCCTTTTGGGGGGATAGGTGTGTGCCAAGGAGGGAGACAAAGGAAATGAGAGACGGCGGTGATGTGATACGAAGCATACAAGGGAGACGGACAAAGGGAAGAAGAAGAATGTGGTGATGCAGTTGACGGAACACATTTAACAGAAAGGGGATTACACAAAGATAACGTTTCATTGAAGGAAAGAGTTGAGGGAAGAAAAGGACAGCGATTGTTTGTCTTTGTAGGTTGTGATGAATGGGTGCACTTTGATGGGACTCTTGTCTCCCGTTGCAGAGTATCACTGAATCAAACACACCTATTCAACATGTACGACACTGTCCACGTATATCTTACGCTGTTCCCCATTTACCATTTGATTTCAGGAACCTTCCTCCTTTCCTGTAATCTGTTCTCTGTAAATCCAATTCTGTATATCTACAAGATGGGATGCGCACAGAGCAAAGTCAAGCGTCAAAGCCAACACAACCGCCAAGATCTTCACAAGTCTGTACATTCATTCTCTTCTCCGGACGCCGTACGATACTTATACATGTACCCTCTGCAGACCTTCTAGACCCCTTCGTCCCCAACGAGATGATCTCCAGGAGAAAGACGAGCCGACAGTCCCACCACCCAGCCACGACGCTTACCCCCACAGTGCCATGGCAGGAGGACACCCAAGGCGTCGTTATCGAAAGGTGAGGATCGCTGATGTCCCCGAGGACAGTGATGAGGAAGAGGAAGAGGCTGGCGGAGGGCAAGGTCATCATCTCCCCCTGCAGAGAATGGACACTCGACACCAACATGTCCCCAGGGCGGGGACACCCCATGTCTCTGAACAGGACTTTGGCCAGGGTATTGGGAGTGTCTCGGAGGCCAATAGTGATGTCGCGTCTGAGGGTGCTACCAGTGTGGATGTCAAGTTCTTTGATGCGAGGGAACGTCAGTCCAAGGAGACGAGGCTGTGATCGGGGCATTCATTCATGTATGTACGTCGAGCAGCCCATGTGATACTTTGTCTGTCGTGGTATGTTTTGCAAGGGCTGGACCGGCATGAAGTATGTACCTTGTTGGATCATGGCCACTGCGAGTGTCCATACGAGGATAATCGATCACATGGATTGTTGTTGTGCCTGTGATTTTATCGTGATACAATACAAAGAACTTGCTCAAATCGACTCTTTGCGGGGGACCCTTGGCGGCGTAAAGATGACAAAAATAAGCAGACAAGAACTTACAGAACGTAGGGTAAATATGGGATATATGTCTGTTTTATTTTGACACCCCTACTACATCGTATATGTATAATGCACTATGGGAGGTCAAAAGAGCATAATACTTTACTAGAAAGGGAAAGTAAAATCAGGAATCGTAGTTTCCTCATGCACGCTTACATTGCTTAAAATGCAGCTGGGATTTCTTGCTCAACTGGCAAGAGCTGCCCGTCCAAGTATATCTACCTCTTGCCTTCTTGCCATAGAACCCCCGAAAGGAGGCCCTCTCTCTCTCCATCATCATCCTAGAACCGGAGCCTCCCTCTGTCTATCCATCTATCCCCTTTTATCTTTCTCTTTTCACTCCTTGCCAGGATGAGGCAAGTCGCTGACAAACGACCCGAAGTTATTCACCATCATGGACCACAGCAGCATGGATCACGGCGACATGGGGGGTTGCAAAATCTCCATGCTGCTCAACTACAACACCATCGGCGCCTGCTTCGTCAGCAGCAAGTGGAAGATGACGTCGACGGGCATGTTTGCCGGATCGTGCATCGGCATCGTCCTCCTCGCCATGCTGGTCGAGTTCCTCCGTCGTAGTGTCAAGGAGTACGACCGCTTCCTGCTCAAACAGCACGTCGCCAGGAACACGGCCGCCTCTGCCGCCAGGGCCGAGACCAGCAGCGCCCCCGATAGTACCACGGCCATGGTCAGCAAGGAGGCTGCGCCTATCCCTCCGTTTCGTCCAAACTTCTGGCAGCAGGGTATTCGAGCGTTCCTCCACACGGCGCAGTTCACCGTCGCCTACTTCATTATGCTTCTTGGTGTGTTTTGACCTTCCCCTTTTGCTCTTTATGGAGCGCAAAGAGACACTAACAGTCCCGTGAACAGCCATGTACTACAATGTCTATGTTCTCGTCAGCATCTTCCTCGGCATCCTCGTCGGCTCCTACATATTCCAGTACGAGAGTGTCGATGTCTCGTATGTACATACCCACCCTGAGATCATCTACTAGCCAGATAGTCATGCTGACCGCTTCCCTCAGATCGGACCCCAGAAAGCAACGCGGAGAGGCTACTATATGCTGTGGGTGAGATTGGATTCGAGCAAGTGTAGTGCGGTAGCGTTATGAATTAGTGTGATCCTTTCAACTCCCGTATCCCCTTCAAGCAGCAGTGTAGCTGCGTGTATATATACAAGCACTGTCATCCAGTCTCCCCTATTCAATAAACATTATAAAAAGAAAATCCAGCTTTCTTCCCCAAAACAAATACAAATCACCATGACGCAGCTCATATGATGAGGGTCGGATGGCCCAGCACGCGTAGACACTTGGCAATGTCCCACGACTCGTCGAGTTGATCTCTCCTGCGCCAGACCTCTTCCAGTATGGCAACGACATCCTTCATGGAACCAAAGCCCTGAAGAGAGCCGAGGCCCGAAATAGTTCCCCGGTACACATTCTCATCCCCACAGGGTGCAAGGCAGCCAGCGATACAGATGGGCAAGGCGACTCCGCGCACGCAAGGGCCATGGGGTGTTGCGCTTGCAGCGGCCGTGACAGCCGAAACGTAGTGTTTGATATCCGGGTGATCAGGCTTCCATCCCTGGACAACAGTCTGGAGATAGGCGAGCATGGCGAACAGCCAGATCCTAGAGAAGGTAATGTGGGCGGGATCATCGTACGTGGTAGGGGTCCTGGTGATGCCGGCGTGGAAAACTTGGTCTGCGACGACAGATGAAGAAAGGTTCGATGACACCGGGGTAGAGCGGCACTCCATCTCGTCGAGCATAGAGAGGTGGCAGAGCAAGATGCTCTGGATTGGGGTGGCCCTCTCGGTCAACTCGGCAACAGTCGGGGTCCTCCCAGCGTGCAGCTGCTCCTTCTTCCAGGTATCGAGGGACGATACGGCGCCGACAACACGCAAGATGGAGTTGTCCAGACCGACGAACTCGTCTAGCGGGAGGGGACCAGCCCTTGAGGCCAGGAGGCGGTCCTCGGGGGAGACGACATCGGGGGCAATGACGTCGAGGTAGGCCGTCAGACGGGGGTGTCTATCGAGCGGTATGCTAGAGAGAACGTCCATCTTGACTAGGTTGGCCGTGAAGAAGCGCAGGGCGGCCTGGTCTGTGCTCCAGGGTCTCTGGTCGCCCATGGAGGGCGGGGGCCAGCGCGCGGTGTACAGACCGCCCAGGGTGGCGGACCAGCATTCGGGGTGGGGGACGATCTGGGTGAAGAGAGCCATGGCGGCGTCGAGGTGGACCCTCCAGCTGTCGCTGCTGTTGATGGAGACCTCGAAGATGACCATGTTGACGATGCTCTGCATGGCGGCGAGCTTCTCGGACACGTCGGGCCCGCCGGGACGGCTGTTGATGCGGGAGATCTCGCGGTGCAGCTCGCGCAGACCCATCTCCAGCTGTTCCTGCAGTCGGCTGGCCATGTCCCGGTTACACTGGGTGGGGGGAATCTGTCCGCCTGACATGGTCAGGCCAAAGAAGTAGGATGCTAGAGAAATGGCTGTGTGGTAGACCGTCTTGTTCTTCTGGAGCATGTCGAGGACCCAGCCGCGGCCGCCGCTCAGGATGGGTGGGCGGTAGAAGGGGAATAGGTATGGGAATATGTAGTCTAGGTACATCATTATGAAGTGGACGCTCATCTCGTCCGAGTTGAGGATGTTGATGTTGTGGTCGTGTGGAGGGGTGGAGTGAGAGTTGGACGAAGAGTCTTCACCTCCATTGCTGTGGTTCACCTTGGTCTTTGTCCTTTCTTCTTCCTCTTCCTCTTCATCTGGCCCTTGACTATCTGGTGGAGTTGTCGTTGCCAGGGTATTGTGGTTGTTGTTGAACCCGTTGATGACGCTGCCTGCTGCCGCTGCTGGTTTTGTAGGCGCGCCCCCCGTTCCCCCGAGATGAACGCTCCGCGTACTGGTGGTGAGAACCTCCATGTACTGCTTGTGTCGTCGGTGACTGGCCTGTCGCTTGACCTGGGATTTGATGTGGTCGGCCATGTCCCGCTGGCGAGGTCCGCCGTCCATCCATGATGGCTTCTCGTCGCCGAACCAGCATGCTATCTGGAGGGAGGAGCAGGTGTCGCACTCCGGGCGTTTCTCGTCGCACTTCTTTCGTCGGAGGCGGCATGTCCAGCAGCCGGCGTTGGAGCGGGATTTCCCAGACACGAGGTTGCGTAGCATTTTTGCGTTGAACCTCAGAGTCGGATTCAGACTCTGTCAAGGCGGTGTCAATCGCGGATTTCACCGGGTTGCAGGTTTCAATCGATGGTGTGAATGTTGTGTTTTGTCATCAGTGCGCTCAAGCTAGTTCGGAAGACTCGGGTTCTCTTCTTAAAACATCTTGTAGATGTACACGATGTTGGAACCATTTGTTTTCTCCTTATAGATTGATCATGGGGGTTTCATGAGATGATGAAGATGAGATATCGTTCATGTTGTTTTTAGGACAAATGTCGTGGTTGGATTGGACCCTGAATCGTCTCACCTCGTACTCGTACATTCATCAAAGCCAACCACATGATGGTGATTTACGTGTGATGGTACCCTACACCAAAACTTGAATTTAGTTGTAACCTCTTTCTAGGCTAACACCGATATAAAACATCATGTAGGAGTTTGAATGAACGAAAATTGAATGAAAACTGAATATGGCAAACATTTTTATTGCTTTTGTTGCTTTTCTGTTGCGAGTTCTATACTGAATCTATTACTCGGCACACACATACAAACTGTAGATGAACGACAAAACCGTACCCCAGAATCATTTTCACACTCATTATATCCTCCGAATCGATTCCCATTTACCAAAACAAACAAACAAACAAAGAAAGGGAGAACCTCGAACAAAGAGCAAGAAAACCAGGAAAAACAAGAACAAAAACGCCAGCAAGATTCCAATGTCCAAACTTATATCTTGCGAGTAGGAGACTTGACAACAGTCTGCCTCTTCTCCAACAGATTGAGATCCCACCAACCCTCAATGCGAGACAAGATGGTCCTCCGTTTCGAGAAAGCCCTAGCGAGGAATGGGCTGAGTGGACTTTTTGGATGAGACGGAGTGGTAGGCGAATCCTGGGGGATGGGGGGCGGCGGGGGCACAATGAGACGAAGGGGCCTCTCGTCGAGGGGTTTCGGGGGAGCAGCAGGAGCAGTGTTGTTGTTATCATTGTCGTTATTAATGTTGCGAGAGGTGAGAGTTTCAAGAGTGCTGGGTGGCATCATCTGAGCCGTGGGAGACGGGGCTCTGTGAGCAGGAGGAGGGGGAGAAATGGATCGCGGCACGGATACGGGCACTGCCTCATTCAGGCTGATGCCGTCGTCCTCGTCAAACGACTTCTTCCTGTTGTCATTATTGTTCATTGTCCATGCACCGTCGACGAATGCAATGGGAGCCTTTTTGCGCAGTACGGCCCTCGGAGGACGTTGACGACGATCTTCAGAAGCAGGAGCAGGAGCGTCATTGATAATGACCAGTGCTGGTGCTGGTGCCGTCCTCATGGTGACCACCTGCTGCTTCTGCTGTCCCCCACGGCCACACCTTCACTCGAGATCCTTGGGGGCGCTGTCATCCCCGCTGCGAGACTTGATGCGACGCCAGAGGCAGAGGGAGACGATGGCGGAGAAGGCGAAGAGGATGCACAGGGCGATGCTGAGACCCCACAGGGCTTTCACCTCGTAGCAGGCCGTCTTGTCCGGGTCGACCCAGGAGAAGACGTTTGTGTTGCTGTTCTTGGCGTTGTTCTTGACGTTGCTGTAGAGCGAGGTGATGAAGTTGGCCGTGTTGCCGCCCTTGCTGGGAAGGTCGTGGCACTTGAGGTAGCTGACTGGCTTGCCGACCAGGACGGCGACGACGATGACCATGATGAGGACGGCGGCGTCGGCGATGGTGGCGATGAGCATGGGGAGCATCCAGTCCCAGTAGAGGATGTAGTTGATGCAAATGTAGATGGTAGCAAGGCAGGCCTGTTTTTACAGGGTGTTAGTGACATACTTGTGGAAGAGAGAGAGAGAGAGAGAGAATACTTACAACTACCAGAGTTCCAACAAGAGCAGAAGGGGCAACATAGTTGGCATTGACAGCCTCACTGATGAAATTGGCAGACAGACCGATGATGGTAATGAGAGAAATGGCCTGCATGGCCCTCATGGCCGTAAAGGTGACGCCCAGGGCACCGAGGGCAGGAGCGGCGGGCATCTTGGCGAGAGAGACGGGAGTGACTATGCTGAGTCTAGGACGGGAACCGTTGACCGTCTTGAGAGGAAAGTGCTTGGAATAGAAAGGGAGTGTTGTTGCCTTTGAGGAATCAATCTTGACGGATGGGGGGATATCAACCTCGCTCTTTTAAAAAAGCAAGGTGAAAGAAAAGAAAAGAAGCGAACAAAGTGAAATGTATGAAGAAAGTGGGAGAAAATTGGAAGAATGGGGGACAAGATGGCACAGCCGTCAATCCAAACAAGAAAAGAGAAAGAAGAAAGAAAGAGATGGGTTTCTATAAAAAGAAGATGAAGAAAGTGATTGGAAAGGATGATGACGCTGACAAGATATTGAAAGAAAAAAAGAGAATGCTAAAGCCCAGACCCAAAGACAGGACAAAGGAAATAAGAAAAAGACAAAAAGAGAAGAGAGAGGATGGTTCTTTGTTGTTGTAGATTGGATTGAATGAGAAAGGAAAACAAAGAAGAGAAGAGGGAAGTCATAACGTCTTATACTGAGAGTGAATCATAGTAACAACCACAGATCTAGATCGATTGATGCTTCCAAATACAGCAACATGTTTTTCTTAAACGCCCACTAGACGCGTGTGTTTCAGGACAGAAAGGTTATTCTGATCTATTCTTTTCTTCACCATCATATTTCATATTCGTACACATGGGACCAAAATACAAGTCAGCATTTGAGAACCGACCACGGACCCCGGCGGCACAGACGTGTGGTTAGCCGCCGACTCAACCAATCAACCACCGAGACAGGGCCGAACATTTTCGGGATCCACAAGCCTCTCTTGCCCCGGGTCTCTGCACTCCCGGGGGAGTTTATGGACCGGGCTCAAGGTTACTAACCGCCGAGGAGGGGGAGGGACTCATAATAGACGCGACATGGCATCGATTGGCTCTGATCCTCCATCTTCTGAAATCGTACTCCATTCGTATTTTTACTAGTAGTACCTACCAGTACTCGGTATTCATGCTGTCTCAAACATCATGGGTGGCCGCATAATGGGTAAGATGAGGTACTACCGTCATGAAGAAAGAGACCAGAAAAAACCACCTGCTTTGTCTGATCTGTGGCCTGTTGCAAGAGTCTAGACCGCACCACATTATACATGGAACTAGAGATTCCTTGGTTAAACTTCCGATTCGTTGTTCATCTCTTCCTTGTTTGCATTGTGCATGCATACATCTACCGGTACTGCAGTGCAGTCTACGCGTCGTGGAACAAAGGTCGTCCGTCTCATGCTCATAAACATACAATTCAAGAACTTTCCTTGTAAACATGTTTTATGCGCCATACGCCATATCTAAACAAAAATAAACAATAAAAGAGAAAAAAGAAGAAAAAAAATCTCATCAAACGTGCTTCCAATCTTCTCCCTCTTTGTTTGCTTACACACGCACCCCTTCCCTTTCCTCCATTTCCCTCTTATCCACCGGCGGCTACCATGTATCAAACTAGCACCTCAGCCACCAGCCACCGTTGTGCGAGAAACATGCTTCCTGTTTTCACCAATTCGTTGCTTTTTTCCTTGGTCGTTGTTCTTTCAGGATGAACTGAATCGAATGGCTTCCCTCTTCTTTAACCGAGTAGGTCGTCAGACGCAGACCCACCCTGAGGAGCAGAAGGAGGAGCTGATCCACCCATGGGCTTAGAAGCCGGGGCACCCCAGATGCCAGCGCTGCTCTTCTCCTTGGCCAGCTGGCCCATTGCCGGGGCAGCAGTAGGCGTGTTGGACTTCTTGATTCCGGCGCTGGCCTTGCCCCACAGGGCGCCAAACGCGTCGCCGCCACCACCACCAGCGGCAGCCGAGCTGGTGGCAGCAGGCTTTGCGCTGGGGGCAGCCGAGGCGGACAGGGGGCTGCTGAAACCACCCATGGGCGCAGCACCAGCAGCCGTGCCGCCCGTCGACTGCGCCGCCATGCCACCGCCAAAGTAGTTGGGTCCGGTGGACTGGAAGCCCATGGGCTGAGCTGCGGGCGCCGCGGCGCTGGGCGCAGTAAAGGCCGAGTAGTTGGCTCCAGGCGTGGCCGCCGGCGAGATGGACGACATGCTGACCATCTGGCTGATGTTGGCCTGCTGCGGGGCAGAGTGAGGCTGCGGGGCGGCGAACTGAGCGGTCGAAGCGGCCGAGGAGGTGACGGCGGGGGCAGCCGTGGGGGCGGCGGACTGGAAGTCGTCAAACTCGTCGTCGTCGTTGCCGCCAGAGGCAGCGGGGGCCGAGGAGCCACCGGCCAGATCGGCGAGACCGGAAGACGCGGCGCCGCCGTTGGACGAGGCCAGGGCAGGCGTAGATGTCTGGGCCGGCTCGTCAAACGAGAAGAGGTCGACCTCGGGCTCCTTCTTCTTGGGGGGCTCAGCGGGAGCGGCAGCAGCAGAGGAAGAAGCACCAGGTGTCCTCCTCGAGGACCTCTCGCCGGTGCGCCTAGATGACCTAGCACGGCTGCTGGCACCGCCGTCATCGTACTCGTCGTACTCCTCGAACCTGTCGGACCTGGTACCCCCGCTGCGGAAGTCGTTGGGCTCCTGGCCGCCGAAGCCGCCACCGTCGCCGTACACACCACCCGAGTAGCCACCAAAGTTGGCCGAGGGACCGCTGGCTGATTCGCTGCCGAAGCCTCCGTAGCGGCCACCGCCGCCGCTGGAGAAGCTGCCGCCGCCTCCAAACGTGCCGCCCTCGACACCGGTGTACTTGTTCTTGGTGGCCCGGGCCTTCTTGCGCTCGGTCCGGATACGGTCGACATCGCCCAGGAGGTCGGCCAGCTCCTTGGCGCGGTTCCTCACGTTGATGCCCTGGTCCTTGCCGTTCTGGTCAATGTACTGGAACTGGCGGAGCATCTTGAGAAGCGTCAGGTGGCCGCGGGCGTCGTCGATGACCCGCTCCGACCCGTGCTTGACCAGGAACTCGAGCAGCTGGAGGGCCTTGTAGATCTGGCGCCACTCCTCGGCGGCCTTTTCGGTGAATCGACGGTAGATCATGGGCATAATTTCGTTGAGGGTTTGGCTGTTTTGGGGGCAAGGCGTGTCAGTCAATAAGCCAGGCAACATACAAATGAGAACAACCTCATTGTTATCTTTTTGTGTGTTCTTCGGATTGGATCAACATACTAGTTAAAGGTCCCGTTGGCAATCTCCTGCATGAGAGTCGTCGATGAACCCCAAGGCTCATTGTTGGTAGCCTCTCGCACCTATTGGGCACCCAACAGTTAGTCCCAACTCGTCCACCTCGGGCACAATGACCGGGGGAGGGAACATGTTTCGAAACACACCTTGGACTCCATTTCTGTGTAGTTCATGACGGCTGCGACCGGAATTAGCGACGGGCGAGGCCACACGGCGAATTGGGATCGGATGTACCATTTTGGGCCTTGCGGAACCCGGCCTTGATGTCATACAAGGTCAGGTTCGACACGGAACTCTTGATGTCGTTTATATCCATGGTGGGCGAGGGGAGGGAGTCGGAGGTGGAGGAATCTTCGGTCGGAGTGATCGGTGATGATGATGATGATAGCGAGAAAGGAGAAAACAAAAAAGGAGATTTCGGGGCCTCGAAGACGTTGAGCGATGTTGCGGCAAACAAAGTCTCGAGAAATAAACGATGACGGTGCGCGTTGGTGCCAGCGAGGCTTCCAATGCGCCGACAGTCGTTCAGGGGATGGCGTCACGTGATTTGGGCGTGGCACGCGTACAAGGACTCGTATGCGTAGTATGGGGAAGGATGGGTAAGATATCTCTGGGAGTGTTATTACAACATTGTGTGAAGTGTTTTGGTAGGAGAAGCCATGTAGACGAACATGACTTGTATGTACATTACTCGCATGAGCCCTTTATTGGATACTTAGAGTACTACTAGGAGATGTAGTAATGAGTATCACCATCACTGTTAGTACAAGTTGGGTAGTAGTATGGAATCGTGCTTCAGCTGCAAAGGAGATCGACATCAACACATCGTCATCACCTCGCATACAAGTGTTTACGGTTGGTTTGTTTCATTTCACGAGTTAGCATTATGAAATTCAAATGCATCATTTCAGACATTTCCTGCACGGTTCTGGTACCCTCGGCTTGCTCGTTGTGGCTTTCTTGACTCTGTACTTGTAGACGCTCAGGACCAATTCCCAATTATGTGGACCTGAGACTTCAGGCCAACGCATCAATTTAGAAGCTCCCGACTTTTTTCCTTTTTCTTAGCCAGGAGAGCTGGTCAATTTCCGATTCATTGCGTTTGTCTCCCAATTCCAACTCTGTATTTTACCTCTTCAGTGTTCTGTATAACTGCCTTTTCTTCTTCTCTTTCTTCTTCATCACTCTTGTATTACTCTTTTGTATTCAATATCTTTGTTTTATTACTTCAGGTATGTCGAACTCTCTTCTTTTCTTTGTCCTTGTCAGTTCCCCTTTTCCAATCGACCCACCCCCTTTGGAGAGAGACAAAGAGAGTGAAAGCTCAGGTTTAGCTGGTTGGTGAAGTATGCACGAAAAGCTAGCCTTGACTGGATCTCTGCTCTCATCCTACCCATCCATTCCTTCTTCTCCTACCCGGGCAAAAGGCGGCGGCCTGCTACGAGTACATCTGGTGGTGCAACAAAGAGCCGTCTCCCTCTGAACACTGGCAACTCCTGCATGTCATGCCGGGTGTGTCCGGGGCACAAAACGGGTCAGGGGAGAGCCAGCAGGTCACAGATGTGACGCCAGCAGCACATTGGCCGGGCCCCCTTTGTTTTGCCCCCCTCCACTTGTCCAGTTGCAGCCAGAAATCCAGCAATAGTCGGCCGTAGTACGGCACTGCAACCCTGTCGTCAGCACGCGTGGTGGCAGGCTGGCGAGGCACTGGCTCCCGTTCTGGTTCCCGTTTCGGAAGCGAATGGACTATTGGGACTGCTGATTGTGTTACTGCGGCCTGCTCGTGCCGGCTGCGACTTGCTGCTGCTGCTGCTGCTGCGGGCATGTTTTGCTTTGTTCGCCCCACGAGTTGATCAAGCTCAACAAGCATCGTCATAGCCACTCTGCCCTCCTCACACCCCCTCTCACAACAAATCCCTCTATCCCCTCCCTCGAGCCCCCCCCTTCTACCCATTGTGTCTCAGAGCTGTGCTTGTTTGGAGAAGTGCCTGAGGTCGCTCCTTCCCTGGTAACAACGGTCTACTCTTACCAAGCATCCGAAGCTCTTCCGAGCTCAGCTCTAGGCGCTTCCATACGTAATCCCCACACCCCTCTCGGACCCACTCCATCTCTCCCCTCCCGCCTCTCTGATTCGTTCCGTCAGAGCTTGCTTCCACTAACAATTTTGCCCCTCACCAGGGCCTTCAAAGCTTCCGTAACCATGAGGCCAACACTCTTGAAGCCCCTCCTACCCCGCCAAACCTTTTGCTCTCCCGTTTCTAGATCTTTCACCTTTGGTCAACTCGCATCATCTACCAAATCTTTCCAATCTACCCGTTCATTCTCAGCAACTACCAACAAAATGGGTGTTACCGCGTAAGTTATCCTCTCTGAGAGACCTTCTCTGTCTCTTTCCCCTTCTGACCTCATCGTGGTCCTGTCCTCTGACTTCATCCGCTAACGCTGATTCTTCTCACCAGTTTCTTCGACATCAAGTGGGAGGGTCCCGTCTTTGAGAACGGCCGCCCTACCAGCGCCGTCAAGGGTAAGTTCAACTCCGTCTTTTGCATACACAGATTACATCTGCTCCCATCTGTCTACGATTCCTGCCCGTCAATGGCTACGAATTGGCTCCGACATCACGCCATCTTCGAGAGGGGTCTCTGCCTTAGAAGCTCCTCGTCCGGGAGTTGCATCCGAGGAAGATGACCCCTCCTTCTCTGCCCACCCCTCTTCCTATGCCCCGCGTCTCGTCAAAACGCGCATCATGCTGACAGTGCCACCCCCGCCATTTACAGAGCAGACTGGCCGCATCAACTTCAACCTGTACGACGACGTCGTCCCCAAGACCGTTGAGAACTTCCGCGCTCTCTGCACCGGCGAGAAGGGCTTCGGCTACGAGGGATCTTCTTTCCACCGCATCATCCCCAACTTCATGCTCCAGGGTGGTGACTTCACCCGTGGCAACGTACGTTACTCTTGAAAATTTTCCTCCAAGACAAATCAAATAGTTGCTGACCGTATCTTTGCAGGGCACTGGTGGCAAGTCCATCTACGGTGAGAAGTTCGCCGACGAGAACTTCTCCAAGAAGCACACCAAGCCTGGTCTACTCTCCATGGCTAACGCTGGCCCCAACACGTAAGTTTACAATTCTACTGGTGTGCCAATCGTGTCCAATTCAACACCATGCTAACTACGACACTCCTGAACAGCAACGGCTCGCAGTTCTTCGTCACCACCGTCGTCACCAGCTGGCTCGACGGCCGCCACGTCGTCTTCGGCGAGGTTGCCGACGCCGAGTCGCTGAACATCGTCAAGGCTCTCGAGGCTACTGGCTCCGGCAGCGGTGCCATCCAGTACAAGACCCGCCCCACCATCATCAAGGCTGGTGCCCAGTAAAGCGTTTTTGCTTTCTGAGAAAACCGCGTGCCCTTGTACCATGAATTTTGAAAAGTCTAGGCGGATGGAAAGCGTGGAATAGGCAGACGGCGAGACCCTCCCGGGTCTGCGCGCAGCTATATAAACACAGCTACAGAAGCTACAAAGAGTTTTCTTTTGTCAATAAAATCTTGACGTGATCGAGGGTCTTAGTAGGGTTGGTATGTAGTGTACCAACTCGAAAAATCCTCTTTCTGTCAATTTTTAAGTCACTTCTATGGTCACTTGCATGTGTGTACTAATCAGTCTCAAGGTTCCCATGAAGAGACAAATGTGTGAATGTGCTTAGATATGTGATATTCGACGTATTAACAAGATACGAACAAGTACTAATGACATGTACTACCAACATTGTAACCGTCCGTAGTCAGGATATGCATCTCATCCATCCAACATTCGACTTTTTTCTTCTTTCCTGCTAATCCCGTCCCTGCGCTAAAAATGCCATGCTACCCCGAGAAAAGAAGTCTAGAAAGTAAAGTAGACCATGAAACTCCGACCCATGCAAATCAAATAAGGCTTTCATTTTCCACTGTTACCATTTTTTTGCCGAGCAAACCAAGAGGCCATTTCGCCAACTTGGGATGGACCGAAAGAAGCAAAACAGTAGAAGAACCCAAAGGAGAGAAAATATACTAAAAAAAAAACCAAAATGCCAAAACGAAGAGAGGGATTGAAGAAGATAAAATGAATGAATCAATCAATCCGGCCATACCACCTAGAATAGTAAACGCAGTTACTAGGGCCCACGGCAGCACCCTCCTCGCACAGGTCAAAGACGGGAGTATCCTGGTCATCGCTGTAAGGGCTGACGTAGGGTTCAGACTTGACGTCCCTGCCGGCGACGGAGGTGTCATCACGACCTGCCCAGCTCTCGGTGGACTGCTTGGCGATGCGGGAGACGCGGAAGCCAATCTTGCCAGACACCTTGACTGGCTCGACGAGGTTGTCCCAGACCAGGACGTCGACGAGCTTCTTGACGTCCTGCTCCGACAGGATGGTGTTGTTCGTGATGCCGCTGGCGGAGAGGAGGCGGGCAATGTCACGGACGGTGGGGTACCCCGTGTATCCTGCCGGCAAGGGGAGAAGGACATCCTTCCGTTGCTGCTGTGTCGTCTTGGCTAGCTTGGAGGATGGAGCTGCACCAGCAGCACCAGCAGTATCGGCCATCATCTCTTTGGCGTCACGTTTCCTACCAGCAGTGGTACCATTGGCGGCGGGGGCGGAGGCACCATTCTTTGCTGCTGCTGCGGGAGCAGAAGAGGTGTGGTTCCGGGAGACGTAGCTGCTCTGTCGCTTGACGTAGTCGAATATGACGCGCTGGAGCTCCTCGATGAAGGCCTCGTCCAGGTTCTGGTCCGTGTACCAGGGTCCTCCGGTGGCTCGGTCGCTGGGCTGTATGGAGGCCTTGATGTACATCTTCTTGTTGGGGTGCTCGACGTTTTTGAAGGGCACGATGAGCCCCTTTGTCTGGAGCTGCTTGATGGCGTTTTTGAGGACCGTGTCGTGCATGTTGAGCCGGCGCTGGAGGGTCTGGGACCACACGCCGTCGCCGCCGGAGTCGTCGATCAGGGAGTAGACCATGATTTGCTCGTCCGAGGTGCACTGCTTGTATCTGGGAGATGGGGTTAGCCAGAGTCGTTATTTTTAAAGAACGGACACAAAGAGCGTGCGAGGACACTAAGAAAAGACTTACTTGTGTGCTTCCTGAGCATCCCTCCATTTCCAAAAGACGTTGCCCGACGCCTCGCGCATAGTGACGAACAGCTTATCATCACTGAGGGCCTGGACGACGCGCAGCAGCAGACCCTTGTCGCCGTTGGGTATCACGCCCAGGTCCATCAGTTCGTCCTGGGTGAAGAGGTCATTCTCCCTCCCGGACTCGCGGACCTTTTCGTACAGCGCATCCTTCCAGACGCTCAGCTTGGCGGCCGCGGGGTCATTTTCGTCCTTGGCGGCCGCCGCAGCAGCGCCCCTGGCCGGTGCCATGAAGCGTTGGGTGTGTTTGTTTTGGTATGGTTCTTGTTCTGGGTTGTGTCCTTGTAGGTGCCTCGAAAGTGTTGTCGTTCGTTGGGTGGGGAGTTGGTATATTTTTTTTTTTGTTCGGTTTGCCGATGATATAATGTCCGGGAACGGAGGACTCTCGGTTTGAAGATGAGGGTAGTCTAAAGAGAGTTTGAATTCTCCTTTTGTTCAAGTCGTGATGTGTGCCCCCTTAGCAAAACCTATTTGGCCTCAAGAGGATTGTATCAAGAAAGTAATTGGGTCGTATGTGGCCCAGGATGAGCCGACGAGTAGTATTAGCGAAGAAAGGAAGCGCAAGAAAAAAAAAGTTGGAGGTTCCAAAAAGTTCATGATGGGCCCCGCATCAATGGGTCACGGTTTACCTGACAGCCTTGCAGGGTCAAGCGATTTTTTGGTGGGGCCTATGCTGGTGGGGGACGAGCCGTGTTTGGTCGGAGGGGCCGTCGGGTGGGCGTGGTCTTACAAACTTACAGCAGGGCTGCATCATGGAGTCATACCGGTCATGATTCACTCGGAATTAATGGAAAATACTGGTAAGGAGAGTATAAGTAATAACAATCAATTACAAATGCTATCTTGAAACAAAATAAAAAAGAAACCCATTTTACATAAAAAGCGTTGCTCCCTTTGTCCATCCACTCCATCTCCTCCACCTCCAGTAGTTTGATATAGTAGTCAGAATGAAAACGCCCTTGAAACGCCCTGAGCTTCCCTCCAGTAAAAAGCCGTCGAGTTATGAAAAAGTTTTGAAAAAAGCAGAATAGAAAGGATATAATGATACACATGTTTGCCCCGACGACAAAAGGGGGGAGTGTATACAGTGTGGTAGTATGACAGGGTCGAGCGAGAGAAGAGAAAAGGACCAGACTGAGTCACGTCATCAGCCTCTCAGCTCGATGTCTTCTCTGCCTCATCCTTGCTCTCCTCGGGCTTGGCAGGCGCATCGTCCTTTTCCGTGTCAACATCCATGGCATCGGGTTCAGGTTCCTTGGGTTTCTCCGCGGATTCTTCCTCCGAGGGCTTGGCCGGCGACTTCTCCTTGTCAGATTCCTTGGGTGCCTCCTCTGACTCCTTTTCTTTGGGGGCGTCGGCGGCAGCGGGAGCGGGGTCAGAAGTAGCAGCGTCTTCCTTTTCGGCAGGCTTGTCCTCCTCGGCAGGCTTGTCCTCAGTGGTGGCAGCAGTGGTGGCGGCGGCGGCTTCGGGGGCGGCTTCGGGTTCGCCATCTTCCTTCTTAATGGCTGTGGTGTCCTCGACTGGCTCAGCATCCGTCATGCCCACATCCTCCTTCTCGGTCTCGGCGGGAGCCTCTCCAGACTCGTCTTCTTTCTTCTCATCGTCCTTCTTCTCCTCCGTCTCCTTTTCGACCGAACCGAGATCCTCGATAGTGTCGTCAGGGTCCTGAGCGTTCTCCTCTGCGGCCGCGGGGGCGGCATCGGGCGGGTTGGATCGCGAGCGCTTCTCGCTTCCAGTCTCGGTGGGCTCGTCGTGCGAGTCGTTGAATTCCCGCTTGTTGCTGGTGCCATCGCCGTGGCCCGTGACACCGTTTGTCCTGGCAAGGTCCTCGTCTCCTGCGGGCTCGAGCTCCGTGTTGTTCTCGACGTGCTGGTCGAATTGTCGCTCTGACATGCGCACGTCCTTGTTCTCGTCTTCGTCGAGGTCGTCGAGCTCGGCCTCCTCCTCGTCCGTCATGCCGCCAAACGGCTTTCGGGGGACGTCCTGCATCTGCACCGACGGAGCAGGGCCAGTCTGGCGGAGGTTGTCGATGACGGCCGCCGTGATCTTGTTGAGGTATTCGCGGCTGTTGGAGTTCTCCATGTTGGACGATCGCACGTTGAGTTCGAAGTCGGGGGCATAATACTGCTTCTGGGTTAGCCAGCTGTCTTGAAAAAAAAAAAAAAAAAAAAAAGCTGCGTCTTGGGTAAATTCCTGCTCACCTCGTAGTACTCGTTGTACGGAAGAGTACGGTCCATGTTTTGGCCGACAAGGACACCAGTCTCGAAAGCCCAGGTTCGTGCGACGTTGCGCATGGTGTAGCCACCACCACCGAGGACAAGGGTGGGCAGACCGAAGCTCTTGACGTAGTTGACGCAGTTGGCGTGCCCGTCCATACTCAGGTTGAAGCATCCAAGCCTGTCGCCGGACAGACTGTCACCACCGCACTGCAAGACAACTGCCTCGGGCTGGAAGTACCGCATGACGTTCTCGATGACAGGCTCGAAGACAGACTTGTACGTATCGTCTGTGATGCCGTCGCGGAGGGGGTAGTTGACCGCGTAGTTCTTTCCCTGGCCAATGCCAACGTCGCGCAGTTCTCCGGTGCCGGGGAAGTACTCGCCGTACTTGTGGAAAGAGACCGTCATGACGCGGTCGGTGGTGTAAAAGGCCTCTTCGACACCATCGCCATGGTGGACATCAATGTCGACGTATAGAACGCGCTTCTTGAATCGCAACAATTCGATGATGCCTAGGACAATATCTGCAGCGATGATTCAGTTAGTGGCTGGTAAGGAAGAGAGTCTTCTTGATTGAGGGGCGCCTACCATTCACGTAGCAGAAGCCACTGGCTTCCGACTTCTTGGCATGATGAAGTCCTCCGGCCCAGTTGATTGCAATGTCGCACTTTTGTCGGTTCAGGCGGGCGGCACCCTCCATGCTGCCGCCAGCGCTGATGCCGCAAAACTCAAAGAGGCCATCGAACACGGGACAATCGTCTCCGACGTTGTACTTGCCCTGCTCGCGCATGTAGCTGTCCATGTTGTCGGGCGTGACCTTTTGAAGGAAGTCGATGTAGTCGTCCGTGTGGAACTGTGTCATTTCACCTCTAGTGGCAGGCTTTGCTCGCTGTTTTGTTCAGATTCAAGGTCAGCTTCACCCAATCCATTCGTCATATTGCTCCCGGGAGTAGGAGTTTTGTGCGTGCGCGCGACACGGCAGTGCTACCCACGTAAATCTCCATCTTCTGGTACAGATCATATTGCATGATCAAACTGTGCGCCAGCCTGATACGATGAGGCTTCATCGGGTGACCAGTGACATAGGCATAGTTTCCAATGTCCGAGTCGTAGAAGTAGGCCACCTTCTTGGGTGTCGAGGACCCGTTGAGAGCCACCGAGCTCAGCTGGGCCATGCTGTCGCCCATTGTATAACTTGTATTCCGGTAAAACGAAACAAGGGGTGGTTCGGTGATGTTCAAGGAAGAAAAAGACAATGTGTTTGAGAAGAGAAGTAAATATAAAGAAAGAGGAAAGCAAAAAACAATTGCCTTGAACCTTGCGTGAACAAGCTTCTGAGTGGGTGAGCAAAGATGAAGCAGAGGCGCGGCGGGACGAGGCGACTGAATGGGGGAAAGGATGCCGGCAGCGAGGGTCGGCTCTCTCTCTTACAGCAAAAGCTCCGGAATAATGTTGCAGCGGCAAGGCTGACCTTCAATGTTGCTGCGGATCGCTGCGGGATTGACGGTACAAATAGTCCTCTGGCTTATAACTGGATAACGTCTAACTCTAACCCCACCAGACCGGCGAGGCTGGCACTTGGCATCTTCCAGAGCTGCATGCACGTGACACAATGACTAAGCACCTATCTGGAGCTCTGTGGTCGCTCAAGGCTCCAGTACTGTCGTCAGTCAACACCAAGCTCGTTCGTCATCCCGCCGCCTGCCGTGCAGCTCACATTCACCACGTTACAACATCAACATTGCTGCTGCGGTAGCTCACCTAGATCCGCACATTACATACTCTTCGATTCTCTACCAAGGGCGTTCGAACATTCTTCTTCACATACATCATGGATCGCTTCAGGCACTTGCTTGGAGGTGCGGGCATGGGCGGTCTTGGTGGCCCTGCGCCTGGTCAGGTAAAGCTACCTCCTACCCTTCCGAAGCCGATATGCGCAGCAATGCACCAGACGATACACGATTGAGAAGCAGAGGACTATATGGCTGACAGAATGGACGACATCAGGACAATTCCAACCTAATCGATAACTCCGAAACGGTTTATATTTCCTCCCTCGCGCTGCTGAAGATGCTTCGTCACGGCCGCGCTGGTGTTCCCATGGAAGTCATGGGCCTCATGCTCGGAGAGTTTGTGGATGATTTCACCGTCAAGGTCATGGATGTGTTTGCCATGCCTCAGAGCGGTACCGGTGTCAGTGTCGAAGCTGTCGACCCTGTTTTCCAGACCAAGATGATGGACATGCTGCGGCAAACAGGAAGGTGAGTTTGGGACTGCACGGGATCCGACACAGTGACGGGAACCACGAGAAGAATACTGGCTAACGCTGTGCGAAAACAATCAAGGCCCGAGTCCGTCGTGGGCTGGTACCACTCGCATCCCGGTTTTGGCTGCTGGCTGTCATCCGTCGATATTAACACGCAGCAGTCGTTTGAGCAGCTCACGCCCCGCGCCGTCGCCGTTGTCATCGACCCCATCCAGTCGGTCAAGGGCAAGGTGGTGATCGACGCCTTCCGCCTCATCAACCCTCAGCTTCTGATGATGGGTCAAGAGCCCCGTCAGAGCACGAGCAACGTGGGCCACCTGAACAAGCCGTCGATCCAAGCGCTGATCCACGGCCTCAACCGACACTACTACTCAATCGGCATCAACTACCGCAAAACGGCACTCGAGGAGAACATGCTCATGAACCTGCACAAGCACGTGTGGACTGAGGCGCTTGAGATGGACGACTTCCGCGCCGAGGGCTGCAAGAACAAGGACCGCCTCAAGCAGCTCGTCAGCCTGGCCGACGGCTACGAGAAGCGCGTCAAGGAGGAGACGGAGCTGAGTAAGGACCAGCTCAAGACCCGTTACGTTGGCAAGCTCGACCCCAAGAAGCATCTCGAGGATGTTGGCAAGGAGCTCATCGAGGACAATATTGTTTCGGTCTCGCGGCAAATGATTGACAAGGAGGCGACTGTACCAAAGAAGGACGATCAGGCGGCTAATGGCGACCAGATGGACACGGAAGAGGAGCTATGAAGAAGGCAACAAAACCAGCATGTCAACGAACAAAAACACCACCGTTACCTAACATAAACCTTCATGAACAAAGACAAAAAAAAAGATAAATCTATTAGTAGTACAGGCGGTTGTTGATGATGACTTTGTACCAGTACTGGCGTTGGGGCTTGGCAATCGCCCACGGGTTAGGCGATTAGAGGCTCAATGATACGAAACAATTACATTGGGATCACTTGTTTTCAACGCGCATTTTCTCATCGTTTCAAGCTATCTCTTGTTCCCTTGTGTGCTTTCCTTTTCTATCATTTAGTCTCTTTGTTGGCCATGATGTTGAATGAATGGCGTTAGCCTTGTCCGTTTCACCACGAAAACAGGACAATCGTCTATGTCCCTTTGTCTCTAAAGGGAACATGACGACAATGGCACCAAGACGACAGAGCAATGCCTTTTGTCCAGGATGGGAATACGTCAATGAAAGTACTGACAAAACAACGCCTTTGTCCTGTCACATGTCAACTCGTTGTTTCCTTTTCTTGAAAATGCCTTGTTTTACATATTTCAGAGGCACAGGGTACATACAACATTGAAGTCATGGACGATACAGGAAAGCGTTCGTCACATTTCTAATTTTACAACTCTTTTATGAAAACAACGTCCTGGCTTTGTAGGAGTCAAGGGGACAATGTTGGTATTCTGGTCATTTGACAAAGGAAATATGACCATCTGAGGAGTAAACAAGGCCGTGGGCATGCTTCCGACAAGGCAGTACGGATGAGAAAGAGCAGGGACAAGGGCGAAAGCAAACATGGCCAACGCTATGGGTATGGATATCGCAATGTTCTGGTCGTGGAGAAAGGTGAGCCTCATCAAGTATAAATAATTGTCTTTCCTCTTGCTATGATTCCATTATTCTTTCCTCTTCACACTCAATCACTCAATCAGTCTTCTACAACAACACACTCATATCATATCGTCTATATATTACACTCCCCCTCACACACAGCTCACACATTCATATATATATCGTGAGTTTCATACACACATCTCACTACACACACATATATATATCGTGAGTCCCTTTTTCTACTCGCAGAAACACTACCCTCCTTTTCTATCCAATACTCCCCGAAACATCAAATCAAGATGGGTTTCCGTCGCTTCATCTCCAACCTCGTCCACTCCAAGGAGTCTGAGTCTGAGCTCAAAGAGAACAGCAAGACTAACAGGATCAGGAACTTCCTCAAGAAGAAGCAGGACGTCCCCCAGCTCGTCGCCAGCCAGTCGCAGCCTAACCTGGGCCTGAGCGATCCGTTCCACCCCTTCGCTGGGAGGATCGCTGAGGTCCCCCCTAACCCCAATGGTCCTTCCGTCAACCCTCCTGTGTCCCGTCCTGGCGCCAGCTGGGTCGACCGCCTGCCTCCCCCCTCCCCGGAGCCTGCTGCCACTGACTCCATATACGCCTCTATCTACGACTCTCTCTTCGACTCTGCCTCTGCTAACGGTGCTTCCTCTTCCAACGGTGCTACCCCTGCCAACGGTGCTGCCCCTGCTACCGGTGCTGTCTCTCCCAACGGTCATGCATCTACATACGATGCTTCCCTGGCGAAATACGTCGACGAGGGCCTGATGCCGGCTACAGCCTTGCAGGCACTATCTGTCCTCTCCCAGATGTTCTCGCATGTGACCATCGCGTTCACGGGCCCGGTGGCTCTATTCATGTATGGACTCCTGCGCCGGTTTCCCAAGCGGATGAATGTTCTGTTCCCGTACTGGTACAGGGACATTGCCCGCGACTGGGCACTCAAGCGAGGTATGCGCCGTGTCTCCGACGATCCCGACCTGTTTGTCCTGGTTAATTCCCGACACACCCCGCCCACCGGGATCATCACTGTCCAGTTCACGTACACTAACCTCAACGTTGCCGACTACAGCATCAAGCATGAGAGCTCGGGCCGGAGGCTCGTGTGCTTGACGCTCCTGGCCGACGAGATTGCTCGTGATTACGTCGCTGATGTGGCCACTAACAAAGGGGCAGAGAAGGATGAGCTGGCCGACGAAATGCGCGGGGTCCTCGACCAGATTGCTGACCAGGGGCTCAGTTTCGAGTATGCCACGTCAACCAACATTCGGACTCAGGAGTTCTGGATGCCCTTCACCATGTCGTACCCGGACACGGTCGACTTGTTCCGCGATGCTGGCATCGCGGCGCCCGAAACCGCCCGACCGGAAGACAAGGACATGGCCATCCCGAGGATCGTGCCTCTCAATCCGAGCCGGTCTGGGTCGCAGAGGTCGACCCAAAGTGCTGTGGTCTGTAGTGACCGCACTGAGCAGTCGGCGAGATCGTCTCGCACGAACCACAGCGCTGGGGTCGTCTTGAGGAAATCCGCCTCCCGGTCCCGTTTCGGGATCGCCACCAACTTCTAAACGTCACAGGTTGGTGTTTGAGGTGCAGTTTTCGGTTAAATTGTCTGGGTCGTGGTATAGGGTCATGGTCAATGGTGGGTGGCATGCAGCTAAGGCTGGTTTTGGGGGCATTTAGGGTAGTCGGGTTCATTTGCACGCTCGTTTCGTTATAGTACATTGATATAGAATCATAGATTGTGAAGTTTGAAAAACATTGAAACAGAAAATATGACCAAATAAAAAATCCAACTTGTGAAATATGTGATATATGCTTGTTGAATTGGAAATTTTGTGCGCTTTGGAGGTGTGGCGAGGCTACTCCAAGAGCCGTTTCCCAAACCTTTTTAATATTGGACATGTACTTAAGTGAGACGCTTGCCGCAGAAGAAGAGTCAACCAAGGAGAAACATGAAGAAACGCGATAAAGCGTATTTATTTATATACGGTCAGGTTATGAAGCTCAATATATACAGTTGAGCCAACATTTTCGGTTAAATATAGCACAAGAAGAAGAAGAAGAAGACAGAAAACAAGAGGGAAGACGGGCAGTTCTCTAACCCAGATCTTCTGCATATGCTCACCCAGCACCCACTCCACTCACACCATTCAACACCTCACCCATGCCACACATCAACTCCTCGCCAATAGCGTATACATCAACGGACCTATGCCGCACTCAATCCAGAGAGGAAAAGAAAAAGATAACGAAGATTGAAACTTAACCGCAAATGATGGTGCCATTCTCCGGGCGAGGGACAACCTTGATACCAGGCTTGTTAATGGACATGTCGGGCTTGGTACCGAGGATCCTGGAGGCGCTCGTCGTTGAGGGTACAGTCTCAGAGTTGTCAACGCGACTATCGCACTTTTCCTTGCTGCCTGGGATGATGAAGTCGCCCATGGCATCCTGGTATGTGGCATACTGGTGGAAGACCTGTTTGTCGACAAGTGTAATTGTTAGCACAAGATCAATAGCGCTTCAATTTTGGCATGGATCTGTATGCACATAGGGGTAAGGAAGATAAAAAGGAAGAAATAACTTACATCACCCCAGTTCCCCTGGACCCCACCGAAGCCACCATCGACGAGCTTGTCAAAGACGCCAATGACACCCGTATCGGCAAAGTTCTCAGCCCAGCTTGAGCGGGCGTACTCGCTGACGACGGCAGTGTCCTGGACGTAGTTGTCGATCCACCCGGACGTCTCGCTGTAGGACGAGTCGGGGGCGAGGTCCTTGCGAGCGTGCCAGTCGAGCTGGTGAGACAGCTCGTGCACCATGATGTACTGGCGCAGGCCGTCTGAGTCGAAGACGACGCTCCCCGAGCTGATGGTGTAGGCGGCCAGTCCCTCGCTCGAGAAGTCGGGGATCACGATGACGTGGGTGATGAACTCGCGCATGGTGAGGGGCATGCGGCCAAAGGTCTATATATGTCAATACATTCATCATCAGTGCCTGGAAGGAGAGTTTCTGATCCAAAAAAGGTACAATCAACTCACATCTATTATGTCCGTTTGGCTCTTCCTGGCATCGCGGTGACGGCACATGGTCCAAGCCTGGTCGCAGTCGCTGTACTGCACGTCAAAGACCTCAATGTCGCCTGCATTGAAGCCCTCGTTCTCGGCGTACGTCTTGCAGTCGGCTGGGATCCAGCCACCGTCCCACTGTGAGACCTGCGACTCTGTTGGGGATAGCACGTTGAGCAGGCCCTCGTCTATGGTGCCGCCAAAGTCAATGGACGGGTCGATGGCTTCGTGGTCCCCCGATGTCTGAGCGAGGACAGACACGGAGGCGCCCAGGAGGGCAAGGAGAGTGGAATATTTGGACATGGTAAGAAGAAGAAGAACAATAACGATTGAATCTGGTCGGTTTTTTATTGAGGTCTTGGGAAGTTGGAGATACAGAGGGACCGGGAATCTTGACCTGCCGCGTCCTTATATACCCCCATGGACGTCGAGACAACTTGGCATCTCTGTATTTTGCCCGATACCTCTCGCGTATTTCTCTGTAGAAATCGCCGACATGCGCGAGTTGTTTCCTATATAGGCATGTCGCAAGAGCCCTTGGATCCTGCCGGTGACAGAGTCACAAGTAGGTAGAGAGTCCATGGTGAATTGCCCGGGACAGACGGACGGACTGTAATAAGCCCGCAGGTCGGGGCTTTGAATTAAGCTGCCGTTTACCTCATGATCTAAGGTTCGTGTTGGTATTCCTTTTCGAATCCTCCGCTATCACCGGAAGTGAATGCTGGGTCCACGTGGGATTGCCTGTTTCTTATGGGAATGAAATACGAATGGCCGGTTCGGGGAGGACGGGACTTGAAGATGAACCGACCACCTCCCCAGAAGAGTTTAGAAAGGGCTGAATCTGCAACCTAAACAAGGATTCTTGGCAGGGGGCTCAGCCTGGATTTTATTGACCCTAGTAGCTGCATTGGGGGCATGAGACGGCCTTGTAGGATTCGCCCGTGGGGCCGGCAGATCCTTCTGGCTGGGATCAGTAATAGGCAGGACTCCTCCGCCGCTTCGTCTCATTTGGGATGAATATTCGTACAATTAGAAAATGTGATGATCCAAATATACAGGTATACTTGGATATGTACGTGGCGAATGCGTACATGCTAAAGAATATATGTCCCATTAAACGAGGTGGACCCTCACGCGTCTAGGGGCATGGTCTCAATGGATACTCGTACATGTATGCGAGGGTACAATTCATATATATCATTGTAGCGTTTTCGAGTCACTGTATCACTATCCTATTACCGCTACTTAGTTATACATGAGAAGACTTCATGTCCATCTTTCTCCCTCTCTACTACTATGTAAAGTCGCCGACTGATTCAATACAGGCTGGATTCCAGCAGATAAACGTTTGGCAGCAACCGGATCAGACTTGCGACCCTTGGGGGGTTTGTTAATAACCTGGTCTTCCCATTGAGCCGAAAAATGAACGCCACCAGCCCCGGGCCCGTGAACCGCACCATAGGAATATAATAACTCCACAACATCTCGATGTTCATACTCGACAGCCCAGTCAAGCGGAGTTCGACCACGTCTATCGCGATGGTTGATATCGGCACCACTCTGAACCAGCAACTTGACGATGTCTAGATTCCCGTTTGTAGCGGCTCCAGAGAGCGGCGTCCAGCCACTGCGATCGGGTATGTCAACGCTAGCGCCCTTCTCTAGAAGGAGGTGGACTGTGGTCAAATGCGCGTTCACTGTAGCCCAATTGAGTGGCGTCCGGTTCTGGAGATCGAGAAAGTCGATATCGGCACCACTCTGAACCAGCAACTTAACGATGTCTAGATTCCCGTTTGAAGCGGCTCCAAAGAGCGGCGTCCAGCCACTGCGATCGGGTATGTCAACGCTAGCGCCCTTCTCTAGAAGGAGGTGGACTGTGGTCAAATGCGCGTTCACCGCAGCCCAATTGAGTGGCGTGCGGTTCTGGAGATCGAGCAAGTTGATATTGGCTCCGTTCTGAAGAAGAACGTGCACAGCGCTCTCATTTCCATCGGCAGCGACTTGGTTCAGATTGAAAACGTCGTCATCATCCATAGCTGACTCCCATGGCTTTTCCTGATCGTCATGTAACTGGCCGTAAACCTGTTGCATTTTGTGGAAATCGCCTCGGTCTGCATGGAAACATGCCAAGTCGTTGACAATTTCAAGAACCAACGGGTGCCTTGGGCCGAGACCCTTTCGGTAGATGGGTAGCTTCTAAGTGCTAATGGCCTCTCTGCTAACAAGCTTGCCTTGTTTCTTGTAAAGTGTCGCCAGATGGTCGACCACGTTAAAAGGAAACGAAGACGAACTGCCCGAAGCTGTCTCAACCCCCTGAATTGCTTCCTCGTAGACACGTTGCGCCTGGCTGAGCATGCCAATGTCTGTGTAAAAATGTCCGAGAGTTTCCACCATATTCAATGTGTCTCGATGTCCTGGGCCTAGCCTCTTTATACGATCAGCAAGTGCTGTCTTGTGGCTATACTCTTGCATGCGGAGTCGCGTGTCTTTCAGGCCGGATGTATTGTCGGGCTGATCATCCACCGGCCGTTCGATGTGACTGTCATCCTTGGGAGTGACGCCCGAGATTGAAGAATTATTGGTCCATTTCGTGGGCTTCCTGGGGTTCGCAACCAAGGAATGCGTATCGTTTCCCCCGTGACCCACCATATCACCGATGCTTTCTCCATAAGGAGGGAGAGACTTGAGAGCGAGACGGGCGAAGTGTCCGGAGATGTGATGAATAAAATGACCCCCAAAGTCGTCTTCTGATCGATTGCAAAATGGGCAGATTCTAAGGGACTCCACTGTGTAGCCGCTCATGCTTGCTAGGTCGTGGAGCTGAGAGTCGCTCAGTTTGGTCTTATGCGCAAACCGCAAGTGTTGGACGTATTCAACCTCGGAACGGAATGGGCCTTGGTCAGGGTGAGAACGGCAGCGCCAGATCTTGCTCTGCATATAGTGTTGGCGCAAATGTGCTAGCCACTCGTCGCTGTTGTTATAGAGGAAGTATGGGTTGTCGCATTTTGCGAATGTGCACACATAAGACTCCAGATCATCTATAACATGACGACTTTAAGGCCAAAGATCAGCCTCTGAGTTGGAAATGTTGAGAAAAGACTGGAATAGCAAGCCTCCACATCGGTATATGTGTACTTACTGCCACTCTTCAACATCGTTCACGACTTCGACTGGTAAATCACACTGGCAATAAGGACAATTGTATTTTTCTTCTCCTGGTCCATGCAGCTTCACAAATTCAGCGGCATGGGCTTGTGGACGTCTGGCCCCTTTTACATTCAACCATCCATCAGTTGAATCGTTAGTTGCATTGTCTCTTTTGCCCCTGCGTCCATCCGGTGACCAAGGAGGAGGCGGGGAAAGGAGTCTCCGATGACTGTTCAATGAAGATGTATTGTAATTTTGCTCAGGGGATAGAACATTGAACTGTGATGACTCTCCAAGGTTAATGTACGTCTCTGGGGCCATGGCGATTGCCGATGCACTCTCGCCTTTCAAGACCGTGGTTGTATCTGCTGCCTCCTGGGAGGACCAACTCTGCGTTCTTGGGGACGCAACGAGACCTGATTGGACGTTTTCATGATGACTCTCATACATGATAAGTTTGCGTCGAAGAATCATTGTATGGGAAAGTCTCCGATTGATGTTTTCGTCGATCAGCGGAAAAATGTTGTGTATATAACGGGAAAACGAGCTTTCAAGCTCGTTTTCCACGTCAGTGCCCTCTTGGTTTTGGATCTGGAAGTTTTCTAACTTGATAGAATATGAGCGTTTGCTAGCGATGAAGATTGTGTTTGAAAATTTGACGAGACGCCAGATCTCGGAGGAAATGTCGGCAATGCATCGTCCCAAAGGCAGGGGCTCGGTGAGCCCTCCCACGGGCTGGGAACAACTGGACGATACTGAATACATCATAGTGCACTGTCAGCTTCGGGAATCCGTTTGATACCGGAAGAACAGATAGTGAAGACAAAATGTGAACGAAATGAGCTATTAACAATAGGCGTTGGTGGGAAGGTGAGAAAGGGGAGTCGTTGACGACTGACTTACAGCGTCGAATTCGGTAGTCCAAAGTCTCCAGCAGGCTTACGACAACACTGCGTACATCTCCGGCATATCGGAGGCGACTGTCAACGGAATCCCTTCCTTTCCCTGCACTAATAACTCCTGTCTCTGTCGCCCATGTGGAGAACATAGAGTGCTGATGCTCTATCTCTTTGCGCCATTCTGAATGGGTATCGGGAACCTGCGAGAGGCAAGCCTTGAAGGAGTCCAGACACTGGCTAGCCGAGGCCAAGACAGTTGGCTCCTCTGAATCTGAGGTGTCGCTCATATCGAAAGCACCAGGAACATTGCCTGCAATGTCGATTCTTCCTGTGTGTAGGATGTATTGAAATGACACCTATATCACGGGGTTGAGATGAAATTTGAGGCAAGAACAACTTTGGGTTGGGGATGATGATGATGTACTACACTGTGAGGCATTAACACACTATACGGATTGCATATTTCATGTCATGGGTGGCGTGGGCAGCTAAATATTGGTAGGATACGGATAGACGCCACCCATGATATCATGCAGTTTTCTGTCGTCTAATTCGCCATTTTGTAAATGTGCACTTTGCAGGTGTATACATTAATGTGTTGACCCCGCACCGTTGTATTCGGGCTGAAAAACTGGGAGGGTGGCCGACTTCGATGTTTCCAGCTACATGTATGCTCCAGCATTACGACGAATAACTGCATGTGGCATTCGGGGGGCGGATGGAAGAAAACCGCGTCCAGTCATCTCCACTGGAACTTCAATGTTACCACTGCCTCTCGATTTCGCCAAACCGATATCTGAAAAGATGGCTCTGTCCTCAGTGTCCTCAGTCACGGACGACGATCATGCAAATCGCAACTTGCTTCTTGAAACCGCTCTGACACTGCTTCGGATGTCCAAGATTGTTCGACGCACCGACGCAGATGAAGGAAACAAAGCTTCTTACACTTATCTGATGGAGTACTGCGCCAAATTACGAGAGCACTTATTAGCCGAGAGAGGACTATCGTCCCTACTGAGCGGTGATCAGATAACCCGAATTCTGGGCCATTTCAGCTCTCTGGTCCATCGCAGGGTTCCCGAAGGGTCATCGTCGGGGCGCTATGAAGACGCGGACGAAGTCCATCTTGGTCATCTCAACGTTGATTGGAAATATGTATGCAAGAACGGGCCGGTTTCTGAAAAGGCCATATTTGTGAAGAAGTGGTTGAAAACCGGGAAGTTCAAGACGAATTGGGACAAGGTCTACGAAGAGCTGGGGGCCTACGTGGATATCCCGGACACCCAGCAGCCTAGCGAGCGGCCTCTGAGAAACATCCCACATGAACCTGTCTTCTCCCACGCAAATGCACTACCTTCCGATTCTGTTTCAAAGGCATTGGGCTCCCTGTTTGACACATTGCGAGGATACCAACCGTGTCACTGTCGAGACAAGCACGGGCTTGAGGTCAAACTGGAGATGTCAACGTACGGCCAGACAAAACGTCAGACAAAACGTGAGGCAAATGCCGCACCTGCAGATTCTACAGAGGAACTCGAGTTGAACATGTTCCTCTCTACAACTGGTATATGGTGTGATACTTGCATTAAAACTACCCGTGCAGAGAGAGGGCCAAGAAGCGTGGTCAAAAGCCTCTGCAAGCTTATCCAAAAGTTTGAGGGCCGACCCAGTTCCCGTATGGTGATGGATCTCAGAGAGGGACGCCTCTTCCAGCAACAGCCCGTTATCCGAGGGTTCAGAGTCAACAGCAATGTCGATGCCATTCCGCTGGAGGTATTACTGGAGACACATGGACCTTTTGAGGATGGGATCAAGCGACATCTCCATGTCATCCTCAGCTACGCCGCCATGAACCTCAACAAAACACCGTGGCTGCAGCCCGGATGGGGCTCGAAGGATATCAAGTTTCTCACCATGACCAACTCACAACTATCGCTACGGCCATTCATCCACATCCACATCCCAGTGGATAGGCCCACATATTCGACCGAAGGGTCCAGTTTCAACCGCGACTTCGAACAGGAATCGGACGAGTCCGACGACGATGCCGACGAGTTGTATCAAAGCCTCATAAGTCACGGATGCCAAACCGTAATTACATTGGCAGCAGTCATTTTGCAAATCCAATTCGGGAAGCCGTTGAAAAAGTTGGCAGAAGAGGCCGACGTGGAGATGATCCACCCACCTGAAGCCCGTATCAATGTGCTACGAATCCTGAGAGGGTTGGGAGACCCCGTCAAAATTCTGCATCCTACTTTCTTCGCAGCCATCGAAAGCTGCATACAGAAAGAGTTGTGGGAGGGAAATGGAGATCGGGCGTTGAGCGACGAGCAAATGCGGCTACGGATACATCTGCATGTTGTCCGGCCAGTTGTGCGCCATCTTATGCACGGCTACGAGGGAGCAAAGCTGCAGGACATCGACAACTTCTTCCAGGACTGCGTACTGGAAGGGAGAAAACACAGAGCAGACATCAGCCCTCGAGAACATCAGGAATACAGTATGACGAGCGCATCCCGTCCTTATAGTCATCCACCAGTTGTATTAGCTCCGAGGGATATGGGGAGTGCGCCGCAGCCAAGAAACTCACGGAACCAAGCTCGTGCAAGCTTCTCTTCGGGTCAGATGCGTGAGCCACCGCGACCAAGTCTGAGTCGTCAGGACTCCCGATTCTTTGATGGAAACTGGGAGGCAAATAGCAATGCTCACGAGCAGTAAGTCCCCTTTAGAAAGGGAAGGGCACATTGGAGGCACACTGAAGGGCCACATACCATGCCCTTGTTCATACAAGTAAATATGAACAGATGATCCTGAGGATTCAAGGTTTACGTGCTGACCTACTCTCGCATAGAGCAGAGCAATACCGTCAATGGAAAAGAAGATACCGACAGGTTTATCGAAGGTGTTTTCAGGGACCAGTTCCCAATACAGACCATCGGGTCAGGATTGCTATCCTGGACACGGGAATTGACAAGTTCCACTCCAACTTTGACGCTGTACCAGTGACAATCGCGGGCGCATGGAACGGCTACATCCCATCCGAGGGGACAGACGTACGTGATGAAAATGGTCACGGCACTTGCGTCGCGAACATCGTTCACGAGTATGCACCGGACGCACCCCTCTACATCATCAAGATTGCGGGCAGGGATACACGCAATTCAACACCGAGACCAGAGGTTGTTGCACGTGTAAGTATTGACGCTGGGAGGCCTGCAGCAACCCTTTCAACTACCTTCAAGAAATGAAGCAACGGGACTGATATTGAGTCCTCCAACTAGGCAATTCGACACGCAGTCGAGGCTTGGAAGGTGGACATAATCTCCATGTCATTTGGCTGGCCCAGCTCCCAGTTTGAAGGCCACGATCTCGTTCAAGAGGCAATCGACTACGCGGCAAGTGAAAAGGTCCTCATGTTCGCTGCCGCATCCAACAACGGTGGTCGGAGTGGTCGTGCGTATCCTGCCACCAGCCCACACGTCATCTGTGTGAATTCGACCAATGTGGACGGCGACCGATCCGGGTTCAGCCCGACCGCCGCATCTCACGAGGTGAACCTTGCGACGGTTGGTGAGTCGATAGAATCGGCTTGGCCAGCGGATGTGCCCGGTAACTCACAAGGCGAGATGGAACACAATTCGATTGTGTCTGGGACATCATTTGCGACGCCCATCATGGCAGGTATGGCGGCATTTTTGCTGCAATACGCTAGACGTAATGTGCCTGCTGTTGCTTCGAACCTAAGGCGCAAAGAGAATATGGAGTCGCTATTGCAAAGATGCGCCATGGTTGGGAAGGAGCCTGGACTGCGCGACGGATATTTCTACGTAAACTTCAGTATGTACTCTCATAATCTGTTTGGTGGGGGTGTTGACGAGATTGATTTGGAGATCAGGAGAGCAATAAGGACGTGATAGATTGCAAGTGTGGCCTAAGGGGATGTTTTGTGTATACAAGCCTGTACATATATCAATTACTACATGTACAAGAGAACTATTTGCGGTCTGTTTCAACTACTAGTCGCCAAGTACAGAGAGTAGGAGACAAAAGAGAAATATCGACAACGCCGTGTCAAAGTCATCCTGGGGAGATAGAGAGAGAGAGGAAGGACGAACCCCAAGGCTTCCGGGAAACGGCTTACATCCTAGGAATAGCACAAAGAACCACATGTCCGTCTTCAATAAGCTCTTCGGTGTCATAACCCTCAGCATGAGCATCAGGATCATGCACATCGACAATGGCAAGTGAATCTTCCTCAGATGTGTTCCTTCCGAACATAGCCCCCGAGGTGTACTCATCTTCTTCAAAGTCAAGACTCTTATTCTTCACCGTGATCCTTGTCACGGAGAAGGCAAAGACGAACTCACTGCTGTCGTCCCACCTGGTCGAGGATCGGCGCGTTTGCTGGCCGCCGCTTTGCGGGTCGCCGGTCAAAGTGCTAGTCCGGCCATTGATACCCACGGTGCGGGACTTGAGAGTATTGGCTTCGCCACCTGTAACGACCTTGATTCCAGTGATGACATACACGGGCTTTTGATAGTTGCCTGTGTCTAGAAAGTTGGTGACCTGTCTCTTTCCGATGCACCGCTTCAGGTAGGCCTCTGTTGGGACGAACTGGGTTGTTTCGATTGCATCGAAGAGAAAGCTCTCCCGGTTACTACATGCCGGTATCTCAGAGTATCAGCATACATGTAACATGGACTATTCTTTCGTCAACAAAGGTTGAGGAAAGTATATATATTGTTTTGGGCAACGTTCATACTCGCTGTGGACATTAAAGCCGAGATTGACTGTACTCCCCAGAATTTGGAGGAATCGTGTCCAGATAGATAAGTTCCCCTGGCGTTCCTTCTCCATACTGTACTGGACATGCCTCTTTTCTGTCCTGAACGTTTTTGAAGGCGGACAACAGGCGAGAGGAATGTGAGGCTTCTTCACAGAACTAAGGACATTTCCCAGCTCTATGGGCCCCCCTGGCGGCATGTCCCAAGTCGGCGCGTGGAAAAAGTACAAGGCGTTGTTCGCCATGGCTGGCTTATGGCGTTCAGGTTTAATCTTACTCGATGTTGTAGGACGGAACACGAATTCAGTTGCATAAAGCCACAATACACCAGGCATATCCACGAGGGTATTTATGAAAGGTTTGGGCACACACCATAGGACGTACATGTACATGTAGTTTGGGCACCAAAACTTGCACTTTCCAGATTGCACCTTTGGATTTGCACTTTTGAACTTGGAGCGGGATAATGAAATCCCGACATATACATGTACAATTGATACATGTATGACAGCCATTGCGCAATAGATCCCGCTCACCAATACATCAACGTACCTAGCTATGCATACAGGGATCTCTAAGTAGCAGAGTGCCGGAATCAAGTCCCATAACATATGTATGCATGGACATTGGTTACGTCACACTTATAGAGCAGAAACATTAAACGAACCCTGTTCCTTGACACCCTCCCAGACCCGATTGAGTGAGCTGGGAAGACGTTTGAGATACCGGCCGTAGTCCTTTTTGCCCGAGATGCCAGCGCCATCCCTATCCCACACGACAGATCCACGAAGGATGGTATACCGTGGCCAATTCGCGACATTCCTGCCTTCATAAGGGGTATAGTCCGTTGCATGGTGAAGCATAGCGTTGCTAAGAGTCGTGTCCGGCCTCTTGCCATCAGGGTACCAGATGACGAGATCCGCATCCGAGATTCCGGGGAGGAGAGCACCCTTTGTTGGATACAGCCCGTACAGTTTTGCAGGATTCGTGGACGTCACCTCCACAAATCTGGATAGGGGCAGCTTGTCTGCCGAGAAGACGAGTGGCAGACGCGTTTCCACGCCTGGAATCCCATTGGGGATATGTCTGAACTGGCCCACGGGGTGCTCGTCAGTGAGACACGTCTTTTTCCCCTTCTCGGTGTCATCGAAGTCAAACGGGCAGTGATCAGACGAGAGGACGGTGAAGGTTCCGTTTCGCAGACCAGACCATATGGCCGCTTGGTCAGCCTCGTTGCGCGGCGGTGGTGAGCAAACGCACTTTGCACCCTCAAACCCGGGCCTGTCGAGGTCGTCCCGTGTCAGAAATAGGTACTGAGGGCACGTCTCCGCAAAGATAGGCTGGTTATTTGTCTGGGCCTGACGGATGCGTGCTGCGGCGCCCGGGTCGCTCACGTGCACGAGAAGGATGGGCGTGTTGGCGACGAGAGATGATAGCGCGATGGCGCGGTTGGTAGCCTCGGCCTCGAGGACCGGCGGACGTGAGTTGGAGTGGTACTTTGGCTCTACAAGCCCCTGTGATTCGAGCTGGTCCGTCAGCCAGTTCAGCACGTCGCCATTCTCGGCGTGGATCATGGTCAGGATCTCGTTGGCGCGCGCGCTCAGAAGAACAGACAGGATTTGGTCATCGCGTAGCTGAAGTGCCGCGTATGTCATGTAGATCTTGAGAGAGGTAACACCCTGTTCGTCCCGGAGTTGCGGTAGCTCGGCCATTGCCTGCGGCGTCGGGTTGGCCACCAGCAGGTGGAAGCCGTAGTCGCAGTAGCAATTGCCCGAGGCCTTGGTCTGGGCGTCAGCCAGCGCTTTGAGGAGCGATGGTTCATGCTTTTGCTGTGGTGCAAACGGTACAATTGTGGTGCAGCCGCCGGCTATGGCCGAGCGTGATCCTGGACGGTATGTTAGCTGGAATCGAATCACATGCTGAGAGCGTTGAATGAAGACTATGTAATACCCGTCTCGAATGTGTCGGATGAAGAGCCTTTGCCAAACATGGCCGGCTCCTGAAGATGGACATGACAGTCAACGCCACCAGGCTAGCAAGTGGTCAGCTCAATTGGACTCGTATCAGCTATGAATGAGCTTGTAAGTGAATCTTACAGTGATGTAAGCCCCCTCGGCGTCAATTATACGCTTCGCCTTGACATGGGCAAGTGAACCCGAGGATGCTAGCAGGGCCACCTTTTCGCCTTTGATGGCCACATCGAGGGCAGCAACGTCGCTAGCCGTGACGCAGACACCGTTGGTAATGACCAGGTCAAATTCTTGGTCCATTGTGTGGCAGGCAGTTCGGAAGTAGGTGAATACGGGAATCAATTACATTTGCTAGAAAAAAAAACAAAGATGAAGTGATGTGCCATTAAACACATTTAACATCAATCGTTGGCTGGTGATCAAATGCCGCCCCACACTCTGGATTACATGGGACAGCGCAAGGCTAGAGATAAGGGATTCGCGGGCAGGTTACGATGGCCGCGGTGGAGGCAAAGGCCCAAATCTGTCGCGGCGGCGGATACCGAGCTACCGAGAGGAAAGAGTGGAGATGGCGGGGCCGGTCACGGAACTAGCCGGACTTGCCTCTTTGGGAAAGTACAAGGCGACCATGGGGAGTAGTAGACTTCACAACTCGGGCCAAAGTGTCTTCAAGTGTGAAATAATGTCTGTGAAACGGCTGTTAAAAGTGTTTTCAATCTGAGAGGTGTTACACGCCACACTATCTTTTGGTGAGGGATGTGCATGGGGTAGACCATCATGCCCTCCCTGCATGCACATTATCTGCGGGGTGTGCTATTTCCGGTCCATGGTCCTCTTATCTTTACATCACCCCCGCATCAGCTTGCTGTCTATTATCTGACTTATGTAGCTAAACATCGAATCCGTTGGATTGCACTATACCGTATCCGTACCGTGGTTTTCAGGCTTTTGGTCTTGTTCAAGTACGCCCGAACACAATTCATCTAGACTTGTACACTTACACGTACCTCCAACCCGCAATGGCCGAGCACGAGAAACCACGCTTGACACGAGCTCAAGCTGCATGTACAGTGAACCCAGATCACCCTTTTCAAATTCGGATTAGTCACGTATACTGATTGAACAAACAGCAGGAAAGGCAGCCTGCACCGTGTGCCACCGACGCAAGGTGAGATGCGATGCCCAAGATGTCGGCATCCCATGCACGAATTGCAGCAAGGTCAGCTCGAGGCGCGACAGCTGCCGAATTCACGAGAAGCCACGTACGGTGCTCCGGCGCCGCAAGACAGATGAACAAAGATCCGAGAACGAGTATCCAACACCTGCCGCAGTGGTGGATAACAGACAATTGTCTTCTATCGTCTTGACTACAACAGCTGAGGGAGAACCATCTTCTTCGCCATCGTCATGCGGGCTAGGATACCTAGATACTGCAGCCAGCCAGAGCGACCACATGTACAAGCGACACCTGGTCGAGTTTGTTGACCAGCCAGTCACCGACCTGCGACCAATAGACAAGAATTCGCGCGTCATCTACATTGGTAAGAGCACATCATGTATGCTAAAAGGTCAACGTTGACTGGTTCTAAAACAACGACATCAGGTGCCGAGGTCTCCAATGTGCACTACCTAGCCAGCCAACACTTTGGACAAAAAACATCCCGCGTATGCCACTACCCAACAAACAGACTGGACCGACGACAAACATGCCACGAGCCAGACCGCCTCCCCGTCGAAGCACTGGAGCTCCCACCCCGCGCTACCGTCGACAAGCTACTAGATGCCTACTTCCGCTACGTGAATCCCGGATTCCCCGTTGTCGACGAGACCCTCTTCTGGGCACAGTATCGTGCGCGTGATCCGCTCAATCCACCCTCCTTGCTCCTCCTGCACGCCATGCTCGTCGTGGGCGCCCACGTGCTGTACGCCGACGACACAGAGACCCGAGCGTCGACAAAAGCCGTCTTCTTCCGCAGGGCCAAGAGCCTATTCGACGCACGCTTCGAGCGCAATCGCGACACACTGGTCCAGGCCTCCCTGCTTCTGAGCTGGCACACCGACGGGCCCGAGGATGTCGCAGCCAATGCGTGGTTCTGGGTGGGTGTCGCTATGCGCACGGCAACAGGGTTGGGCATGCACCGCGACGCGGATGGGAGTACTGTTGTCCCGCATAATAAACGTATGTGGCGTAGAGTATGGTGGCTCCTGTTTCAGTGCGATGTGCTTCTCGCTCTGCAGTACGGTCGACCACGGTCCATACGACTGGACGAGTGTGACGTGAAGCCCGTTAAAGCAGACGACTTTGCTGACTGCGGCCCCAACACGAACGTTGCCTACGTAACGCACTCGATTGAGTTGGCTGTTGTCACGTCACGTATACTGGACATCCGCTTCGCCCTAGGGTCATCATCTTCCGCGTCCCATTTCGCCCCCCATTACATGGCATCTGACCGTCGAGAGCGCGTCGTCCGTGATCTCAACTGTGCGCTCGCTCGTTGGTCTCTGGATCTCCCAGAGGAACTAGGCCCCCGGGCAGGTCGGTGTCTGGATCTGTGGTCGGCCTACCTGCAGCTCCAGTACAACACGCTTCTCATTCTGCTGCACCGAAAACATCCACATCAAGAGCCCCAGTCGCGCGAGGACGTCGATGTGTGCACTGCAGCAGCCGGGTCCATTGCCTCGCTTCTCCAGACGATACGCGATGCGGGTGGCCTGAGATGTTTGTGGTTATCGGTGGCCAATTGCATCTTCACAGCCCTCATACAGATGGATAGGCAAGTTCGGGAGACAAGCCCAGCCCTCGCTGTATCGGCACTCGTGCAGTATGATAGTACTGTCGATGTTCTGCGGGAGTTCTCGGGTTTTTGGCCTGACTCCCTCCCCATTTTAAATTTTTTCGAACACTTGCGGTGTCCTACAGTTGGCAAGGGAGGGGGGTCCTCTGATGATGCTGTCCTTTCTAGAAGTGACAGCCAAGATGCGCATGGTTTCCCTAATGGGGGAAATCAGGAAGAAAGCACGACAAGCGACATGACGGAAGCCCTGGAATCTCGGCCAATGTCGGCAGGAACACCTTCTAAAAAACTGCCCCCGGGAAGCCATAGAGACTCAGATCGCACACCAGGCCCCGTCTATATGCCCGGCATAAGCCAAGACAGCTTTAATGGGGATAATTCCTCAGTCTCTAACAGCTGTAGAGATATGCCTGATATTTCGGGGGCATGGACCGAATGGAGGAGCACGCATCGGCAGCATGCTGATATCCTGGAGGAGTTTCCATTCATAGATGTATTTCATGTTTGATGTCAACATTGAATGATCAAACACATGTACATTCAATGGCCCTGGCACCTCTGAGCAGGTGTTGACGGGTGCAGGCAGGTGCCAACCCGCCAGGTGCCAGCCAGGTGCCATCATTCACTGTCAGGACCTCTTCTGGCATTTCGATTTGGTTCACTATAAAAACCACTTCTCTTCTGTCATCGATCGTTCTATTTTCTCTTTTCTCTTCTCCTCTCGCATCTTTCTCAGCTTCTTAGCTTGTCTCCCTTCGCTTCATCAATCGCTTCTATACATCGTCAAATACACGTACACACATCCCACCCAGGCCTTTCCATGTGAACGCTGCCTGGATGAATAACGTTGGAGCCACGCAGTCGGATTCTCCCCGGTACAACAAGGAGGACCTCTCTCAATACTGTGGATGGCAGCGACCTGCTTTCTCGGTCAGGACCACTCTCACCAATATCCCGCCAATTCGACCAGGAGAGGAGCGCGCCAATCTGTTCCGGCAGCGAGGCTTTGACGGTGTTCGAGTTGACGGAGAGGTCACCTTCAATACTGAACACATGCCTTTCTCTGATGCCATTGTGCACATCAAGGGTTTGCTTAATGTCCGTGTCGCACAACGAGTAAGTTCCAAGCTCCATCTCTTTAACGTTTTTTTTTTCTTCAAGTTATCAAATACATGTAGATGTGCATTTGAAAGTCTATATAAAATGCTGCAACACTACATAATGATTGATACCATTCGCTGGGGAGTTCAGGAGTTCAAAAATTAAACCTAGGGAGTGGAAAGTTACACATGTTGAGTTGCTGACTGATGCGCATATAAATAGCACTTGACTTGAAAATGCCACCGCCACCAGTTGGTCCAATACGAACACCATCGCCCGACAAGTCCCAGCGACGTGCATTACCATACAGAAGGACACAAAGGTCGTTTCTCCTTTCCAAATTTTCCGCCAACACGCCGCAGATCGACCTTTTCGAAATGACAGAGGTAATTCCTGATCCTCCCAGCGTTGAAGAGGAAATCCAATATTACCGCGGGCTACATGGTCGTCCACGCCTGGTCGCTCGCACTAGCACCACCACATTTGATCCGCCTGGTGGAGGGTGGGAGTGGCCGAGCGAAAAGTCGTTGTATCCTGTCGGGAGTCACCCGATAGTCAGCGCCTGGAATCTGTCCCACCTGCCCTTTGAGATGATGCGACTCTTGCATGGCATCAAGTGGACCACGATGGACGTCGTGAGGATAGGGTTCGACCAGGCGAATATGCCTGTCACTCTCCTTGTGTCCGTCGAGCCAGGGTCTACGTCTTGGAATGAGGGCTATCGTGCCATCAGAGCATGCAAGGACTTCCTAGTCTCCATCTCTATCCAGGATGTCGAAGTGGAGATGAAGGAAGGTCGTCTCATTCAGCTGGGACCTTATGCCGCACCACCGCATGCCCCCAGATTGCTTCCCAGATTGGACGACACCCCAGTTTCTTCCGCGGCTGTGATTTCAGAGTATCTTGGAGTGTCCATTGCGAATCTCAATCAATCCTCTCGCGAAGGGACCAAGGGCCTCTACCTGAGACAGCGCGGTGACCCCAACAAGGTCTTCCTATTGACCTGTCGACATGTCGTCTTCGACCACAGCAAAGCGAATGAAGACTACCGCTACATACCTGGAGATTCTAGGCATGTCATGGTTCAACCTGGAACGCAAACACTCGGCAAAAGGATGCAGCCAACACCCATGCCCATCAATAGCAAGCTTCAGGCCTTGCAGGATCCCATAATCCGCATAATCGGACATGTGGCTTTTGCTCCAAAGATTGGCCTGAGTGACCCAGTTCCACCCGAGCTTCGGCATCGCCGTGTCAGAGACTGGGCCCTAATAGAGTTGCACCAGAGAAAACATACGACAGCCTTCAGAGACCTGACGAACCGCGTCTATACTGGTCCGACTCTTGTATCTGATGTCAACGAGGCTGTTCAAACGGAGATTTGGCCTCAAGATCTAGCTTCCTCTCCGGGCCTAGGCCAACGTCAAGGCCAAGACGAATTTTCGTTCTCTGTAGCGGGGACAATCGCCGAGTCGGAACTGCGGAGACCGGCCGTTGAGTCCAGAACCCTCGATGAGCCAGCCATCTTGGTCATGAAAAACGGATGCAAGACTGGCTTCTCAATTGGGCTGGCGAACGATGTCAGATCGGTCCTGCGCAGAGCGTGTCCTGGACTCGTGGATGCACACTCTTTTGAATGGTGCATACTCGGCCGCGGTCACGATGGGCTGGTTCCGACCCCCTTTTCTCGGCAGGGCGATTCAGGAGCTTGCGTCTTCGACACCCGAGGTCGCGTAGGTGGCATGATCACGTCCGGTAGCGGCCAAGAGTCTCTTCCCGATACCACGTACGTGACACCGATGGAATGGCTTTTGAAAGACATTGAATCCTTTGTTGGATTCGAGGTTGAACTTGCTTAATTCGTTGGGAAGGATGAACAGTTCGCGGCGCATGGGAATGGCGGAGAAACGTATGAGCGAAAGAGGAGAGGTTCCATAGGGAACACAAGGAATGAAACGAGCGAAGAGGACGAAAAATATTTCTCTTAGAGACCACACATGGGATATTCATAAAGGCTTCCCTTCTAATTTAGCTGCTAATAGACCGAGAATCACAGTTTTTGTTTCTTTCTTTTTTCCTGCTTTTCCATTCTTTGTGTGCCATGCAGAGATATGCTTTTGTATTCAAATATTCGCAATTTCACTCTCAGCACAGACCAAGAGATGTACGAGCAAAGTCCTTAGCACACTCTCCATCATCCTCCTCAATCTTAGCGGGGATCGGCTTGTTCGCGAGGGGCGTCAAGCGAAAGGCGTGACGACGCTCGCCCGCCGGATAGTCGAGTGTCTGAGAATGGTTTGTAATACGCTGGTCCCAGACGAGGACTGTCCCCTGCTCATACCGTACACGGCACTGGAAATCTTGACGCTTGGCGATGTGATCAAACAGGAAGCGGAGGAGGTAGTCGGATTCCTCTTGGTCGAAGCCGACTACATGAGAAAGGTCAGTTACGCATTTTCCCTCTCATATGTCGTACGGTACTTTAACATACCGATGCGCTTGGTATAAACGGGATTGACATCTGCCAAATCACTCGTCAGTATATACAGACAATACCTGTAGGTAATCGTTTGGAAAAGGAACCTACAAAGAGCCTTCTCCTTGGTTACAGGATGAAGAATCACAACAGGATGCTCCTGGACCAGCTCGGCGCGACGCATGACGGCATTGTCGCCATTCTTGAGCTCCTGCGTCACACCATCATTATTGGTGTGAATGGCCGTGAGCCCCTCCAGCCTCTTGCGGAACCGGGGAGACAGAGACTTATACGCCTGCACGCTGGAGCTGACGAGGGTGTCGCCGCCTGCCGCAGAGGGCGACTCGAGCATACAGATGAAGGTGGTCCCCGGTGTCTGCGGCTCGGGTGACTGATCCGTGTGCCACTGCACGGGGCTACGACCTTTCCACGAGTGGCGCACTCTCAGGTCACTTGTATTCATCAGCAACGCATTGTCTCCTCCGTCGCGAGATTGAAAAGGGTGGGTGTAAGCTTACTCCTTGTGGTCATAGATGATCATGTGCTCTGCTGACCCGGCAGCAGGATGGGGTGCCCAACCATGAACGTGCAGAGGGCCAAAGTGTCCGACCACCCTCTTCTGCTCCTCGAACCCGACGTCGCCAAAGTCCTGGTCGCGGAAGACGAGGGCGCCACGCTGGGCGGCATACAGAGCTAGTTCGTCGAGACCCTTGTTGTCGAGCTTGGATAGCTGGACGCCGTAGATTTCCGTGCCTACATGCGGGGATAGGTCTGTCACTCGTGTAGCTGTGCCCAAAAGGTTTTCCAGCTTTGGGTCGGCGCGATGGCCTGTTTTCGTTTAAAAGTGTTGGTTATGGGACAATATTGGAGGTATGTGGGTATAACGTACCTGGATCGTTGTGCTCGAATTCTCCAATGTCCTTGACTTTCTCGAGGGGGTCATAGAATGGGAGATAGTCTGGGTACAGGGCTGAACCGTCCTCATTCCTCGGGCGCTGGAGCCTGACGGTGGACAGCTTGGGCGGCACCGTTGTCGTGGTCTCGGTGGCAGTAGCCATAATGCACAAGGTATGGTGTAAGTTCTTGTAAACGAATAAATGATGTTTGCGATTCGAAAAGGCGGGATGGCGACTTCTTGTGCTGCTTATAAAATGCACGAATGAATTCCTCTCGTAGAGACGAGATGGCCTTGCTGTTTTTCTTCATTGACAACCTCTACTCTCAGATGACATGCATCTCGGCTCCTCATTTGTCTGTGTGTAACATGCAACATCAATGCATTACCACGACCGCCGAGGTCTGTCTTGAGTCACCGAGGAATTCGGTGGCCACTACGCCGAACTCTTGCCCGCATGCATAGAATGATACATCTCGGCGGCCAGAGACAGTCTTATCGCCGAGTCTCGGTGCTTGAGCTGACCATGTTTCCTCTTTGGGACTAAGAAACGATAACTTCGGCCATGGTTGCAGTCTTGCCGTTTTTTTTATCTAGATGCATATTATATCACACCTCGACCGCATATTCTTACATGGAGTGCGTTATCTGCCGGTGCAAAGGCTAGAATTATCAACTTTGAGCTATTGATTTGCTACCCCAGATTGCGAAATTGATGCTGTGCCGTTTAGATTAGTGACAGAAAAGGGCGTACTTGGCACTGTTCATAGTCAGTTCCTTTGGTGTATGTATCCGCCGCCACTTATCAGCGACCTTGCCGGACGTTGGAGCCGCGACTTACATGTACCCGCTGCCGGTCCAAGTTTGTAAAAGCGACCGCCATTCTTATTATATCAAGCAATTGACGACTTTCCAAGGCCAGGCAACACAGAAACATCTTGAGCACCGCCGTTTCCCTGTTTCTCTTGTTCTCGACAGCTTTCGTCTATTATCGCGTCCAATTTGCGTGTCTGTTTCTGCTTACGAGTGAAAGAGAAAGCATCGACACCATGACGGCAGACAGCGAATCGTCCATGAATGGACAGTCTGCCAGCGATGCCAAGACGCCCGCCGTCATTGACGGCGCAGACATGGCCAACGGCGAAACCTCGTCTTTTTCATCGGGATACGATCGCTACTTAGAGCTCGAGAGGGCGTTTGAAGGACCAGCAAAGAAGAAACTTGTCCGTAAACGTACGTTTTCCTGATATTCAACATCATTCACAAAAATGCCCATGTATACATGTAGCTAACACGCATGAAAAAGTCGATCTTCGTCTTCTGCCCACATTGAGCTTCCTCTATCTCATGTGCACCTTGGACAAGAGCAACGCCGGAAATGCAAAGGTAAGCAACCAACCCCTTGTGATCATCCTCCTCTGTGTCTAATAATTTGAACTAACCATGTTCAAACAGCTCTTTGGCTTCCTCGAAGATGTAGGCATGTCATCCACCCAATTCAACCTAGCCCTAATGTACCTCTTCTTCACCTACGGCCTCTGCGAGCCGCTATCCAACATCATGCTGCGCCGCCTCGGACCAAAGAAGTGGTTTCCCATCATCGTCACCACCTGGGGCCTCATCACGACCCTGACGTGCCTGGTGAGCAACTACGGCTCGTACGTCGCCATCCGTCTGGCTCTGGGCGTCGCCGAGGCCGGCCTCTACCCTGGATCCTTCTTCATCCTGAGCATGTGGTATACCCCGCGCGAGCTGGCGACGCGCATGGCCATCTTCTACGGTGCCAACACGGCTGCCGGCGCGTTCGGTGGTGTCATTGCATATGGTGTGGGAAACCTGGACGGTCATCATGGTTGGAGGGCGTGGAAGTGGCTCTTTCTGATTGAGGGGGTCATCACCATTGTCGCTGGGCTGTCTTGCATATTCTTGCTTCCGTGAGTTCTCTTTTTCTCCCCTTCTATGCATATGTTATCACAGCAGCTAACATGATATGAAAAGCCACTTCCCTCATCAGTATGCCGGCAAGGATATGAAAAAGACCCGCTGGCTTACAGACGAGGAACTCGAGTACGCCCGTCTGCGCATCCAGTACGTGCACGGCCCGGACTCGCCAACATACCAGTTCCAGTGGAAGGATGTATCTGCCGCCCTCAAGGACCGCAAGACGTACCTCATGATGATGATGTTCTGGTGGGGAGGCAGCGTGCCCACCTACTCTCTCGCGTACACCCTGCCGACCATGGTGTCCAACCTCGGATACAGTGCCGTGCGCGCCCAGGCCCTCACCACACCTCCCTACATCTTCGCCACCTGCATCACCGTGACGGTGGGATGGCTTAGTGATCGGTATCAGCGTCGGTATTTCCTCCTCATGGGGAGCTATGCGCTCGGTCTTGTCGGTATCGTCATCCTCTGGGCCACGACGTACCATGCCAATCTGGCGGGTGTTTCGTATTTCGCCATCTTTCTCGCTGCGGCGGGTTGTAATGCGCAGGCGCCTATTGTTGGTACCTGGACTGCTGTCAATGTTGTCAACCCGTCGAAGAGGGCTGCTGCTATTGGATTCCTCATGCTGCTGGGTAGTGTCGGCGGTGGGTCGATTGGGTCTAACATTTACCTGCAGGCTGAGGCGCCGACGTATCCGCTTGGATTTGGGTTCACTATCGGATCTCTTACTCTTGGTGCTATGATCCCTGCTACGGTTCATTGGTGGCTTATGAAGCGCGAGAATGGGAAGAGGAGTGGTGTGAATGCCGATGAGGTGGCGGCGACTTACACGGCGCTGCAGCTTAGTGAGATGGGTGAGGATTCGCCGCTGTTTCGGTATACCCTGTAGGGGGTGGAGGTGGACAGAAGAAATATGGCCGAACTACAAAAAGGGCAGGATAGAAAATTTTGTTTGAATTTAACACTATATTAATCGTTTTATTGGATTACTCTTTACTGTAAATTAATTGTGCCCTATATGTTTGGCCCAGGTGTGGTGATTTTACGGTGTGAGGGACAAGCTACGTGCACGACGATTAACAAGCTGGACTTACATCAATGTGTTCCCCAACAGGTGTCACCTTGCTTGTACTAACAAGTAAATATGTATTTGTATAATGGAACCTTTCACTCGATAATTGGAAAAAGTATTATTCACGTCCAGTTCTATATCCAACAGACCTCCTCAACTTCCTTACGTAGTATATTTGAACGTCTTCCTCTCCATATCCGTCAAGTCAAGCCAATCCTGTTCTGCACCCTCCTGTCCCTCAATAACATCGAGACGCTTCTTATTAGAAAGATGGCACAATGCGCCATATGCAAGAACCGCAATCATAGCAATGACATAACAGATAATCATGGCAATGGTTCCGCCCGTGTAAGCCGGAGCTTGGTCCTCCCTGAAGGTCTGGGGCCCAATAATGTTACCAGTAGCCCAGCTGATATAAAACCAAGCATACAGCGTAACCTTCTTGGTATGTCCAGCCAGATTGGCCTGGTACACAGACACGAGGGTCACATAAGGAGCCCAGTAAGTATAAAGGATGCTGAGAAATCGTCAGTCAGGTGCATATAACACACGAAATAAAGAACGCAACAACTCACTATAAACCAACGAGCTGACCGGCCAGATTGTCCCGAGGCAAGTTGTAGCAGAGGAGCGAGCCAAGAAGAGGCAGGAGTATAGACCCTGCGACAAGGGCAGTCCTATACTTGCGCGTAGTAGAAGCCACATATGACAGGGCGATCCCAGAGACCGTACTCATAAACCCAGGAGGCATAGCGAGCAACGAAGTCTGAAGAGGCGTGAACCCCAACCCCGAGATAATGAGAGTATTGAAAGTGGTGAGACCGCCATTAGGCACCTGCAAAGCAATAATAGCAATCCAGATGAGCCAAGTCTTCGCATCGAGGAAAGCCTCAGCCACCTGCGCTGGTTTAAACACTTTATTCTCCACACCCGTGTTATCCGCCGCCTTCCGCTGAATGATGATGTACTTCTCCCGGGGAGTGAGACGCTTCGCCTCAAGCGGATTACTAGGCAGGAAGAAGAAGACGACAGCCGACCAGGCAATAGTCGCACATCCGACGAGCAGGAAGATAATCTTCCACTCCGGGTACGAGCCCTCGTGGTATCCGACGACCCACGCAACGAAACCGTTGATGATGGGCGCAACGACATTGAGAATGATGCTGTTCCGTCGCGGCTGCTCCTCGGGCTTATACCACATGGACACGATGAGCGTGACGGCCGGGATGAGCAGGGCCTCAAACCCGCCGAGGAGGAAACGGCATGCGAACATGGGACCGAAGCTGTGGCACGCCGCCATGGCACACGCCAGCACACCCCATGCCAGCACGGCGAAGGAGAAGTACACTACTGCTGGGAGCTTCTGTACGAGGTACGCTGATGGACCCATGAAGAGGAGGCCTCCGAAGAAGGGGGCTGAACCGAGCCAGGAGTACTGCGATCCTGTCAGGTTCAGATCATCTTTCAGTCCGTAGATTGCCGCTGCGGAGATGGCAGTCTTGTCTAGACCTGATAGGGTGGCGCACACGAAGAGCTGGAGTTATGTTAGTTTGCCATTTCAAGGGTTGAATATTGAAGGTAAACTTACAATTGGGACAATCATAAAGTCGACTTTGCGAATCAACTTCTTCTCTTCCTCTTCTGTCCATCCCTGACCACTTTCGTCGGTGTACTGGGCTAGAATCTGGGCGGCAATGTCGACGTCTTTGGCGTGGCCGGCCTTGACGGCCTTGACGGCTGCCGCGGGTGCTGCCTTGGTGGACATGTCGTCTGACGACGGGGGGTGCTGCGACACGTCTGCCATTGACTTGGAAATGCTGTCACTCATATTGTCTTCAGGGTAGATATTGCATTTGGTTGTGGAGAAGTGAAGACAGATGTGAAGTCAAGATGCGCATTCATTGATACATGTATAGCATTGGGACTATCTTAGAGAATCTGGACATGTACATGGGGAGTAGATGCTCCTATCGTGATGGGTTGATAACTGCTGACCTGCGATTGCCCCAGGGAACTGGACTGGGGATGGGAATAAGAATTAGTGCCTTAAACTGATAACTAGCCCGTTTTCGATAGAATGTCTTTTGACAGGTAAACTTCATGGATGGTTGAACTCGCCGAAGCGGAGCTAGACAGGCAGCATATGCTGATAAGCCAGGACGGGAAGTGGATACAGGATAACGGCTGTGACTTGACATTGAACATCCTTGGCCGCGCGGCCAACTTACTGAAAGAGCGGCAGAGCGATGGCCCATGTTTCTTGGCCGCGGGCGTACATGCACGGGCCGGCCTTTGTAGATTCCGGGGATGGCGGCCACGAGGGAAAACGTGGAGAGGAAGTTTTCATGTTGGTCATTTTTGTTTGGTCTATTTTTGTCATGTCCAACATTGAACTTTAGATATCATGTTCTATCGGGCCAACATCGAAACATCGAATAACTCAAGCGATACCTAGTCAATTTTTGTATCGACCCTCACCCAGTCACTTACACCAAGCCAACAAGATGATTGCCAAAGTCGAATCCCCCACCACACCCGACGCACCGGAGAAGGCCGACAACGGTCCTCTGTACCCCGACTACCTCCGTATGTTCCATATACACCTTTCTCATACTGAAAAAGCACAAACTCACACATTAAACAGCTCACTATGATCCTCTCGAGAAAGTCGAGCCAGTAGGCCCCTTCACCCACGATGACCCAGGCCACCGCGCCGACCCGGCCATGCCCAACCTGCTATCCGACGGCGTAAAGACGACAGAACTATCACCCCACTGCGGCACTGAGATTCTGAATGTCCAGATTGTAATTAATTCCACCCTTCACATTGCCGCATACACCCATTCTAACCGTGTAATAGTCCGAGTTGTCCAACGCCGGTCTAGATGAGATGGCCCTCCTGTGCGCTCAGAGAGGATGTCTCGTGTTTCGCGACCAGGACTTTACCAATCTTGGCTTCGAGAAGCAAAAGGAGATTGCATCGTGTGTTTATTCATCCACCTCCCTGATCTCAATCATTTGTTGACTCTACTGTAGATACTTTGGTCCCCTGCACAAGCACGGCTGGATGCCCCATCCTAAGAATGGACCTGAAGAATTCGTCATTGTCTATGACAGCAAAGAGTATGCCTTCTCCCCCCCCCTCTCTACTGAGCACTCACTGACAATTGCAGTGACCTTCGCATCCGCAAGTCATGGGCGCGCAAGAGCCCCGTCCAATTCCACGTCGACCAATCCCCTGAGTCCCAACCCCCCGGCATGACATTCTTCTGCATGCTCGAGTCTCCCCCAGGCGCAGGAGGCGACACCATAATCTCCAGTGTAAGTCCCATATCTATCTCTCAGTCTACAATCTCCCCTTCACTAACAGCAAACCCCAAGACCGTCCGTGCATTCAACAGATTATCACCCTCCTTCCGCAAACGCCTAGAAGGTCTCAAAGCCCTCCACACGACAGCCAACCCCATTGCCCGCGAGCTCCGCGACAACGGAGACATGGCCATCCTGCGCCGTCCTATAACGAAATCCATCCACCCCGTCGTGACAGTGCACCCTGTTACGGGTGAGAAGTCCCTGTTCGTCAACTCGTCTTACACGCAGCGCATCATGGGCTGGGACGATGAGGAGTCCGACTGCGTCCTGCAGTTCCTGTATAACCATATCAACCGGGGTCACGACTTTGCTTGCAGGGTTAGGTATGAGCCTGGCACGGTTGTCGTGTGGGATCAGAGGGTCACGCAGCACTCGCAGACGCTGGATTATGCTGCTGGTGATAGACGGCACGCTTTCCGCTTGACGCCGCTGGCTAATGTGCCTGTTGCTAGTGTGGTTGAGGAGGATGATGGGGAGTGTGCGAGGGATGAGGCCAGGGTCATGTTGAATTTGTGCTAGATTCTACTCACTAGAGAATATATATGTTTCATTGCTCATTATCTCTACGATAATTATTTGGGATATGTAGTGCTTCTAGTATGACATACACTGGGGCTATAATGCAATTGCTCCGAAAACTCATCAGACATAACATTGACTACCAAAGTCCGCTAGATCCCAACCTTTGCCAACATCGTCTCAACACGCAATAATCCCAAATTAGCCAGTCCCTTTGCCCCAGCCGCACTCGCCGCCACGCGATTAGCAACCCTCCATCTACCCACAAGCCCTCTCAACTCGTCATTCTCGTCTTTGAAATCCAGCTCCGTTGTAATGTGCAGCAGATGCACCATGAACGACCCTGCAATGGCAAAATTCGGTCTACTCCAGCTATGCCAGAAGGCGTTCCACTGGGCGTCGCGGAGATTCTCGATGAAATCGACAAAGTCGCGGACGCAGACTATAGAACCGCGTATCACGGCCGTGACCTGGTCTGCGCTATTCCCACTGCCAGTACCACTGCCACCTTGGCTCTTGGACTGCGTCTCGAGGGGTCGGAGGAGGGCGCGGAAGAGAGTCATGTGTGTTACGATGTATGACAAGTGGACCGAGGCGCTTCCGTCGAATGTGGTGTGCTTTTCGGTATTTTCATCAGTCCCGGAAGATGCAGAATCCCTCCGTTGCAACGATGGGTCGAGGGTGTCAAGCCATGTTTTCAGACGGGACCTCGGATTCCGCGCAAGATCAAGAGATAGACGGAGATCGTCGGATGTCTGGCTCATAGTCCGTATGGTATAGTACGTCTTGTGGATGTTGGCCAGGATATGCGTCAGCTCAACAAGTTGCGTCAGATGCGTGGCTGTATGCTGCGTCGACGATAGACTTCCGCCCATGTCATCTGTCGAGAGTGCAGAAACATCGTAGTCGTCGTGGCCAATATGCGATGGCATCCCACGGACGAGGGCGAACCACCGATCCATAGTCCAAACAGACCACCACAGACGCTTGCGCAGACGTCGCTCCCACAGAGGCACGGTCGTCCAGCCAGCGGGATCGCGATGCAGACCTATGGTTTGGGCGATTGCTACGGCAGTAGACATTAGACTCCAAGCAAACGCCGTGTCAGACAGGTACGCATTCGTTGGGAGCCGTTGCTGCAAGAGAAGACATGCCTGCAGCGTAGCGAGGTTTGGCGCATGCAGGTTCTGCGATATGTCGAGCCAGCAGATACGGTACAGGCGCGAGCTCGACGGCGGATGCAGAAGTAGACTGTATAGGCTCTCGTCGTAGACGACAAAGGGGAGGGCAGATGCACAGACTGCTGCTAGAAGCGACAAGGTCATATTGCTCAGCTCCTGGGGGGACGAAGGGACCTGGTGTGTTGACAATATCGGGAAGTAAGGGTCTACGAAGCGGGTGTACAGCTTCATGAGGCGCCAGGCCGTGCCTTCATCGACGATATTCCACAGCTCAGACCAGGCTGCCTCAATGACATCTGCGTCGGCGCGAGGCTCCGCCTTGGACAAGAGCGATTGATCCGTGATGCCGAATAATGTCGAGTCTGGAGTTTTGCCCAGGTGTCTATACTTGAGACCCTGGATGCGCGGCCGCGTCATACCATTCTCGTCAAAGTCCTCTCGGGACAGGAGGTGGGCGTCCGCGGCACCAGTAGGGCCAATGTAAAAGCTGAATGCGTCTGGTACGAGCTCAAGCGATCCACCTACACCGGCGGCCGAGAGGTCACCACTCGGGGATGTGTGCGACGAGGGCGGTCCAACCTGAGATTCCGAAGTCCTAGATGCATGGGAACTGGTCTGTGTCCGCTGCGACATGAGGCCCTCCCCCAGAGAGCTGTGGAATGCGTCAAGGCTGTTACACGCGTCAGGGAGTGAGAGGTCTTGCATTGGGTATTCCTTGTAGTAGCTAGCCTTTTGGAAGGCGGGGGGATGATTCATGACGGTCTCCTCGGCATCACCATTTCTGTAAAGAGTCAGTATACCATCCTGTAGCAGGGTAATTGGAGCTTGCTCACCTCGAGATAGGTTCCATGGTGAATTGATTGACCTTGCGTCTCTTCCTCTCTCCAGGGCCATGCTCAAAGGTGCAGGATAGACTGCGGTTGACGCATCGGTAACACGGTGGACCAAAGGGCATGTCGCATGCTACTTTTCTCCTCCTACAGCAGTCGCATGGTCGTGACTTGCGGGACTTGTAAAATCGACCCCCTGGGCCGGTTATTTCCATGGTGTACGAGGGGTGAGATGGATCGGCTTATCTCTCGAGGGGGTTCACTTTGATAAAGGGTCTGAGGAGTTGGGGTCAACGATGATGAGAGTGAATGTATATGTAAGCGTGGTACGCGGCACTGTTCCTGTAATCATGTCCTTGAGGCAGTACAGGTTGGAAGTGACCAGAGAGATGGATGATGTTTGTCATTGGAGTGATGGCGGGGAAGGAACGGTCTGGGTCTGGGGTTCTTATCTCCGGTCAAGATCACCTACATGTGTACGTCTGACATACACACACCAATGTACATATACTACATGTAGTACGTGGTATAAAGACGAGCATCATTTTTTTTATCTACTTTATGCATTTACATACGATTAACTAGATCCTTCACTCCTCAATCCCTCCTCAATCCCCAACAACTTGACAAAATGCTCATTCGCAAATACCTTGTCCGCCACCTCATCCGACATGGGCAGAAGTGGACGACGGGGAAGATCTCCATAGCCAAAGTGTCTATTAAGCAACTTTTTCATGCCAGAGATCTACTTTTGTCAGCTTACACACCCTTTCAGGTTTCAGGTATTCTTCCGCTCTACGGTAATAATAGAAGAAAACATAAACAAAACTCACTCCAATCTTGAGTGCCACGCCATCAGCCAAGGCGATACTATTCTGTAGATCCCTTGCCTCTTCACGGGACTGTTGTGTATCAAGAGATTGACATAGAGTCCACAACTTGACACAAGCGAGCTATTAATCTCCATTAGCACATTTCTTGTTCTTTCCATATCCCTTCAATTATCATTACCACGTCTTCTTGGTAAGAAACAGGGATCTTTCCTCCCTGGGCAGAACTCACCGGCGCAACATTCGGTAACCCACTAATCGCACCACCAGCCCCAACAGCCACACTCGGCAAAAGAAAGTCGATGAACCCATCAATCACCATGAACGGTGTCGTCTTCCCACCATGAACACGAGGAAACTCCTCCATGAACCGGGGGTTATTCGTCTCAGCGAGAACACGCGTCAGCTTCCCGACATTAGCGCAGGTCAACTTGATCCCACAAACGTTGGGTGCTCGTCTGGCGACATCGACAATCAAATCGCTGTCTAGATCTATACCCGATGACACTGCTGGAAAGTTATACAGAATCCTATTATTGTCATCATGTCAGCCTGCCATCACCAGTGGGCTCGTTCGGGGAAGGCGAGGGGTGACAAACACAGGTATAGGCGAAGCATTCGCAACGTGAACAAAGAAATCCGCAATAGCCGCCGTGTCAGCGAGCAATGCACCGGCATAATACCCCGGTGGAATCACCATGACGAAATCGGCACCTGCGTCTGCAGCATCGTGGCACAACTTGATTGACTCGCGCGTGCTGGGTGCTCCTGCTCCGGCGACGATGGGCACAGCTGTCAGACCGGCCGAGTCGAGGGTTGCACGGGCACAATTTATAAGTGCCTTTCGTTCATTATGGTCCTATTTTCTGTCAGGAGATGCAAAAGTTCTCGAGAATAAGAGAGAATGTGTGTAATACCAGGTGCACCGCCTCGCCCATAGATCCGGATATGACGGGGACGGTACCGGCTTGGGCAATGACTTGAGTGGTGTTAGTGATATGTGTGCATGTCTACGTGAGAGGGAAAACTTGCATTTGACATGCTTTGCAAAGGCATCCAGATCTGTATTTTGTTAGTTGATGTTACATGTGGTACTTGAAAGTACAGTGTATACCGAGATCCTCGTTGTCCTTGAAGAAACAAGGTAGAGGAGTGTAGATTCCCTTTGGTAGAGGACGCATTGTTGCTGCTGTGTTGGTGATTGCCAGCCAGTACTGTTCAGAGAGTCTTTCCGTGTAAAAGTGATGTAACTCGTGTTGAAGACAGTCGCTGAATATCACAGAAATAATATAAACAAACCTCTTTGTCCTAAACATTCCACATGACGCCCGCCGCACGGGCAATGATAAGAATCCACGGGCAGTGGGCAGTCTGATAGCGGCGTACTCGGCGCCGAGAAGCATAGCGGGGCGAGTCTCTGCGGGCAGTCTCCATGCACACTACAGTAATAGGTCAATACTAACAACCATCATGCCCACGTCTCACGCCTCACATCCAAACCAAACATTCACCATACGCAAGGGCATATATATATAAAAAAAGAGAATCGTAACCCTCACTGCATGTTTCTCGTAAGAGCAATGTAAATGTTATAATAAAGAACCGTGAAAAAGAAGAAGAAAAGACACAGTCGCAAGGTGGAAAACGCAAGAATCAAAAATGAAAGAAAATGAACGATAACAAGAAAAAGAAGAGCAAACAAAAAAAAAGTCCAACCCGCGTGTTCCATTCCCAAGGAAATCCCGTTGCCAAAATAAACATAAATTCTACTCCTTGCGCCGATTTGGTATAACCATTTATACTTTGTACTCGTACTCGTACTCGTTAACCTGGGATCTTGGGGTCTTTGTTCCCCATCTCATCGTATCCCGGTTTCTTCTCTGATTCGCCTTCTAGTAGTATTCAACTCCCCTCCCCCTTCTCAATGACCCGGCTTCGTGTTTATTTCATCTCGGACTGAAAAGGGGAGGGAGTTGAAAAGGCAGATGAAAAAGTAAAACGACGAGGAACACCGTGTGCATGATCCCCGCCAGTGTATCTGGCTCGCAGCTGCAACTACCAAGTCCACGAGACCACTACGCCCCCATGGCAGGGACCTTCTTGTTTCGCTTGCCGAGCAGCGTAGCATTATCAAGGTTGAGTTCAAACGGCCCCTTTTGGCGGTTCTTATCGCGCACCTGCTGGCGTGCTGCGCTGGCCACAGTGGCTGAGTGCTGACCGTATCCGCGCTGCTGCTGCTGCTGTGGCTGCTGCTGCTGGTCGGCAATGTTGGTCTTACGCATGCTCTGTTCCAGAGCCTGGGTCCCTGACTGCTGGTTGGCAGCAGCACTCTGCGGGTCAATGTGCATGGCGTCGTCGTCTTCTTCGTCCTCATCCTCGTCTTCTTCGTTGAGGGCGTTGAGGAACTTGTCGACGCCCGTCTTGGTACCCATCTGCTGACGCCTCTTGGCCTCCTCCTCCTGGCGGTGCACGGCGTAACCGACGTCAAACACCTCGCGCAGGTTGACGGCACCGGGGGAGCGGAAGTCGTAGCGCTTGCCAGCATCCTCGAACTTGGTTGAGTCGAAGGCGCGCAGGGGCTTCTCGGGCTGCAGGGTCGCTGCGGCGGCTTGCTTCTGAGCGGCGGCATCCTCGGGCTCGACGCCCTTGACCCATGGGTGGGCGAGGAACTCCCTGATGGTGAAACGCTTCTCGGGGTCAACGGTGAGAAGGTGGGCAATCAAGTCCTTGGCCGACTTGGAGATGTCGTCCCACCAGGGGGAGAGGAAGGTGTAGGATCCCCTAGCCACCTTTTCGGTGAGCACCTCGATGCTCTCGTCGTAGAAGGGAGGGAATCCGCAGAGGAGGGTGTAGAGCACGCAGCCAAGGGCCCACATGTCGACCGACTTGGAGTAGCGCTCATCCTTGACGATTTCGGGGGCTGTGTAGCCGACTGTGCCGCAGGGCGTCATGGTCTGATTATCCCAGACAATCTTGGACAGACCAAAATCGGCAATCTTGATCTGGCCAATACCACCGGCACCCTGGCCGGGGATAAACTCGCCTTCGTCTACCTTGTCCTCATCTCCAGGTTGTCTAGGCTTGGGAACCTTGGCTGGTACCATGGGGATGGGGTTGAAAAGGATGTTTTCGGGTTTGATATCTCTGTGCAGTGAACAAATCAGTCAGCCACCATTGGTTCGCCACACGCAGTATACAATGTAACGTGAGAAATCACGCTCCCATAAACCATGATCTCAGGATGACATACCGATGCACAATTCCCCTCTCTTCATGCAGGTACTCGAGTGCCTCTGCCACCTGGACAATGACGTGGCGAGACAGCTCCTCACTAAAGTAGGTGAGATGGACAATCTGGTGGAACAGTTCTCCGCCGATAGCCAGCTCGAGGACAATGTAGTAGTACTGCTTCGATTCGGAGAATTCGATGAGCTTGACGATGTTGGGGTGGTCGAGCTGCCTCATGATTTGAACCTCTTTCAAAATGTTTGATCGCTGTAAGACAAGAATGGAATGTTAGCACACAACTGTTTCTGTAGAATGGCTCCTTGGAGGCGAATATGACGGAAAGAAAGAAAGATCAAGGTGTGTTGGACTTTGTGTCGTGTCTTTGTTTGTGATGTGACGTGTGTTTGTTTGGGGAATTGGAGTTTTTTGGAGTTGTTTTATGGATTAGGTGTTGTCGCACCTCGGCTGCTTTTGGAACCTTTTTGAATTCCGGATGTAGATGTTTGTTTCCCTAATGACCGGTGTTGGCTTTGCCCATTCCGGATCGCATAATGTGTTTTTTCTTTTCTTCAAACGACGCAAAAACCAAGTACGCGAGGTAGGGAGGAGGGAGGGGGGAGGTGTGGAGGGGGAGTAAAAGCATGTAATGATGGGTATGGTGATGATGTTCAAAAGTAAAGAAAGAATATGTGAAAAAGGGGGGAGAAGAAGAAAAGAAATATCACAGAAAACCAAAAGAAATGACACGCCCATGTCTCGACTTTTTACTTACCTGCATGCTGTTCATCTCGTATTTGCGAACGACCTTGATAGCGACATGTTGGTATTCGCCGCGGGTATCCGTCGCGCGGTACACGTTGCTGAAGGCACCGTCGCCCATCTTCTCGGTGAGCACCCATCGCTCCAGGCCGGGGTAACGGGGGAATTTGCTCTTGCTGGCGTTCTCCTCGGCAACGAGCTTGGCAAGGTTGGCCTCGTCGGCGGCGGCAGCGGCAGCAGCGGCCTTGTTGTTGGCCACCTTCTGGGCTAGGTCGGCATGGTGGGCGGCAATGTTGTCGGCTTGGGCTACACGGTTGTGTGCGTCACCGGGGGCTTCGGAGATGGCTTCGTGAATTTGGGCATGGCCAGCGGCGGGATTGGCGGTAGTATTGGGAGCAGAGACTGAGGGGACGAGGGGGGGTTCGTTTGGCATGTTCTTGTCGGCGGCTGGTTGGGGGAGTGAATGCTCATCCTTTCTCGGGGCAGATGATTCCTCGTTGAAATTACGAGCTTGTTTGCCTGTTTTCATGAGTCAGCAGGGGAAGTTTGAATATGTTTTGTGTGGTGCAAAGGCTCAAGTATGATTGTGCGTGTCGTCGTCGCCGTAAACAACGGACTGCTGTTGGAGCTTTGACCAGGGAGAAAGAAGAGGGGTAAAGCCATGGCGGCGACACGAGAAAGAAGGTCTGGAGAGAGTTGGGAAGAGAAAGGAAACATACCGTGGCGAATGAAATTCTTGAGTTGTTGTATGGTCGACATGTCTACCCAGGTACGCCTCTAACGGGCGGGCTCAAAGGAGGCACGAAGTGTGAGGAAGTGAAGACACACACGAGAGAAAGCGCAGTCGGGCGTTGGTCGAAGTGTGGGGATGACAAATGGAGAATGGGCAGCAAGAAAAAAAAAAGACGGGGAGAAGAGAAGGATCAAATGTTTGATGAATGGAGAAGTGAGAAATCCTTTTCTTCTTCTTCGTTTGTTGTTCCTGCGGATCCGGGATAAGGGAAGGAAAAATAGGAGGAAGAGAGAATGTTCAAGGTGAAAAAGACGTGGTATGGCGTCAGGGCCTCTATGACGATGCGGGGTCGAAGAGGGATCAGAGGAGGCGAAAAAAAATTACAAATGTCTTTTTTTATCAGGTGTGAAGGGTTAAGAGATTATCGCGTAGGGAGACGACAAACAATGAGACGATGGAAGTTGGTTCAGGAGTATCGTAGAGGTTATGGAAAAGGTGTAGGAAAAATGAGGAATACTGACAAGGAAGAGAGAGGGGAGAGGGAGAAAAAAAAAGGGAAGATGGAGGGAGAGAGTGAAGACGTAGTGACAAGTCGTGATGGTTGTTCGAAAGAGGAGATGACGAGTTGGAAAAAGGATGTGGACAAGGGCCCAAGCCAGTTCAGGAAAAGGAAGAAATGGAAAGGTGTGGGGGGGCGGGGATTCAGGCTCTGTAGTATGTACGAGCACTGACTGCAGGTGCTGCTATTATTACTCGTGTCCACTACCTTCACTGTGAGCGTGTGCCCGGGCAGGTACTGGTAGTAAGTAGTAGTAATAATAGTACTGCAGTGGTAGGTAATACAGAGAGAGTGTGTGTGTGATATCAATAACAGAAGTAAGTAGTTTCACAGTTCGTATCTGTACAATATATCAAGCCCTGTATCATATAATCTGACATGGAACAGGAATGAAGTCAGAGGCTGACCAAGATGATGGATGGGTGGTGGGTGATTTACAGAGTTGTAGTGTGTCGTAGTGGAGGGTATCATCAATAGAGCCTGTACATTAGGCGTGCAGTTGTGTTCTAGCCTCTAGGTCCATGGTACTTCCCTAGTGGCTAGTGCCGTTCTGTATGTCCACTGCTACTCCGTCTCGTACCGGCGTACGGAGTACTACATCTACCTACTCCTACTAGCCCGAGGAGAGTCTCCATACTAGGTACTACTAGGAGCACTGACGCCGGCTGCCCGGGCAGTTGTCGATGATTACGGCATCAATCCATCAATCATCAATCCCCCTAAAACCAAGGCCTGAATCAAAGACTACATGTAGCCACCACTAGACACTAGCAGTGCACCTACTGCCAGGTCTACGGAGTACTCCAGTCGTACTATAGCACGGAAGGCCCAAAAAACCAAAGCAAGGCCCGACTGGCAGATCTTGATGACGGCCATGATATGATGCCACTCCTCCTCATCCCAGCTGTCTCGGTGGAGAAACGTGCACACTTGACACCGCCAACGGGGATTTATCATTCGTATTCTGCAAAAATAAGAAATAAGAATTTTAGTACCTGTTGTACCTGTACCCGTACTACTACTACTTGGCCGTAACACCACAAGCATCTTAAAGAGTCAATGACGATGGCCCATGTTTCTGATCCTTTGCACACAGCACATGCTACGCCTCCTGCATTCCTCCCCATCCAACGTCCACTTACTTGAACTGCTGCATTCGCACCTGTACGATAGGGAAACAGGGCGTGGAGAGAGAAGATTTTCTTTTTTTCCCTTCTTCATTTCTTTTTCATAATAAACGACCCCCCTCGTATCTATATTACAGTAGACTCAAGTGCTATGACTCTACAATGACTGACCCCTGCCACTGTCGTCAATCATATGTACATACCCGTACCTCTGCACGCCTATGACGTCCACCAACGACGTCATGACCCGAAATGGAGGGGGGGGAGGAGAGACCCTACGCACCGCCGCCCCCAGCATACTTCCCGGGTGTTGCCTTGTTTTGCACAAGAGAGGGAAATGAAATGATTCGATGATATGAGAATCACCGATGTACTGTTAGTAGTAGCAGTACCACTTCTTCTAGCCAGTGCTATTACCTCCAAGACATGTCGTGAGCCACTACCAAGCTGAGAGGGACGGACAATTCTCAAAGACAAAAAAAAAAAAAAGAAAAGAAGATAAAAAGAAGGAAAGAAGGAAGGAAGAAAATAACCCAAAAGAAACCAAAAAAGTGAATTACGTAATTTCCACAAAAGAAAAAGAGGAAGGAACGGAAAGAGAGGAACAGGAAGGAACGGAAGGAACCTTGCTTGATCTTTGAAACGTCCTTCCATCTTTGCCTTTCCACGTACATACAAAATTCTCTCAGATTGATTTGCTCAACACCTGGCACCTGGCACCTGGCATCAAATACAAGGCCAGTTTGCATAAGCCATTCATTTTACCATCCCTGCCTCCGTTCGCATCATCTTGAGATTATTAGAGGTTACATACAAAGTACGGAGCACCATTACTACCAGTAGTAACATAGGGAGTACAGGCCACAAGTTACAGTTTTCAGAGTGCAGCAGCAGTGCAGCCCACCACCGTCATCTTGACTGTGATCGCCATCCACCATCGCGATCGTCACCAAACCTCTGATCTCATCCCTCTTTCTCGTCCACCTGCCTCCGTCCAGGCTATCCCCCTTGTCCTTGACATTCAACCACACACCTCTCTACTGCTAACCCTCAACCAAACGAAACAGAGAAAAGCAGTACTTATCCCTTGCACGCGCATACTCCGTACACACACACACACACACACATGCACATAAAATGACAACCAATCGACTTGCGAAAACTACATGTACCAATTACGAGTACCGATGGTCGTAATACAATGTAATTTGCCCCCCTCCCTCCTCCTCTCTCCTCCTCACACCCGTCTCTGTGTAACCAATGCATCATAGCATGTATGTTCTCACACCGAGTGATACAGTTCCTTTTTTTCCTTTCCTTCCCTCCCTCCCTCGAAAGATAGTAGCATCCATTTCCTTGCTGGTACCTTTTTCTATCCATGGGGGTGCTCATCAAAGTGAGAAAGGGGGTGGGGAGGGTCGGGTAATGGACACCGGTGACCGGGCGGTCCCCCCACAATCCCACCCCGCGCCTTCATCACCGAGAGCCTGGACCATGCGATGCTACACCATAAACTGTTGTATCAGTTGTAAGTTGTCGTATCAGTTTGATTTGAGTCATATATAACTTGATTCTAGCCTTCTTCATCTAAGACTCTACATCTATTGGTAGAGAGGAATCAGTTTTCGGTATATGTGGTCGTACGTACACACACGGCTCTCGCTGGCGTTCCGAGTTAACATCATGTTCGACGTGTACTCCGTATTCCAGATAATCGATCTTGACGTAATTGTTGATTGACGATAACGTGCAGTATCCAATCACAACAATGTTGACCAGCCACCTGTGAAAGCCGTGAGCTGTGTGTCGAGCCCTCGCCACCAACGGTGCCTTGCAGGGTAGATGGCCACGGACAACCACCCAACATCTAGCATGCCATCCACAAGCACACATCTCCGTCTCCCCCAATACCTTCACTGAGATCAAGCGAATGGCCGAAACTCTCCCCTGCGTCACTACTCCCTCTCAGCAGGCCAAAACATCCAAAGAACCACCATGAGCAACTTGACCACAGCAGCCAGCCACAGAGCACCCCCAATTCCAACGACACTATGAGAAAACAGTCCACCCACGACAGCCCCCCCAATGAGCAGCACCGGAGCCGCAGCCCTCCTGTTCCTCTCGGCATTGCTGGGCGCAAAGAGGTCCTTGTCAGAGAACAAGTCACAGTAGATACTCGTGAGCACCACACTAGTAAGCGCATTGTACCGCAGCGCCCGGCTCGTCACGGCCTGCGCGCAGCTCTGGAAGGCCACCAGGGCAATAGGCAACAGCACGTTCCAGGCTGACGCCGAGTCCTCCCCCTGGCCCGGGTCGTCGGGTGCCGCCCTCGTAAAGGTGACGATGGATGCGGCAGCCATGGTGAGCAGTGCCTGGGCCGCAAAGGATGCGCACAGAACCCATCGCCGCTTGGGCGAGAAGAACCGGTGGAACCGGGCAAAGATGAATGATCCCACGCAGAAGGAGATGAGGGATACGCCTGATCGCCAGAGACGCGAGCTAGGCGGTGGGTGAGCTAGCGAGGCCAGTCCCAGACCTACGTAGACTGAGTTTCCTATATTTGACAAGTTCTCACGTCAGGTTTTGCCTATTTGAGAAATAGAAAAGAGGACAAACAAACCTGTTTGCATTGATACGAATGCTCCCCAGACTTGGGTGGACGAACTGTCCAGTAGACCTGTGACAAAGTAGCACAGAAGGAGGACTAGGTCTGCCCATGAGCGATCAACCTCTGCATTCATCGACTTGCGGAATCTGGATAGCACAGTCTGGCCGGGTATCTTGTGCTGTTGTAGAAGCGGCTGCTCTTCGTCGGTAGTGATGCCATTGCGTGGGGTGGCCATTTCTGTTCTCTTCTTTCTCAATCTGGGCAGATTTACAACTTCTTCAGACGAAATTTGGTGCGGATGAGATGAAGCTGTCGTGATGTGATGTTCAATGTGATGGTTCCAGGGATGAGAATATCAAGTGAAATCGAATGCGGCAATGCTTGAAGCAGCAGCATGCATGTAGGTTGGGGGAATGACCAATGTTGGCGAATGGACGGATCCGAAGGAATGACGAGTGATGAAAATTGCGGGGAGGAAGGAAGGCCGTCCAAAAAAAAGGACCACCCAAAAAGAAGGACCCGCCCGGTGTTACCGTGTGGTTCATCCGTGGGGGCCGGACACTGTAATGCGCCGGGTTGAATCTAGAGAGCCGGAGATAATTTACAGTCACATTCAAACACTTGGTGTACATCTATTCTCCTGTCAATTAATACATCAAACAAATATATTCACTTACGACTACTTCCTGCAAGGTCTTTTTGTTCGTCGGACTTGGCTCGGTATATTCTTTCCCATTATGGTAGACTGCAGCTCTGGGGATGACGACGACTTTCGTGGACTGTGTGTGTGGTATTAGATCGAATTGAGAATACACCATATTAATAATGGAAACCAGACTTGGAGATCTCTACGAAAGTCGCTAGGAGCGGGGAATGGCCAAAGTTTACCGTTGCCCTTGGAGCAAAAGGGCAGCTTGGAGCGTTCCATTCTATTAGTACTAGCATGTAGTATTTCAATGTATGCCGTGCATGTTCCTCTAGCTTATATGACGTTTATGTGACTTTACCCGCGGTTCCAATGCATGTCCTTACATACATGTAGTATATATATCAACGTGAACACCTTCCTCTCATATCTCGCACACATTCTTCTCAGTATATTGACAACAGAAGCATCTTATATTATCCGTGAAAATGAAAGTCCAAGACAGTATCAGAACCCTCCTCCTCGCCGGCGCCGGCCTAACCTCCGCCCTCCCCCACATGGACAGCCCCCGCCAGCGCCTCCTCAGCGGTCTAGAGCTGCCAGATAAGTACCTGCGCTTCCCCAAGCCTGAAGACGAGGGAACGCCATACACACCCGGTCATCGCGACCCTTACGACGAGGCGATTGATCCCGTAACCGAGGATCTCGACCCGCTACCCTGGCGCAACGGGCTGGGAGCATCCGTCCTCGGCCCGTGGAACCCGGAGCGTTCCCGGCAGGGTCCCGACCTCGTCAGGCCGCCTAGTACTGATCATGGGAACATGGCCAACATGCGCTGGAGTTTTGCAGACTCTCATATTCGAATTGAGGTACGTTTTCATCCCCTCAATAACGAAAGCAAAACAAAAGGAAATTATAAAAGACTAACACACCAACAGGAAGGCGGCTGGACCCGTCAGACGACAGTCCGCGAGCTTCCCACGAGCGTAGAGCTAGCCGCCGTCAACATGCGTCTAGACTCGGGTGCCATCCGTGAGCTCCACTGGCACAAGGAAGCCGAGTGGGCGTACGTGCTAGACGGGGAAGTGCGCATCACAGCCCTCGACTACGAGGGCGGCAACTTCATAGACGACCTCAAGAAGGGCGACCTGTGGTACTTCCCCAGCGGGGTCCCCCACTCCCTACAGGGTCTGGGCGACAACGGCACCGAGTTCCTCCTCGTGTTCGACAGCGGCGCCTTCTCCGAGGAGTCAACCTTTGTCCTGACAGACTGGCTGGCGCACACGCCTCAATCCGTCATAGCCAAGAACTTCCACCTCTCGCCGGAGGTATTCGATCACCTCCCCCCCAAGGAGAAGTACATCTTTCAGGGCAGTCAACCCGGTACTATCGACGAGGAGCGCCCCCGGGGCAAGGAGGCCAAGAAGTCAAAGTACAATTTTGCCCATCGCATGCTGGACCAGGAGCCTAAGAAGACGTCGGGTGGGGAGGTGCGCATCGCCGACTCGGGTAATTTCCCCATATCCAAGACTGTGGCGGCTGCGCATGCTATTATCGAGCCGGGGGCTCTGCGTGAGATGCACTGGCACCCCCTCGCTGATGAGTGGTCTTTCTTCCTCAAGGGCAGGGCGCGTGTGACTATCTTTGCGGCTGAGGGGACTGCACGTACCTTCAACTATGGGCCTGGTGATGTGGGTATTGTGCCGAAGAATATGGGACACTTTGTTGAGAACATTGGTGATGAGCCCGTTGAGATGCTAGAGGTGTTCAGCAGTGATCAGTTTCGTGACTTTTCCCTTTTCCAGTGGATGGGTGAGTCGCCTAAGAGGATGGTCGTTGATACCATGTTTGCTGGTGATGAGGATAATGGGGACAAGTTCTGGGACAAGGTCAAGGATGCGCACAAGGATGAGATTACAAAGTGAAGTCTGCTTTGTGTTGCTGTCTGGGATTCTACATGAATGTACATAGCTGTCTAATCTCGTTCAAACTTCTATACAATATACATTATCATTGAACTCGAGATCTTCTTGGATAGCACCAGTGTTTTCGTGAAGCCCACCAGCCTACATAGTATCAGTTAAATGGTATGAGGGAGCATAGTACCGTGCTAGGCATATGCCACTCTTACACCCAACTTGGATAGCAACAAATATCCCGCGACGTCTCCCGGTTTACTATTTGAGGTATTGCATACGGTATCCTTGGAACTCCACGCAAGGACTTGCCTAGCCGTATCCCTTGCCAGCTTACGCGTACGTTTGGCATTATGCATACATACAGCTGATCAGAACCGAACTCGTCTTGCAGCATACACATATTCCTCTGACCAGGTCAGCACGGAGATAATCACCGGCTGGATATAATGTAAAGCCGTTGCCAATATAAAGCAAGTCATGTGTTCGATATCATACATGTACACTGCAACCCCACGTTTGTCACCACGAATTACCCTTTCACAAGAGATCATCCTTCACCAAGTATATAATCTATTAATAGCACGTTACCTGTTTTATACACACTTACACACACTTACACACACAAACACACACACACATATTTCCAATCACAATACAGACCATGTGCATATACCAATCACATTCTCCCGATCATATTGCCTCCTCTATCTTCCACAGTGTGACTACACCTTGCAGCCGGCATATAGACGCCAGAGTACCCAGAAAGGAAAGCAACTGAATGGAACCTTGAAGGCTGACGATGAATCAGGGAAAAGCGGGAACGACCCGGATAATTCGGCCACGAACACATTTGAAGATCCCTTGAAACTAAAAATACACCTCCAACGCACGACGATTACCATTGAAGTTTCCCCGCATCCCTAAGCGGAGACCATATGCCGGAGAGGGGGGAGGTTATGGCATGCATAACGGAATACGCGTAAACGGCATATGCAGCTGGTGTCTCTGCTTCCACTTCTCTGCAGCTATTGCCTGAATTGGCAAGTGTAAGTCTCCCAAGTAGATGTCCTGGTTCATGACATTGACGAAGATGACCACGCTTCAGCCTGAAATCGGGATGGCCAAAGTTCGGACGAGACTCGGTATCGTGCAGAAATGCAACTCTTCATCTCGCCCTCCTTTTTCTCCGTCTTTCTGCACCTACATCCTTTAAGAATTGGGCTTCCCGTCTGCACGATTGTACTCGTAAGCTTCGATATTGGAGTTCGGATAATACGGCACGACTACTCAGTCTTGGCGCTTTCATCTATTGAAGTCACAGACGTGTGTACTACGACCTTCTAATCCGCCCCGTCGCCATTGTTCTGGGCCTTTGGCGGATTACACCTTCCAAGGACGGGACGGCTGGTTCTAGTCCTATTAACAATTGGGAAGCACATTGTACTGAAAATTGAATGGAGCAGATTCTACTTGCTGAACCATAAAGACACTCACCTCCAAGAAGGAGATAATCATCTCTTCCCTGATTCAATAAGGGGGGTCGCTACGACACAGACACACGCACACACGCACATGGGCACTTCTCCCCTTTCCCCCTTTCCCGCCTCTGAACTGAAGAATCCTGCGAGGAACTTTGTTCTCAAGCGAGAGAAAATAATAGTCCCATGCAGATCGAATTCTGTGAAAACAAGAGGCCGCGCGTATCAGCAGATCGGACGAATGCCATGAAGCTTGACACCCCCTTTTTTTCTATGTGACGAAGTGTATGGGCTATGAACCTGTAGGTTATCTTGAATACGTGACTTGCTAATATCGATGGAGATCTGAACCTCCTTGGGAAACCATGATTCCTGTGAATTCCAATTCTCATCGATGGGACGGGTAAATGGGTGAGGGGAGGGGTGGGCGGGACGGGATGGCACACGACGTTGACACGGTCTGTGATACTTGGGTATACCTGCTTTTCGTAGAGGGACTACTCGGCATGAGGTTTCGTTCTATAGATATAGTCACGAGTTGATGTGACATGTCCGTAGTTCAACACATGTTATTCTACCTTTTTAAACCACCTGCGCTCAGTGGCGATTTCCGTTCTCTGACTCGAAATCCTCAGTTTCAACCTCGCGATCAAACAGATATCCGCTTTCCACCACCTTCCTCCTTTATCGTTTTGAAATACTTCGATACCGTACTTGCCACAGCTGAGAAATGGAGCGATTTTACAGAACCAAGGAACGCATCACAGAGTCTTATAGGACAGACCCCAACGTTGAGAAGATCAGAAGCTATGCTGGCCCTGTAGCCCGGCATCTCCCCCTTGCCACAGCAGACTACCTGACCGAAAAGCTCCCCGTGGCCCAGTGGCTCCCTCACTACAATCCGAAATGGATAGTCCAAGACGTCGTTGCCGGCATCACCCTGGGAGTCATGTTCATCCCCCAGGGTCTGGCCTACGCTAAGATTGCCACCATTCCCATCGAGCACGGTTTGTACTCCTGTTGGATCCCCTCGGCCATTTACTTTTTTCTCGGAACCTCGAAGGGTAAGTAGTCCCTCTCCCTTCAATCTGCATACTCTCTGCGTTTCATTTTACTAAAGCTGTCTGATACAGAACTATCGACCGGTCCCACATCGATCCTGGGACTTATGACGGCCGAAATCGTACACGACCTCTCCAGCCAGGGATACCAGGCAGCCGCCATAGCATCGGCCATTGCCTTCATGGTAGGCGTGTATACCACAGCCATTGGTCTTTTGAAACTCGGCTTCCTTCTCGACTTTGTCTCTGCGCCCGTGCTGACAGGCTGGATCTCCGCCGTTGCCCTGGTTATCCTTCTCGGCCAGGTCGGCAGTCTTATTGGCATGGACGTCGACACGGGCACCGCTGCCATCATCCGTGAGATCCTGGGGAATCTGAACCGCATCAAGCCGCTCACCCTGGCTATTGGTCTCACGGGGATCTTCTTGCTCCTCGTTCTCGAACACGTGGGTAAGCGATGGGGCAGGAGGAACTTCTTCCTCAAGTTGTTCTGTACGAGCCGTGCTGTTGTGGTCCTCGTTCTCTACACCATCATCTCATACCTCGTCAATAGGGGGCGTGCAGAGGATGAGTATAAGTGGGATGTCACACAGGTCGAGACAAAGGGGTTGTGGACACCTCGATCTCACGACATGACGCTCGTGCAGAAGGTTGCCGGACGTGCTTTTGGACCCCTAATTGCCATGAGCGTCGAGCATCTCGGTGTCGGCAAAGCGTTTGGACTGCGCAACAATTATAACATTGATAAGAGTCAGGAGCTGTTTTTCCTTGGAGTGGAGAATATATGCAACAGCTTCTTTGGTGCCATGACGAGTTGAGTCTCAGCATATCTACCTCTCTTGAGTGTAAACACTAACACGAAAACACCAGCTGGGGGTGCCATGTCCCGGACTGCCGTTAACTCAGAGTGCAATGTCCGGAGCCCGGTCAACTTTCTCTTCACGTCAGGCTTCATCATCTTGACTCTATACGAGTTGGCACCAGCACTCTACTGGATTCCAAAGGCTACACTGTCAGCAATTATTGTATGTTCCGCACCGTTCCCTTTGTTGTAATACATATCTTTTTTCTAACCAATGAGGTGACCATAGATCATGGCAGTAGCCCATCTGATTTCACCTCCTCGGTTATTCTACCGCTACTACCGCATGTCCTTTGTCGACTTCATAGCCTCCCAGCTAGGCTTCTGGGTGACTTTATTCCAGTCCACGGAGATTGGGCTAGCCGCAGCAGTCGGCTTCAATGTTGTCGTCACACTTTTGCGTCTAGCTTTCCCTCGTCTCATCCAGAGATCCAACATCGAGACAGAATCCGAGGGAAACACGAGAGTCAGTGGTCCCCTACCGTCCCCAAGCTCCATCCAAGTCCCACCCGAAGCATACTACATTCGCTTCACGGATGACCTTCTGTTCCCCAATGCCGAGAGGCTCAAAAGCTCCATCGTCGAGTCCGTCAAGGTGCGCTACGAGCCGACTGCCACCACTGACGTGAGTCTCGGACCGGATCGCAGCTGGAACGTCTCCGATATGAAGCGTATTCCCCGGCTTCGTCATCGTAAGGGCATCACCCCTATACGCGCAGAGTTCGCCCAGCTACATCATGTTGTCCTCGACATGACGATGGTCACGTTCATGGATGTCACGGGTACATTGACACTTGTTGAGCTCAAAATGGAACTTCGTCGATATATTGGCAGTCATCTGCAGTTCCGGTTCGTGGGCTTGTCAGACCAGGTCCGCGAGAGATTCCTCCGCTCAGAGTGGGATTTTGCCAACGAGGGGGATCAGAGATCGTCTGACAGCGATGTTGTGTACTCGTCGCTTGAGAATGCTCTGTTTCATCAGGAGGGTAGTGATATGGAGGATGGTGCGGAGAAGGCCATGGACGTGTAAATGTTGTTTTTGGCGCTTAACATTCACCGAACCCGTTTGTCTGCGAATATGAAGTACGCTGTTGGATTTGATTATACGTGTACCATTGAAGTCGAAGTATGAATTGGGTCGAAGACGCTCTTTGGCGTTTACCGGGTGTAAGCGGGGAGTATCACGAAAACACACCATGGTCACGTTATTGTCGTCATATGACACCCGCTTGTTCCCTTTCCTGGTAGTAAGCGCCCACAGTCTTCAGGTCAGCCTCAGGATGTTTCATAGTCATCGCAAAGGGAAATAAGAAAAGAAGAATACTTCCAAGGAAGAACATGGGCAAGAAAAAGAGAAAAAGAAAGTAGGGAAGAGAAGGCAAACCAAAAGGAGGCGTACGCCATGGCCGACAGCTTTGAGCTGGTAAACTGACACCGCGAGGCTCCTCATGCGGAAATCAACCCTGATCTACAAGCCTTGCTTCTTCCTCTCATCATTCCCACAAAGGTCGTGTCACATGAAATAATCCGATGGGGTGCTCATAGACTTACCTATACTCACGTAGACATCTGAGCCTACGTCACTCACTCAGAGAATGGGGAGATGAAAAGAAAAAGAAGAGAAGAGAAGAGAAAGGAAACCACATTCATTACAAACATGGCAAAGGTTAGTCGTGAATTAAAGTATCCGTCTCATGACATGCAAATGAATAGGCGTGGATTGCCAACTCCCTTGGGGAAGGAATGCCATTTCCAAGTATAGAACTCACCTGATCAGTTCCCCCGAAGTCACAAAGTATCAAGACCACGAGATCGTGATATCCGTCCGTCCTGGATAATAATGACGGGTAAATGTGACGTGAAGTGCACAGTCATCAACCTATTTCGTAGCAATAGTCATTTTTGTTAGCACTAAAATCATCGTCACGATAGTCATTACAGAAACATCGTATTCCATAACAGCAAAATCGGCACGTCATATGTACACCAAGTGAACAGATGAGATACAGGTAGAGTGTTCTCTTGTCTTTTGTTTGTGAGTGTCATTACTGTCATGAGGTTTGGTAGATGATACAAGTAGTGTTGACATATATACACGGGTAAACCCATCTTTGCTCTTGTCCTTGTTTGTTTCTCCCGTTTTTGTTTTTTTCGTATCTTTCTTGGCAACTAAAGCTCATATCTTTCCTCTCGGCCTCTTCCGCGGGGAATCAGAACTTGGTTTTTGAATCTTGCTATATGCCTCATCAGGGCTCCTGCGCACCTCAAGAGGTGGTGTCATGGCACCGGTTCCAGATCGCTGCGTCTTGACATACGACGTATACCGGTGCGGTGAAGGTAGCCTACGGTAGAGGATCGACTTGTAGTCAATATACGAAGACGGCGATGCCGCCGTCATCGTTGCTTCCGACAGGCCTTCCTGTCGAGGAGTCGGCGTGTCGGATTCTTCCGTCGTCTCGTAGACCGAGTCGGCGTCGTTCAGGTTATCGAAGGCGTCAAACGCATCTTCGGGAAACTGTGCAGTGACAAGATCATCTTCATCATCAGCAGTGACAAAGGTGTCTTGCCTCTTATCATCCAGAGAATCAAGAGAGGAGTGGCTCTCTCCGCAATCCGACAGTGACGAGTCGCTCGTACCGACGCTATCCGACTGGGAAGACGTATCGTCATCGTGCAGATCGGCGCGATCAAAGGTGCGGCGAAAGCCGCCAGATTCGGATCCTGAGAAGGACATGGATCGGGAGGGGGGGTGCGAATGAAGTCGCGACTCCTGGCCGTCGACCGTTTGCGAAGGCGAGCTCATCGTCTCAGATTCAGGAGGGGACAAGGGCCCGTCGGCAGTGGGCTCGACGTCGGCATCGAGAGCATCCGGCTCCTCGGTCACGATATCTTCATCGAGAAACGACGTGTATTTCGCAACGGACTGGGCGGGGGCGTCATCGGGGGCGGTACTGCTGACAGCCGTACTGGCTTCAGAGATGGTCGATGCATCGGTGATGGTCGAGTCGGTCGACATGGTACGGGTTTGCATGTTTTCGGGGTAAGATAGCGGGCCAGCAGGTTGAGGAAGGTAGCTGGCAAAGTATCGCACAAGGGAATCAAATGACTTGGTGCGGAAGAGTTGAATAGCGTAGTCCCAGTGCTCAGAGTCCATCAGCTTGGGGTTGGCGATGATCTCGACGGCGAGCGATTCCAGAGACTCGTGGAGCTCACGGAGACGCTGCTGCCGACGTTCAGCCATCAAGCCATGGAACTCTTCGACGGTTTCTGCATCGTGTGAGACTTCACACACGTCGGCGTGGAAGGCTTCGGGGTCTTGTAGAGAGAAGGAGAAGGTGTTGTAGCGGTCGTGAAGAGAGGTGAAGAGGTCGTCCCTCTTTAAGCCAAATTTCCAGGCTGGCCAACTCCAGCACGGATCGTCCATGGTGTTGGGTTAGGGCTTCAAGAGGAGTAGGGGTGTGTATCGTATGGTTTGCGTATTAAGCAGCAGGCGAGAGAAGTCGTGAGAACCGAGAGAAGAAGCAGGGCCGTTGGGCATCCGGCCTGTCCGCTAAGCAGCAGCAGTGCAGTTGTCTGTTAACGAACGGCCGGATTTAGATGGAGATTGGACTCGATGTCATGTTGATGTTGATTTATCTTGGTAGAATAGACGAGTTGGGCAGTGTGTTAGGACTGCACGGGTACAGTACAATCGCATATACTGAAGCGTAGGAGAAACTGGTCGTGATGGGGTTAGGAATGGGACTGAGAGAATGGGGATGGGGCCTTGGACAACAAAAGGGAGCGAGGACAAAGCCATGAAAAGATGGACGGGGGCGTCGCTGGTAACAACATCGGGGGGCGAAGGAAGGATCAAATGCAATAAGTGCGAGGTAAGTGGGTCTCAAGGCCTGTGAAGGGGAGTTTGATTGGTAACTCTGCTCGTATGTGGGTCAGCATTCCATCGCATCCTGCATGAGGATTGCTTGGCTTATCCAATCATTTCCAAGGCTGGTGGCCCTTGCTGTCATGTTCCACTTTTAGATACCAATCACTGACAGTCAGCCCCCTACAGGATCCACTCTGTAGCCCACAGCTGGTCCACCATAAATTACTCCAAAACGGGAAGGCCGCATGGGAAGGCACGATGGCTGCGTGGCTGCTTGATGTTTGGCTGCGTTGGCTGCTACAACTGCAGCGAATTTTGGTGTGATGCTACTGGGATGTCACTGAGTGGTCAGCCCTCGCTTTCAACACGATGATGGCTGCTCCATGGCTGCTCCATGGCTGCCACAGCAGTGGCCAGCGCGCGCTTTGAACACGAAAATTTGGAACAGTTACACGTGATTCGACTTTGCACGCGGCACCGCCGTACATGCAATACCAGTAATATATCCATATTCACGGAACAAAATGCAGGTTACAACTGTGGAGGGGGGGGGGCAGAAAATATGTACTTTGCATCACAAGCCCCTCTCTTCGACTCCATCACTGCATGGCGTGGCACCGCGAAATGGAGAGAATTCTGGGCAGACTTTGAACCGTCAGAAATAGCACCACTATTACATCGTATCTCTTGTATTCATATCATCTCCGAGAGTCATGTAATGATATGACTCTGTATTTTACACGACAGATCAAAGTAGACATTTCATCTTGAGACTGATGAGGGGACACTGCAATGGTCGGTGTAGAATCAGATGCACACCGGAAGATTAGTATGGTGGTAATATTATCCGTAACCTGCATCACCCGTTGTGCATTTTTGCCCTACTACCCCTCTTTCGAGATGCACCACCTCGTTGTTCCAACCCTTGGAAGTTGGTGTTGGTGCCTTATTGTGATGTAGTGCAGTACGACATGCGACGTACGGCGTAGGAGGATCTATCTTGGTGGCTGTGCCATCGCAGCCTCAATGTGGCTGAGGAGTCGATAGTGGCCGTTGCCAATTAGTGGCGCTGTGGCGGTCAATCTCACCAGGCTTGCCAGAAAACGAGCCAAACGGGTCTCGTCATCAAACCGCCGTCTACCAATACCTGTAAGCCAACCAGTGGCAACAACGGGGCTTTTAGCAACCGCCGACCAACGGCCCGCTCCTTCCTTCTCCGCAACTCTAGCAATCTAGCTGCGTATTGTTGCACTATGACTACTAGCCCTGGTTTCTTTCCGTTTCCTTCTACTCTGTGCTTCGTTCCTTCCGTTCAGTTCGTCTTGTGGCTTCTCGTAAATGGTGTATATACACTCGTTCGTCGTCCTCAACTACTAGATTCTTCTTATCACCTTACCATCATCGAGCCCCTTTATCCATTGCATCAACAGACACATCACGTAAGCTCCTCACCCACAGTGTACTCATGTGCAATATTCCATGTGTGGGGACAATATTATGGCACACAACCAACACCCTATTCTGTCCGTCTGGTCCAGCTCACCTGCCTGGCAGCACCTGATGCAGAGGTACCTCTGCTGACAGCATTTGAACCCGCACGCGCTGGGTACCACGCTGACATCTGTCGCCCTGCTGCGCCTTCGGGGTTGTCGAATTCTGCCCTGTACGAGTACACTTGTTCGTCCTAGTTCGTAAGAGTACGAGTGCGAGTACCAGCACGCCCGAGTTCCTAACACTGAAGAGTCTAGGACCAAAGTACGGGGTACGGAGTACTGTTACCACAGGTATAGGTAGTATTACATTACCTTGGTGGTGCATGCTGCCTAGTCTGTCTTCGTGCTCCTTCTCCTCATGATGAGGCGGATTGATGACTCGAACTGCCAGAGAGTCCTAACATTCGTTCCGTCATATGCTGTCGACGACAAGACCTCACTCATATTACTGCGCATCTGACGTTCCCCATCATTTGTATAGCCCTGCTTCTCTTTTTCTTCCTCTTTTTGTTCCTGATCCTGCATTTTTCAACTGCCAACTACCAACACACACCTTTCAACTCAGCTTTCTCATTCCCTCGTCCTCGACGCTGACGCATATTACGACACGTTGCTTTCTCTTCAGTCGGCGTCTCTTTTCTTTCGTGCGTCATACAATAAGCATACCATTGTACCCCAGCTATTCGTGAATAGTTGGTGACCTGTCACGGGCTCCGCCGTTTCCTTCATCAAATACCCTGCCCCGCCGGCCGGGCTGACCAGTATTGTTGAAACTCGTGCCGCTCCGTGATACCGGCTTACCATCATCTTGACGACAATTCACGGTTCCTTCACACCGCACTTTAACGCCGCACTCCATTCCCCGTTGCCGTGGGCCGCTAGTGTCAGTGTCTAGCCTCTCGTGTGCCCCTACACCTATCCATACTTCTGTTCATTTATGGGGAGTCAGGGTGCCGTTTTCACTGCTGTCTGGCCCCTCATGGCCGAGCACGCGGCTGAGACCTCGGTGGCTTCGGAGGAGAAGACGGAACCCATCCCGCCCTCTGAGCTAGACATGAGGATCAATGGGAGCTCTCGCCTCAACAGTAACGAGCACGAGCACAGCCATCTCATCGATGATCAGCTCGTCGTGCCCCTGGACTACCTACAGTTGGAAGAACATCACCATGGCCAAAATATCCGCCTCCTCCTCCGCCCGCTCACAAAGCTCCACAACGCCCAGACAGTGAGCACCAACGGAGATGGCAACTGCCAATGGCTGGTCCTCCGCGCAGAGGTTGCATCTTCCAAGGAACCCGAGCACAAGGTGCTGGCCGTGACGCAGACGTCCAAGGACATCAAGTTCTCCGTCAGGATTCCTGGAGACAGCGTCAAGGGCTCCCACGGGCCTCTACTCTGGTGTGAGCTCTATTATGACCCCCAAAGCGACAGGGTCGTCTTTGTCAACAAGTCGCATGACCCCATTATGCTGGAGAGGGCACCCCCTCACCTGTCCTGCTTGGACATTCCACCAGAGGAAACTCGCCAGGTCAACCCAGGCCTTGCAAGAAGCCTGAAGCCAGGAACGTGGAGGATACGTGTCCGCAATACGCCCGTCTATGACTTTCGGATCCTGGAAAAGCGGCCCGTCGCCATCCATCATCAGTCCTCTCCGCCGCGCATCGCCGGTGTGGACCAGAGTCCGGGAAGCACCAGCTTTAAACGAGCTCGGAGCGCCGATGTTGATGACGAGAAGAGAATCAAGCGTCGGATATCAGTCCCAGATGACGATGCTAAGCTGGATGATGGGGCGGTCATGTTCCTGCCCGACCGACTCGTCTTCCCTCTTCCAAATGCAAGAGATGGAGCGGGAGGGAGTGGGGAAGGGGGAAGACGCATCAGGGAGTTGGTGCCGGCCAACAGCCATGCTCTGCTAGACGCCGATAAGGATGAGACGGTGGCAGTGACTGGCGTCTGCGAGCTGGACAAGTACACTCTGACCAAACACGAGCCCATCGCGGCGTCGCAGCAGTCAGCCGTGTATACGGCATCACACTCCAAGGTACCCGACAGCGTCATCACGGTTAAAGTCCTGAAGACGCAGATGGCCAATGGCGGCGACAAGCAATACATGCACGAGCGCAGCGTGATTCGACAGGCCGACATGTGGCTGCGCGAGAGCCAGACCCAGGACGGCCTAGAGCACGAGTCCATTGTCAAGTACTACGGCGGCGACGCCCGTCATCTCTCGCTGTACATGGAGCACGTGGACGCAAGGGACCTGACGGCCGTTCCGCTTTGGAGGTCAAGCGGCTGGTTCCAGGGAGGACGTGAGGACGCCGTGCGCATCCTGTGTGACATATCAGATGCCCTGAGCTACCTCCACGGCCGCAACCTGGTACACAACGATATTAAGCCCGCCAATCTCCTCTACTCGCCTGACCGCGGCGCCGTTCTCTGCGACTTTGGCCTCTCCACGCAGACGGCTAGGCCTCCCCTAGGCGGCGGCACCCCTTACTATCTCCCACCCGAGTTCATCGGGCAGAAGCTGCGCGGCCCCCCAGCGGATGTCTGGGCCCTGGGCGTTACCATGCTGTACGTCCTGCGGAAGATTCGACTGCCTGATACGCGTGCCCGGCCCAACGACCCTCGGCCCCTCTACTGGCAGATTGCCGCCGTTCACAATGCCAACGTGCCTCACAAGCAGTACGGCAACGGCCAGTCTGCCGCCAGTCAGATGCGCGCCTGGCTTGTAGAGATGCACGAGGCCAAGGAGGCGCTCGATACCCGCGACACCCTTGAGAGAGTCGTCAAGGACATGCTTGCCCCGAACCCCCAGAACAGAATCACTATGGCCAGGGCTGTCCAAGATCTCAGTAGCTTGGCCAAAGCTCAGCAGCGGCGTCAACAGCAGCAGCAGCAGGGTCAACAACAGTCGGCACTAACTGAAGCAGCTGTCAGTTAAGAAGAGCTCAGTACGAGAACTTGTTTCTTTTCATCTTCTTTTTTTCCCATTGTCTACAAAGGCTTTTCTTTTTTTTCTTTTCTTTTCGGAGCACAACACTGCCCCTTGTCTTTCTTTGTTTTTCTTTTTCTTCCCCTTCTCCCTTTCTGCGGCTCCCGTAGTAGAGCAACTGGAAATACGATGTTTTTATGACGGTATGGGATGATGAAGGAGTCCTTGATGGGTATACACATGAGCGAGTAGCTTGGTTTCTCGTGGAATTATTGGATTGGGTGTGATTTGGCTGGTTATAGAGGCTGGGTTGTATACCACGCATGTTTTGTTTATTTTTGTTGTCTTTGTCTTTCTGATCTCCATAGGTTGGTTTTTTTTGTTTGGCTTTTCTTGGGAATTCTTTGTACATACTACCATATATTTTTGCATCTTGGATATCTCAACATTTATTCTCGTGGACAATGCTGGCACGTTGGTTCATCAGTACAGCATATTTTTGCAACACAATTATCATAATACACATACAATATTAGAGAGAAACAGCGACAAAGACGAACGAAATTAATTACAAAGAAGTAATGAATGCATAAGTCGAAATAATATGACCGATGATTGATGAAAGCATGTTACACCAAAAAATAGTGGTGGGTGGTCCCGGGTAGGAGAAGTGACAATGTAGCACGTGACAGCGACGTCAAAGTCGGGCGCATACATGGACATGGAGCTACCAGTAGACCAAAAGATGATCTTTTTGTCCATATACAAAACACGACAAAAAACAAAGATAGCAGCAAAATCTGCTTTTGCCCTTCGAATCTCTTAATCACAGACAATTTCAATAATGGATCCGGCTCGGCGAGCGATGATTGAGGGGCGACGGTCACCATCTAAGCGAGACGTGACGTCGGCCAGGTTCGACCCGAGCACACGCGTGACCAAGCCGTCGCGAGAAGACCATGGCGCAAGAGGATCGTCGCGAGGAGGAGGGAGGCACACGAACGACTACGGTGCCAGCAGCAGTAGCAGAGGCAACGGCAGAAACGACCGAAACGACAGAAACGAGAACAACAGGAGCAACAGAAACGACAGCAACAGGCGAAACAACAACGGAGGCAACGGCAAAAACAACAATGACTCACGGTACATGACGCAAGACGAGCAGGAGCGGAGATTCGTGGCGGACGAAGACCAGTTTGTGCTGCGACAGTCGAAGAAGAAGGCGGCGATACGGGTACGCGAGGGCCGCGCCAAGCCCATCGACTTCCTGGCCTTCAACCTGGGATACATTGACGAGGAGAGGGACGTGCTGGAGGACGAGGAGGCAGACGTGGACATTGACGTCCCGGCGCCCTCATCAGTTGTGCAGGACCTGGTGCAGACGGCGGTGGAGCTAGCGGAGCTAGAGGCCGAGATGGAGTCGTACCACGTGCTCGAGACCAACGGCAGGAACCGCGAGTACTGGAAGGCTCTGAAGGCGCTCTGCGCGACGCAGAGAGCCAAGCTGGGCACGGGCAGGGGCGGTGGCCACAGCGGCAAGAATGAGGAGAGAGTCGTCAACAGCGTGTCTGAAGACATTGATCGCATCCTGGCGCCCAAGTCGTACGACCAGCTCGAAGCTCTCGAAGGCCAGATCAAGGCCAAGCTGCGGGGCGACGAGGACATCGACATTGACTACTGGGAGCAGCTTCTGAGGAACCTGGCGGTTTGGAAGGCGAAAGCCATGCTGGCAAAGGTGTACGATGCCATTGCCGAAGAGCGTCAGAAGCGGTTGGAAAAGAGAGGTGTTTCCGGTGGAGCTAAACCCGCTGCTGTTGCTGCCGTTACTTCTGCGGCGGCGACATCCGCTGCAGCTTCGCGGACGGGTAGCGAGGATCAGGAGCAGGAGCAGGGGCCGAAACAGCCTATTCCTGCAGCGACCCGTCAACGCAACGAACCCCCGCCGCCAGGGACGGCTCGCTTCTCCCAGATGGAGGAGGACGGTGACGAGGACGGTGAGGGAGGAGGAGGAGGATTTGGAGAAGGGGGAGGGTCGTCTGCGACGACGGACGCCCTGTACCATCGGGAGGCGGCGCGCGGTGTTTCGGAGAACGAGGAGGTGTTTACGGCCGAGGAGGCGGTGCCGGGCGCGCGGCGCCCCGCCTGGGCCGAGGAGTACCGCCCCCGCAAGCCAAGGTACTTCAACCGCGTGCAGATGGGCTACGAGTGGAACAAGTACAACCAGACGCACTACGACCACAGCAACCCGCCGCCCAAGGTGGTCCAGGGCTACCGCTTCAACATCTTCTACCCGGAGCTCATCGACAAGACCAAGGCGCCCACCTTCAAGATCATCCGGGAGCACGGGCGTCGCAGGGGCGAGTCCTTTGCCGCCGCTGGCGAGACCGACACTTGTCTCATCCGGTTCATCGCCGGTCCTCCCTATGAGGATATTGCTTTCCGCATCGTCGATCGTGAATGGGATTACAGTGCTAAGCGGGAGAGGGGGTTCAAGAGCTCTTTTGACAAGGTAATGTTCCATTCCCCTTACCCCTGGAAGCTTCTATGCTTCTACCCATCATACACACTGCCCTTCCCCCCGTGCTCTTTCGTTTTTTCTTCTTCTTCTGTGTTTCATTTCCTTCTTCTTTTACGACGTCCCCCCCACATGGTAACACATGGGCTTCTCTCAACGGTGTCACAACGGCCCAACGAAGAATAGTTGACCTTGACGTCTCGGCTACACGAAACGAAAGCATCGTTGTGCCAACAGTGAGGAACATCGCACTGACCATTTCTTCTTCTTACACAGGGTATCCTGCAACTACACTTTCAATTCAAAAAGGTAAGCACCCTATACACATTGTGTCTTGCCTCCCTTCCCCTTGTTAGAATTGATGTACTGATTCACCATGTGCAGATCTTTTACAGGAAGTAAGTGGCGGCGGCGGAAATCCACCCCCATCGGTTGTTTTTGTCACCCAATGTATTGGATACTTGGAAGGAGCAGAAACATATGGGACGTTGGTTTTTCTTGGTTCCCTCCCTCCCTCGCAAAAATATTCCTCTTTTTGTCAAGATGTACAGCGACAAACATACATTTTATGTGCGCCATGCATGTCCTAAGCGATATAATGGCGATGTATTTTTTTTAATCGAGAGATCATATTATTATACCTCTTACCCTACTACTACAGTTGTCATCATGGTCCGTGATATGTATATGTATATGTGTGTACAAACTGTTGGAGAGGAAAACAGCCATGACGAACGATTGTGAAAAAGAGATTATAGTAGGATAGTAGATGTATTTTACGTCTTTGCATAACACAATTTGACACAAGAACAAGAAACATAAACGTCATGCTCGTTCCCATCATCCGTTGAACTCCTCCCCCCCTCGCCTAGGCGCAACTCGCCTATTGCTTTTCGCCCATGATCTTGCATCGCCTACATGACAATTGGATCACGGTCCCATCGCTTGCGTTACACAATGGCTCGTTCCCCTCGTACTTAGCCCTCCCCTTTCCTTTTTTTTTGGCCCATGGGGCGTTGTGGTACACGACCCGCCCGGACCAAGCCCCCCCTTTCCCCATCTCCCCTTTCCCCTGGGATCATCTTTCTTTGCCATGCGAGAAGCAGGAATCTACACACACCCTATTGAAACCCCGGATACATGTACTCCGTCTAGTCTCTTTTGCGTGTTCTGATTCATACACACACACACATGGTACACGGTCCTGTGTGTAACGTAGATGAGCCATGTCCACAACAGTCAGAAGTACCGAAATCGGTCTCAGCCTCTTTTCTTCTTGACATGCAGCCAAAGGACACAGAAAGGAAAGGCACATATAAAGGAGGCAATGCGTATAAAACTGCCGTGAGAGCTCTGTGTTTGAGGCCTGTCCGACGTCACGAATGTTCTGGAAAAGAAACTGTGAAGGCTTTGGATTGGCATTGATTGTAGGTTGGCCCTTTCTTGGTAACATGTAGTTGTTTTCAATGTTTATAGAGTAGGAGAAGAAGAGGAAAGAGGAAAATACGTTCTCGGTGGAAGTTGTCGTCTATGGAGAGAGAAAAGAGGAACTTGATGTATCAGTTTCTTCTTGGGTTCTGGCCCGTTCCCCCTAATGTGGCTCACAATCGTGGTCTTGTGCCAACACACCTGGGGTCTGGTCACGTAAGTACGTCCTTTCTCGATCCTGAACATGTATCCCTGTAGATGATCCGCTTACAAACGGGGAGAAAAACCCCTGGTGTTGCCACGCAATGTAGGAGTTGGGAAGAGGAGGGGGGGCGTGCCATTGACGACGGGTGTCTGTCTGTGAGCAAGTCGTCGTCTACGAACAAGGGTGACTACATTCGTTGTCATGGTCAGCAACCCCACATTGTCCCAGAAAGTATTATACCACTGTATGTGAATCTTCCGAGGAAGCGAGTTTCATGATACATGTAAGCCAGCTCTAGTTGTCGTCTCCCTCGGCCGTGACTCCTTTTGTGGCTCTCGTGGCTCTCGTACCCTTTTCCTTTTCGGTTCTGTAAACTCTTGTGATTCGCAATGTCACACAAGGCGAAGCGGATATTGGGGTGGGAGTAAGAGACCCTCCCCTCGTATGCGCATTGCCACTTGTCATTTTTTCTTCAACTGCCCCTGTCCTGGTCCTGGAGAATATCATATGTCGTATGGGCTTCCGTTGGACATGCAGACGGTCAGACAGAGGGACAGTGGCTACATACACGCGTTCAAAAGACACACACCTGTACGACATCCGTCACTCTGTGTCCGAGGGGGGGTTTGTAACCGGCATCAAGCAGCAGTAGCCCCCGTCATTAACATGGGGGCGAACAGACTGTGGCGTATTGCTAGTAGGAATTGATACTAGGTCGTTTGTCCTGAGAGAGAGAGAGAAGAAAAGCAAAGATGCAATAGCAAGAGAGAGCGAGAGGTGAATGTTGATGGAGCTTGCATTGCATACATTGCGTTCTCTTGAACAGGTGCATCTCGAAGGAAAACATACAAGTTTGACACAAGGTGCATTTGCATCAATTGCGTTTGCTGAGAAGAGTTCATGTTTCCTTCTTTTCCTTCTTTTCCTTCTTCACTTCCTTCTATGCGTACCACGGAACACCAGAAATTGACACTGCTCCGTACATGCGGTTGAGAGAACAGAGGTCTGTAAAGGATATGTGAGAATGTAGCTAGGAGAGGAGGCTCCTACATGACATGTGCGTACCTGTAAGGCTATACGACCTTGTGCAGTGCATGGTCTATGCCACCCCCTTGACATACACACACACACCCCTGTCGCTGGCTTTTCCCTTTTACCCGTTGCATGTATATACACACCCACCTTTGGTGCTTCCCATGCACGCCCCCCTTCTCGGCCAATTCCAGGCAAGATTTGAGAAGCAGAAAAAGGTGACCTGTAGTTAATATCTCTTCCCACCTTACTACTGGATCTGTTAGATCCCTGCCCGGGATTGTCGTCCGATGTGAGAGATCATTCACAAGGGGGGGCTAAGCATGTTGCTTGTCTGTCTGCCTGTACCTTATGTGCGTTACGCAACGACCAAGGAAACAGGTACTGGACCTTTGGGACATTTGGTAGTAACCTTGAACAAGACCGTTGGGGCGGGCGTTTGGTCAATGCTGTCGTATTAGCCGGGCTGTCACTATTTGGTTAAACTCCTACTATTGACTACTAACTGCCTAGTACTAGGACATGGAGTACATCTCATACATCAATAGTACATACATATATACATGTACTCCGTACTTACATACATGCATACACTGCAACCACCACAACCACAACCACAACTTCCATGTTCCAGCTACATTGGTTCAAGGTTACTACTACTGCTACTCCAGGACTACATATCTGAACCGTCCCTGAATATACACACCCTCAACTTGTGTTGTTCTTTGATACTTTTGTGAGACAACTTGTCAGTCTCTCTCTCTCTCTACACCCAGAGACTGTCTGGTTCCATCAGTCACATCGCACAAAAGTTGCCCCCATCCACACCCATCGGTTACTGTTTTATTATTTCCTTTTCCTTTAATTCACATTCACTTTGTCTTGGGAGGGGGGGGATAACTATCCCAGATCAACTCTTACCCTTCTGTCAAAAAGGACAAGAAAGACACATCTGTTTCCCTTTCCCTTCCTCTTTTCATTACTTCCCTTCCCGCAGCAAACTTGTTTCCATCCTCCTCATATCATCCCTCTCGACTATCCCCCTTCCCGCTTCTTTCATAACAAAACAAAAAACAAACCATCATATTTCGAACCCGTCTTTTCTTCTCTAAACCCCATCTCCCTGTTATCAAGGGTGGAAGAAGAAGAAGAACCTGGTTCGTCTCGTGTGTATCGATCATGGATCATCCGCCAGCCTCTAGGGATGAACGGCCCGAGGTCTATACGGACTTCTCACTCACGGCACCCATGCCCATGGAGCACATCGATCCGTTCTTCGCTATGCCTCAAGTCCAACAAGGATGGGAAGCGGCCAACTCTCAGCCAGCCTTTACAACACCCGCCCCTCCTCCTGAGATGTCCCACGGAGATGTCTACCCACAGAGTTTCCACAGCCCAGAGCCTGGCTCCATCTCCTATGGCTATTCGCCTCGGAGCCATCCTATGTGGCATACACAACCGCAGGTGGTTTCAGAGAGCCGCCCCGGTATGATGTACTCGAATGACCACCTCGGCACAGGTAGTCACTGCCAAAACACCCAGGGGGAGACATGGGCTCCCTCCACCAACACATTTCAAGATCAAACGCCAACGGGCTATTCCAGGGCCGAGTCATGGGGGGACATGCTGATGCAAAGTCCCATGGGTGGCGATGGCCGCTCTGATTCTCTCATTTCTCACGACGACAGTGGCATCGCACTCAGCAAGGAAGTGTCCTATCCCTCGGTGTCGTCTCCCACAGCTGGAATGGCCTCCGAGTCCCTGGACGGAACTGTTTTGGACAGCCCAGAGACTCAAGGAACCGGCGAGGTCAGCTGTCTCGGCAGTACCCTCTCAGAGGGACAATACGAGCCAGGCGAGATGAGCCACAGCCAGAAGCAGTCGGAGCAGCAAAGGCCCTACGCCCAGTACATCTATGATGCTCTGATGGAGAGGGAAGATCACTGCATGTCTCTCCAGGAGCTGTACAATTGGTTCCAGACGAACACGAACAAGTGCAAGCCCGGAGAACGTGGGTGGATGAACAGCATCAGACACAACCTGAGCATGAACGCTGTAAGTCTTGTTGCCTTTTTGTCCTCTTCTTTCTTTTTCTTTGGTAGTTCCCCTTGATATAAAGCGCCACATACTAACACGTTGTTGGGGACAAAACAGGGATTCAAGAAGAAGGGAGCACCGGAATCCGCAGCGGGAGTCATGGACGTCTCCAACAACGGCGAGACCCCCCGGACTACATCGTGGGCACTCACAGAGGAGGCCATTGCCAACGGTATCCAGAGCACGACTCGCTACCGCAACAAGAAGAGCCCCAGCCAGGGAAACTGCAACGTTGGCGGTAGCGGCAGCGTGATCGGCAGCATGGGCGTCAGTATTGGCGTCAGCGGTAGTGGCAGCGGCAGCGGCAGCACAAGGAGAGACATGCAGAGTCGGCCATTGGCTGCCGCAGCCAACAGCACCGGCAACGGAAACAACATGTCGCCGTCTTCTTCTTCGTGTTCTTCCTTGTCGTCGACAGCCCCGGGTAATAGTACCATCGTGTACAGCAATGGCACTACTAGCAGCAGGCATGGATTGGGAAGGGTGTCTAAAGCGGGGGGAAGCAAGAACAGGGGGCACTCGTCCATGCGCGTCGGCCACCCTTCTTCCCATTCGAACCAGAGACCCCTGTCGCGGCCTCTGCACCACCGCCACCACCACCACCACCACCAACCCATGCTCTTCGCAGGTGGCCGGGCACTCTCACCCACAGCGGCGGCGGCGGTATCGAGATTACCTGCAGATGGAGGGAACATGAATCGCGATATTGGCCCCGGAGACACCAGCGGCGGCGGCGGCGGCGGTGGCAGCACCCAGATGCACATGCACATGCACGCGAGCCAAGCCATGATACCCTCATTTTCTTCGTCGTCTTACTCCTCCTCCGGGGGTGTATCTGCGTCCCTGTCATCTCCATCCCCACCAGGACCTCCAGAGGCCATCTCTTCCTACCCCGATATCCCATCCCACGACTCATACCACCAGTACGAACAGCATCGTACATGTATGATGCCGATTCACAATGGTCAACAACAGGCGTACTATGGTGGTGACAATCTTGGATATCACCATTTGGTCATGCATCATGATGATGTGCCCGCCGCGGCTGGCTCCGCTTCTGGGTTCGCAGCCCCCTCGCCGCAAAAGGAATATCCTGCCCCCTTCTGCGATGGCGTAACTGCCACGGCCTGTCACGCCGCGGCTGCGAACCCACCTCTTCCTCCTCCCATGGGCCAACTCCATGGTCAGTACTATCACGATGGGACACCTGATGCTACTACTGCTGCCGCGGAGAAGACGCCAAACGGTGGCCTGGCAGATGACGGTTACCAGCTCGGCTACCAACAATACGAGCATGGCTATCCGTCCTGGGAGGTCGCCCCACACTATCCCGACCATGTTGTTACCTAAATGGCAAAAGGAGATAGGAAAAAGAAAGAAAAAGCAAAAGAAAACAACAACAAAAAAAGAAAGGTTCAGAAGTCAACTTGAGCCGGCGGAAAAAAAAAAAAAAAAAGGGACAATAGTACGACGCGACGCAATGCATAATGAGGTTGTGGAGCATACGCATGTGAAAGGGGGAGAGGGAGGAGAAGATGAAAAAAAATCAAGGAAAACTGGTCATGGAATTGCATATGGTGTTTATTGTTTCTTTTTCTTTCGTTCGGTCTTGTTGATTTGCTTTCTTTTTTTGGTCCTCGTTGGTCGTTGGTTCATTTTGATAGACAGGGTCGAATCAAGTTCTTCCAGGGACTATGTACATTACATGCACTATTGCATTCGGCTTCGTGTTTCTTTCGTTTCTTCTTTCGGCGTCTGGTTCTTAGTTTCGGGTCCGAGGGGGAGCTTTTTTTCCCCCTTAGAACTTCGGTAGTTGGAATTGATGATATCTCCATCCACGTCTACTGTACAGTATTCCTGATTGATAATATGTACAACATGAACCATTTGACCTCACGGATTGAATACATGTAAATTGTAATCTTCTCTTTAAACTGCTTTCGTACAAGTTCAATCGGATGTAGTTTCAATTGTTTACCGCACCAACTATACTCCGTGCACTCTTCATGACAATTTCACCATGATGCTTACATGGGGAGAGAAAAGGAACTAGGAATGAGTGCAGGACATGTGCATCGAGAACGTGCAATTATCGTGGTGCCCATCTTACTCGTTCGCCCTTCTTTCAGCTTACTAGACGCAACGTGGGATAGTCCGACCGTCAATACCGTTGAGGCAGGGAACGATTGGATGCCACTGCAACTCCCCAACCTTCTTAAAGCAGTGTTCTCTTTTGGCCAAATAGGAAAAAGAGACGAGAATGCGATTGGCTTCCGTCCCACTGGATACATGTTCCCCCTTCCCCGATTGAAAAATGGTATGACAGCGAAGGGTCGAATTATCAGCATTTGCGTCGGGTGCGGGGACCGGGGGGGTGGATCGGGGACCAGGGATCACTTGTCCATGATCCGCCAAGGATCGGTAATGTGTGTGGAGAGAGATGGGATCAACAGATGGATTGGCATGGTCATGTATGCAGCAACCATGTCCCATCGACGACGACCTGCAATACACCCCCCTCTGTCTCTCTCAGTCTTACTCGTACGGGAACCAGCCTCAGGTCGCCGACCAGAAAGGGGTCCCATCATAGGAGCCCACCCACGTATTACTGCATGGAGGGGAGGGGCCAAGGTGGGAACCCTTGTCAACACATCATCCGGACTGGGGGGTTAGATAGTGTCAGGAGGGGGGGAACAGAGTAGATCAATCTGTCCAGGCTGGCGGGTTTAAAGGGTGGGGGGTAGATCTCTTGTTGCTTCTGGTAGTAGAATGGAGCCCGAAGTGTGTACAATATAGGTCGTATAATACTGAATACATAGTAACTAGATGTAGTAAGAAACAAAGTGAAGATCCCCCCGTTGAGCCCTACCGTCTGTTTCTCCCTCTATTGCTTCTTCCGCCATTGTTTCGAATGATTATATTTCAGAATATCAACGGTCGGTAGTGCCTTGTTCAAGAGCCGACAACGCTTTCGACTGACAGTTGAACTAGCAGCTGTTAAACTAGTTGCCGTTGAACCCGTGTCTCTTCATTCATTGTTTCCTTTTGGGGAAACCTGTAGACGCATGCCCCCCTCCATGCATGTAGTTGAGAGACATTTCTATTTCATTTCTTTTTTTGCACTTCCTGGTCAGGTCAAATGACGGCTATTTGGCATATTATGAAAATCCTCAACTTGATATACCCTTCCTCGCAGAGCTACCTGATCCGGCGTCCTGGGTCTACGGTGGTTTGCAGTCGCCGTCAACGTCGGATTTTCATCCACACGCCCCCCTTCTCCCCATCTACCCCCTCCATCTTATAGGAGAGAAAGAGAGAAATAGGAGGAGAGAGAAGATGAAGGAAGAGGAGAAAACACGCCCTTCATCCTCGCTGTACTCGTAATTGGATAACTGACCTGTGGCAGATGTCATATTGCACAGCGTGAATCGTCCCTTGGTCGCCCTCACCCTTCTAGCTCCCGTATCGAGCCTTACAGTAGCAGTTCCTAGGTAAGGAACCTGAGCTTATGCAATCATTTCGATCTTTCCCCTGGTTTAATGTGACTCTAGACGATGAACGCCAGGGGAGTCCTATATCAGACTTCTGTTATCGACCAAAGCAGTGATGATGGCCTCCAATATCTTAACCACTTTACCCGAAATACCTCGCACGCTTTCCCCTTTTGGAGTTGCTTACCCTTTTTCTTTGAGTTACGATGATCGGCCTCGCTTCCTCTCCCCTATTTAGGTCGTCGATGCTACCATACGTACATCCAACAACACATCCTACCACACACACACACACACACACATGCACTCACACTTCCCCGGGTGGCTTTCCTGGATCGCCCCGTTCCGGAACCAGGTAACGCCGCTTATCTACGCATGACCTCCACTTCCATCTCGTCTCATCGCCCCTCTTAAGGATACGACATACATGCATATCAGATGCAGTTCAAGTATCCCTCTCTGCTGCATCAAATCCGGATTATCTTCTCCTCTGTTGTCCACGGCGAGGTTTGTGACACCATCTCCACCTCACGTCCCGTTATGGGTATTTGTGTGTTTTTTGCGCACCAACGGTTTTCCCAAAGGGGACCAGGACAGGTCTCGGATAACATGCTCAGAGTTATGTACTATTACGATTACCACGTATACGGTGGCTGCATAGACTATGGCCCCCAACCTCGCTGTCTGCGGATACTCTGCATACTAGTCTACGGATGCTCTCCATTCCGGTGACACGGGGTGTATGGTCGAGGACATGTGCATATGTATATTGGGTCGGGGGACTAGTAAGAGGAGCACGGGCTAGCACGTTTTCGGTTTCTATCAGTTTTCAACTCTACATGTAGTATTTTCTCGCCGTGCTAGATAGTACTCTACATGTATACATTTAGTCGTGCTTACACCCTCCTCCTCCCTGGACTCAATCTTTGTTACACCAGATGATGTACGTCGTAACTGTAAATACTACCATAACGCGCAGGATCTAACATGAGTTATATCATTCTCTGTACGCGAATCTTCTTCCTCCCCATATCCTTCCTCCCGTGGGTGGTCTATATGCCGTCTATGATATTACTCCGTGGCTCTGTCTATTTGCCATTGAATCCGTGTACGGCGTACGGGATGCTACGTGAGGACACCCATATCCAGTATATACATATATGGCTTCAATCATATAGATGCACTTCTGCGGTTAGTGTTTTAAGAAAGTGGAAGGTGTGGCCGAGTCATGTAATAGACATGTTGAGTCCAGTAGAGTCGATAGAGAGATCGAGAGAACTACATGTAGTACCGTAGCTATACATGTCTCTGCACGGCGTTTGCTTCATTGGCTCGCGCATATATCACACACAGAGGAGATCAAGAGCGTAAGCAGTTAATAATTGCCAGATAGTACAGCCTCGGGTCCTGTGATCTCGCAGAAACCCCGGCTGCAATGCCGACTGGTCAACTCCCACCGTTCAAGAAAAAGAAAGGAGGAAGAGATGACCAACTCCAAGTGAAACCCGCCGAAAGCTACATGGGCATTGTGTCATACGCATACGTGCATGTAGTTCAAAAACACATAGATAGAGATCAAGAAACATGAGATCGAAATCCGGCCTGCACGCGCACACGCGCGCGTGATACCCGGTCGGCCCGCTCGAAGCACAATTCCTTAGCAACGGGAGACCTGGACTGCTCTGTGTCTGCTACTGCACCTCTTCCGAATAGGAAACCCACCCTAGCCGTTGATCAAGACCTGTCATTTTCGACCCCCTTGTTTGTGTGTGCACGAGGTATACACGTATGCAGAATGGATCCCCCTCCCCGCCCCTCCCTCCATGTCCAACATTTCCGCCTCATGTCCTTTCACGCTTTTTCCCAAGCCACCGATCCAACGCCCCCTCATTTTCTACACGTCACATGGGGGCACGCATCAGTACGTCGTCCGAGCTTCTTTTCCTTCCATTTCCCGGGTGTATCCGCCAGGGAGGAAGGTGGTGGGGGGGTGTCGCGTACCTTCATATCTCCCTCCTCTCCATTGACATCTGGAATTCCTCATCGGGAGGAGCATCACAATCATCGAGGCACCATACATAAATACAGATAATTAGTTAGTTGAAAGAAAGAGAATTCCTCTTCCATCATGATCAAACAGTATCAGACATTCTGCATTCCTGCTGTGCACCCGTGGCCTTGGTCCACCTATCGCGAAACCTTGTCGTGGAGACACGCTACAGGGGGGGCATCGATCAAGACCAGATCTCCCCGTGGTAGACGTGATAAGGTATACCCGCTCACACACACGTTAATGTCATATGCGTACAACTCTACCTATATGTAAAATCATACGTAGAGCCTTTAATGGGCAATGAGTTTGACCTCCCGTCCCCCCCTTCCTCTCGCAGCACTTCCATTCTGCAGAGGTACCAACAAGCATAATTCCATGTCCTGATGAGGTTTGACCGTTGTTAGGGCCGAGCCTTTGTCCATCCACATGAGAACGAGATCACAGACATACATGAACTGAGAAAAAAGGTATAATAGAAACAAATATGCATATAATCGCCTACAAGGCAGACGGGGGTAGATACGGATATAGCAAGGCAAAAAGCCCTCCTAGGTAAAGCTAGTACGTACTTGTACAAGTGCGTATGTATGGATGTGTGCGATGTGCTGTGTGTGCATCAACAGAAACCGACCCATGCAAGGTTCGGCAAGACGCAATCAACGGGACCGGGGGTGGAGGAGGGTGTCCGGTTTTCAGGTCCCCGGGACCATTGATTGCATACGAGTAGATCTACTGTTACACGAGTACTCTTTACCATACGGGAAAGATAAATTGACCCGGACGGTAGAATCTCCTAATTCATCAATGTTTGAGTCATACAAGACATGGAGCCAGATCAGAAAGTTATATATCATAATGGCATTGTATAGAACCCATAGTAAAGTAAAATGGCAGGAATCATATATCATCTATCGCATAGAACATACCGCTAACGAGATTAGCCGTTAGCCCATGTGTTTATTTGTTCTCTCCATTAACATATAGTGCTCGTTTCTTTTTCCTTTACCTGAGAGCCACATGGGAAACAATCAATGGCAATCAATCGTACATTTCCACCCGTTCTGTCATCGTGCTTATACTTCTATCATGTTCGAGATACTGTGCCTCATGCTGGGTACTCACATACATAGTATACACATAGTACTGCATACGTACTAGTGTGTATATATCTGAACCGTGCGTCTACTGCATCTTGGCTCACGGACATGACCGACAGAATCTCAACGCCATTGCCAACTCAGTACATGTCTGTCCTCTGCTGGCTGCAGGACGTTAAGAGAACGCCATGCCTTCCCGGGAACAGGGACTGAAGCCGTGACCCCCTGACCAATAGTAAGCGTACGAGGCGTCGCTGGTGTATGCGGGAGACCGCCGTCTTTGATGTAGAAGATATCATGATTGGGGACGGGGAGAAAAGAGACATCAAGAGAGAGGGAGGGGGCGTCAAGATGATAGTTCAGAAAAGAAATAGATGAGTACTAGTTCCGGGAGCAAGAAAGAGATTCGGCAGGTACCCGTTACGCTATTCTATTCCTGGACGTGCACTCGGTTAATACGTGTGATATATCTTTCTAGGGGGGTGTATGTGTAACGATGATAGATTGAGAAAAGTGAGAGTTCAGATGCAATGCATCTCATCTCATCTCATCTCATTGATCAGAGGTACATGCTTCTCAATCAGAACCTCCTCTTCTTCTTGGAAGGACCTGCCGCGGCCTTTCGCTCAAGTTCCCGCTTGAGTTCCTCTCGTCTCCTGTCTGCACGTTCTGTCGACGTCTCCCTCGGCTCGTCCTCCTTCTTGGTGGAAGTCTCCTCTTTTCGGGTGGACCTTCCGCGCTGCTGTTCTCCGTCCCCATCTCCTGCCTCCTCTGTCTTCTTGCTTGTCTTCCCCTGGCCTATCATGCCTAGCTTCCGTGGTCGATGGGCAACGCTGTCCGGCGAGCGGCTTTTCGCAGGAGAATCCTCTTTTGGTTTAGGCGGAGGTGATGCGCCACTCTCGCCACCTATACGACCTATCCTCCCATGTCGGGCCGTTGCGGGCGCCTGGGGAGGTGGCTTCGATGCTGGAACGTCGGATACCTCTGAGGCTGTCTCATCCCCTTGCTGCTCATCCACGTCCGAGGCAGTGTCTGATCCATCTAGATCTTTGGGTTTGGATACCACCGGTGCAGGGGATTCTGCCTTGAGAGTTTCCTTATTTCTGCCTATGGTTCCGATGCGTGCAGCAGCGGGGGCACTTGGTTCATCTTTCTGTACGGGTGGTTCTGAAGGCTGCCTAGAGGGCTCTTTCCTGCTGCCAATTGCACCAATACGCTTGGCGGGGGAGGGCATTTGCTTAGACACCTCGTGTTTCTTCTTGGGTGACGGTACAGAAGCTGGCTCGTCGTCGTCACTTTCCGTAGACATGTCGTCGGTAGCCTGGCCCTGACGCTTTTGTGTAGTTTTGAGATGGGGCGGCGTTTCTTGGACTTGGAAGTCGTCGTCCTCATCCTCAACAGGGGGTTTAGGGGTCTCAGCCCTAGCCTTGTCTGACTTCTGAGAAGGCTGAGACAGCTCAGTATCACGAGGAACTTTGAGCGTTCCTTGCAGGTCGAGCCACCACCTGTCCAGTTTATGTAACCCTTCTTCTCCCGAGTAGTCGTGCCCTGATGGTTTCCTAGAAGATCCGAAAACATCTCCAAGCAAGGTCCTTGTGTTATCAGGTCCTGCCTCGCTGTCCATGGCTCCCTGCCACTGACTCCTGTCAAAAGGAGCGAGACCCTTGACTCTCGCTTCAGCCGCAGACCGACTGACCTTGTTCTTTCCGGAAAGTGAGTTGAACACATGCTCGACGCCCATCCCGTTGGCCTCGAGCTTGTCAACCAGCTTCCCGATAACCCGATCCTTGTCACGCAGCATCTCAGCAAGAGACTCCACCTCCTTGGTTCGGTTATACTGGGCGCTGACAAGGGGTAGAACCAAGGACGTGGCGGTGGCCGAGGACGCAGCTTTCCTTAGGTGAATGGGCCACTCGAGGGGTTTCAGCCCGGGAATATCGCAGGTACATCGCAGCGTGAGTCCGCCCTCCCCTGCATCCGTTGGTGAGGCTGGCGACAAGCTGAGTGACGTCTTGTCATAGCCATCGTGTGTGGGGTCCAGTTCTGAGCGCACGGCCGAGAGAAAGATGGCCATGTTCTCTGGTGTATCGCTTGGATCGATGGTGGCGTTCTCCCCCCATGCTCTCATGCAGATAGCCTTGCGCTCGAGGCTTTCGACCCACGTGTTGGCCATGTCTGTGAGGCGTATGGTGTAGTCAGAGGCTCCTGTGGAAATGGATATGAGAAGTCCTGGTAGATCGGATGAGGCGGGTAGCGGCAGCGGCCGCCATATCGGTTGGGATGCCATGGCGTGGGTGATATGATGGATGAACCTAAGCCTAAGAGGTCATCACCGCGTTCCACGAGGCTCACAACGACAATGGATCATTCCAGGTCGATAGCACGAGCTGTTGTAGCGAAATGAGGCGATAGTGAGAGAGGGTGTGTGATCAATGTCAGCGACAATAATTTGGATGAAAAGAATGTGGTTAAGGTGATGGTTGACACCGAGGCATGAGAGTGAGTGAGTGAGCTGGTGGCTGACAGGCGATTTTGACAGGCAGCAGTCAGGCACTCCCAGGCAACAATGATGTCAGGTTGGAACGCCAGTCTAAGCGCTGTACCTGTAAGGCTGTACGTCACTAGGAGCTGGCCCGGGGGCTGGTGGCTACGGGTATCCATCGCTATCGGTTTTCCTCTTCAAAAAAAAAACCAAAAAAAAGCTCGAATAGAAGAGATAGATTGACGAGTCTTTGTATTCCAAGTATACGCTCCTCCTATGTAGTGTATCAAGTGTGATTGTCAAAAAAAAGCGATATAAATATAATAGAAACAAACTTGTTGTATTCCATTATTCAATCCATGCATGTGCCAACTTAGCGGATGTTTCCAAGTAAAGGAACTGGCATATGCCACCTGCCACCTGCCACCTGGCATTCACGTGATTGTGCCCTACGAGCCTTACCGCCATCTTGAACTCCCAGTGAGTGCCCAACATTGAACCCGAAAGTGCAAGGAAGATTTTTTTTCTCAGTAGGAGTGTAGCCTGGCACATGGTGTTTAAGTATTGACATAGGAATCAGCATCTAAACCTCATCATATCCATTCATTTGGGTTTGAAACATACCGGACATGGCGTTGAGCGATTTCCCCGGAAAAGAGGACGTACTATCGGTGACGAACCCCTCAGAACACGGCTACCATCATGGACCGTTTCTAACACAAGGGTCATCCACTCTGCGTATATCACGAATCAATACGTTGATGTGAGTATATTCTCATTGTTCGCTCGGAGTTGAATATACTGAGATTCATTTTTTTAGATGTGACACTTCCATGGATGCCTCGAATAGGATGTGCGGCCGGTCGTTTCAGTCAACAACATCTGTAAGTCTAAGACAAGTTGATATCGGAGACATCATCTATTGTCTGTATTCTGACTTACATGGCCAGTTCTATCGCCATCTTCGAAAGGCACATGCCTTACACATCTTGCTCCCCAACCGGTCGAATACGTCTACTCAAGAGAGAGACATTGGCGAAAAGTACGTATTATATCTCACTTGACACCATGTTAGTAGTAGTGCTCGGTTTTCGATGCTAACTACTACAAGTGCTATCCGCCGCTTTGTCCTTGATGGACACTGGAACAACGCTCGGTATCTTCACGAGCCCAAGAACCTTCCTCACAAGTCACTTCTTCTTCGGTTTGCCAACGAGTTCGAAGAGATGGCGTAAGCACATACATTCCCATCGCCGATTACATACTGAATGACACTGACAATAATACAGGCAAGAGAATATACAGTTTGCCCTGAAATACGGAAGGGCTTTCCACCGAACCGGGTCTCGACCAACATTCAAACAACATTCGAAGCAGGCCTCGCCTCCGGAGTCCGTGCATATGCCAGAAGAATACGAGGATGAGGATAGCCGGGAATGTGCTAACCAGCTGTTTGCTGAGATGGAATATGCGAGAGAGATGGTGGCCAGGGATGTTGCAGTGCAGGCATAAGACGAGGAGGATGGGGTTTCTTTTCTTGAATAATACCACATGTACCGACTGAATGCCATAATCAGTGGCTCTTGTACATACTTGCTTTTCTATAGTATCGATACTAGTACAAACGTGTATACCTGCATTCAGTTGACGATGCACTCGGACGTATAGAGTTGTTAAGAAAAATAACCACGACAAGGGTAGGGATAAAGTACTTATATAGGAACTCTATATAGTATAGAAAATAGGGTGGCTATACTCTACTAGATATACCTATACCCCCCTTAGGTTATAGAGATTTCCCTTTATATAGATATAACC
>FYEV01001802.1:0-29949 GCA_900188565.1 Geosmithia flava
CCTGACTGACCTGACTGACCTGACTGACCTGACTGACCTGACTGACCTGACTGACCTGACTGACCTGACTGACCTGACTGACCTGACTGAATTGACTGCTTCCTTGACTACCTTTTTAGGTAACTTTGAGGGAATTGGCCTAGAATAACTACTATCCGGGCCTTGAAATCCTAGAATTCTAAAATCCTAAAATCCTAAAATCCAGTTTTCGACACTTTTGACCTTTAACGCTAATGTGCCACCGTAACAAGGAGTCAAAGGCTTGAGGCATGTAGGGAAAGCATTTAATTAATTGATTGCCATTCTAATAACTATAAATATAGCTAGATAGAACAGCTAGAAAGAGAGATAGAATGCATGCTTTATCTGGATTCCTCAACTTCCCTGTTACCTCACGTGACCAAGAACAACTGGTGATTCTACTAGTACGATCTGTGGTGTCTCTTAATAGGAATTTGGCGCAGTGGAAGCCCACGGGCCCTGTATACACGTATACATTGATGCATGTAGGAACATCCCTTAAAAAGGTTTATTATTGGATAAGGAGGAAGGAAAGAAAAGGGAAGTAAGGAAGAGCCTCCTAGCTATTAAGTCCGGGCTAACACCCCCTATTAGGGGATTCTCGTTATATTACTATTAACGAGGGAGTTAAGGAGGTATAAATTACTAACCTTTATAAATTATAAAGGCTAGGATCTCTATTATATTAAGTCCGGGCTGATACCCCCTTTTTAGGGGTCCTATAAAGGGCTAACCTTACGGAACGTTATTAGTAGCCTTAAAGGAGTTTATTATTCGATAGAGAAGAAAGGAGAAAAAGGGGAAGGAAGAGGAAGTAAGGTAGAGCCTCCTAGCTATATATAAAGTAGGTTACTATAGAATCGTAGCGGCTACGCGGAGATTTTACTACGTCGTAGTATAGCTACGTAACCACTATCGGTAGAACCGTAATAGGTCTTTATTATAGTACTATTAATAAGGAAGTTAAGGGGTAATAAGATTACTAACCCCTATTAATAACGAAGGCTAGGATTTCTATTATATATAATAGTCGTCGTTTTCCTATCTTTTATAGTTAATTTAATTACTTCTTCTTCTTTTATCTAAACTTTTAAAAAGCTCTTTCTTTTAGATTTTCGTAACTATTATTAATACCTTTACTTTTACTATAATTAATCTTTTAATACTTTTATAATTAGTCTTTATTAAATAATATCTATCTTTTAGATTCTAATTAATTAGTTATACTTAAAACTACTATATATTAAGTTAGGGGCTAGTAAAGGAGTCACTCTTCCTCTATACCTCTATCCCTTCTTCCTCTATACCTCCGTCCCTTCTTTCCTTTTCTCTCCTTTATTTTAGTAGTATATTATATAAATAGGTAGCCTTACTATTATATAAATAATAGTAATTAATTAATTCTTTTCTTCCTTTTCTTTTCTTTTAAAAACCCTCCTTTTTTTATATAACTATATCCTCCTTTTCGTTAAGTAAAGGATCGGCTATTATTTATTATACCTTTTATCTTCTTCTTCTTCTTTTCTTAGAAGTTATTTATATAATTAATTATATATATAAGTAACTATACTTTATATTTATATAACTTTTTATTATTATATTATAAAATCTCCTCTACCTCCTTTACGACCCCCTTTTTAACGATACCCTCGTTACTCCTATAGACTTAAGACTACTTACTAGTTATATACGACCCTATATATAGAAGAAGTTATTTATATAAATATAGGTAGTACTATAGAGATATTTTTCCTATCTTTATATTATCTCCTTACCTCCCTACTACCCCTATTATATAGGTTATTAGGGTAGTTTTAGTTACGATCTCTCCCTAGACTGTCCGTCTCTATAATAGGCTTATAGCTTAGATAGCTAGGTAAGTAAAAATAATAAATCGTAAGGATAGGGGGTAGTATATTATAAGACTAAATCTTACTTCTCTTCTCTTTATAAGATCTTAATTCTAGTAGATATTCTATATATACCTTTAATTATAGAGGGGTAGAGATATATAGGTTTCCTATAGGAATCGGGGATAATTTAGGGCCGTCTCCCTTAAGCGGATCCTAGCGTTATAATTATCCCCCCTCTTATAGTAAGCGCCTAAACGCCTCGTTGTGACGGTTGGTACGACTCTATGCTATAGGGTAGTTAGAGAAGTGTCGTTTTATATTAGTAGGATAGTTAGGGTATCGAACTAAGTAATATAGTAGTTATAGTCGTAGGTACTTATATTAAGAACTAGTTTAATAGAAGCGTTAACTATTATATTAATAGCTAGGGTAAAAGAATATCCTATCTAGAGAATTAGGTTAACTATATACTAGGCGATTATTAAGGTATATAATAATCGTATATTATAGTAATATAGGCTAATCGTAAATAATCGTAATAATCGCGCCGTAATTATTAAAGTTCCGAATAATCGTAAGTCGGGGGGTTATATATAAGTAAGTATATTAGTAATAAGTAAGGAAAATATAGGGTATATATAAAGGTCGTATAATAGGCCGTAATATAATGCCCCTCTTTTAAGGATCTTATCCTAAGATTCGTTATAAGTATCCGTATTCTATCTATTAGTTATTTTATAGGTTCTTCCTTTCCTATCCTCCTTCCGTTATATCTAGCCGTATTGCTAAACGTTCCTAAAAATCGTCCGTAGACGTAAAAAATCGAAAAGTTCGTCTCCTAGAGGCGATACTTAAAAATTCTATCGAAATACCTCTATGCTCGAACTACTAATCTCGGGGTTTTCCTTCTTATTAGGTTTCTAAATCTAATTCTTCTCGTTATACTAAGTGCGTTCGCTTAAATCGCTCGTCGTATAACGTTACTAGTCTAACGCCTACTTAGCTTAGAAAGATCGCTTCTTAATACTAGAAACTCGAAGACGAGCTTAAGCGTACTAAAGAAAAGGTCCTTTATTTACATAAGTAGAAGAAGTTATAGTTTAATAAAATAATACGAGTAGTATCCTATAGTATTAATTCTATAGAGGAGTTAGAGCGTATAGAAAAGGAGGAGGCGGAGCGCGAGGTATAGCGTACTACTAAGGAGCGTCCTCTATCGAGCGGGGGGATATTTTTAGATATCGAGGTTAATCCGCTCTTATTGCCTAATAATATAGCGCTTACTCCGTCGTTCTTTACTAGTATAGGTATTACTAAGGAGTCGTCCTCGGTCGGCGAGGGCTCTAGAGCTTCTAGTAGTACTATCGCAAGAGGCGAGGGTAGTCTTTAAGATATTTTATAAGTTCTTATATATTTTTAGCGTCGTTATATCTTTTCTATTTAACTAAATATTATATTTCTCTTTATAGTTCTCGTTTATCGATAATTTATTTAGGTTCGTATTCTTCTTTATATACTTCGATATATAGTTATTACTTTACGTTATATAGTATAGGTTCTAAAAGTAAAATATAAAAAACGGGGTATATCTTTATTATCGAGGGTAGTAAAAGTTAGTAGTTAGTATCTAAGAGTACTTCTTTAATTTTAAAGGGTCCGATTTTCTTAAAGTCGAGTTTTATACTTAGTCGTATTATTTAAAAATTTCATTAGAGTAAGTAGACTATATCCCCTCTCTTAAAGATTAGTCCCTTTAATCTTTTCTTATTATAGTATTTTACTATTCTTTAGCGAATAAAAGAAAGTTCTTTCCGTATCTAGGAGTATAGTAATCGTAATTAGTCGGCATTAAGTATTACTTTTTCGGTAAGTAGTCCTAGTAATATTATTCGGTATACTTCTAGGTTAAATCTATAGTTAGCGTATATTAGTATAACTTAGGTTAACTCTACGATCGAACTATTATAGGCGAGTTATATAGTTAGTAACTTTAAAACCTAATCGTCCTATTCGTAGTTAATATAATACCGTAAGTATTATTCTAGAGTCTAGTTAAGTCGTTCTATTTAACTATCTATTTATAGATAATATACTATACTAAGTTTATACTTTAATCCGAGTTACGCTATAAGTACTTATTAAAACTTTAAAGTAAATATCATTCCTCTATCGGAAATAATTTCTTCTAGTAATCTATAGTTATTAATAATAATTTTAAAGAAGGTATATATAAGTTCTTTTATATTTAATGCTTCTTTATATAGTATAAAGTACCTATACTTCGTAAATCTATTAGTAATAACGAAAATACTATCGTATTCTATATTTATTATTAGTTCTTTTAAAGTTAGTAACTTTATAATATAGTCGAATGCGATTAATTCTTATAGTCGTAACGGTACTAGTAGTAGTTTTAGTTCTCTATATAGCTTATATCGTACTACCTTACTTCGTATATATTATTCGCAATTCTTAATAACGCTTTCTATATCCTTCTTAATCCTAGGATAGTCGAATATTCGTTATATCTAATTAAGGGTTTTTCGTATTCTTTAGTATCCTAATATCTAGTAGCTATAAATATTATTAATAATTTTCTCTTATAGTTTCGGTAGTAGCTATATTCGTTCGTTCTAGATTAGTAGTTATTCTAGTTTAATATCCTTCGGATAATCGTCTAGTTTCTAGTTTTTTATAATATCGTAGATTTCTTTAGTAATTAAATTATTAGGTTTTATAGTAAACGTAAGTATATTTAATATTCGATATTTAAGGTTTCTATTATTATTAGTATATAGGACTTATCCTAACGCCTTAGGTTCTTCGGTATCGTAGTTAGGTCTCTAACTAAGAGCGTCTACTCTTCCGTTTTCCGATCCTTTTTAGTAGATAATCTCGAAGTTAAAGTCGGCGAGGTACTTAGCGTATTATAGTTATCGTTTACTAAGTTCTTATATTATTACGAAGTAGGCGATATTTTTATAGTCTATATATACTTTTACCTTATATTTACTTCCTATAAGGTAGTGCTTAAATTCCTTAAATAAATTAATAATAGCGAGGAATTCTTTATTATATATTAGGTAATTAAGTTCCGCGCTATAGAGCTTTTTAAAGTAGAAGGCGATTAGTCGTAGCCTTCCCTCGTTGTCTCGTTATACTATTTATACTCTAAAGGTAAAGTCTAAGGAGTCCGTTTCTAATTCGATTTATCGTTTAGGATTAAATATTATAAGTACTACGTTAGACGTAATAATCTCCTTAAGTTCGTTAAAAGCCTCCTAGTATTCCTTAGTCTATTCGAACTCGCGTATTCCTTTAATAGCGTCTATAAAAGGTATCGCAATTCTTCTAAAGTTCTTAATAAACCGTCGGTAGTAATTAGTAAATCCTATAAAGGATTAGATATCCTTAACGTTTCCTAGTATTAGCTAGTCGCGTAATACTTTAACTTTCTTTAGGTCTATTTAGATTTCGTTATATTTAATAATATATCTAAGGAACTTAACTTCCTAGACGTAGAAATAATATTTTTCTAGTTTAATAAGGAGTTTCGTATCTTATAGTATTTAAAGTACCTTATAGATATATTCTTTATATTCTTTAAGATTATTCGAGAAGATTAAGATATTATCTAGGTAAGCTACTATAAAGATATTAAGGTACTCTCGTAGTATACTATTAATTATTCTTTAAAAGCTAGCTAGAGCGTTAGTAAGTCTAAAGGGTATTACTAAATACTCGAATAGTCTAAACTTTATATAAAAGGCGGTTTTCTATTCGTCTCCTTTTTTAATTTAGATAAGATTATATACTCCCTTTAGGTTAAGAGCCGTAAAGAACCTCTTACCGTAGAGTCGGTCTCGTAATTCTATAATAAGTAGTAACGGTATATAGTCTTTAATAGTATTCTTATTAAGTTATCTATAATCTATAACTAATCGTAGCTTTCTATTCTTCTTTAGAATAAATATAATAGGGTATCCTACTTCCGATTTAGACGTTCGAATATAGCCTTTACGTAGTATATCGTTAATATATTCTTATAATATTTTAAGTTACTTTTTATTAAGGTTATAAAGTTTATAGAACTTAGTTATAGTTCCGTTCTTAAGGTAAATCTTATAATCCTATTAGCTATATAGAGGTAATCTAGTATCGAGTTCTTCTCTAAATAGTTTATTATATTTCCGGTATTCCTATAGGATATTTACTAGTCTATCGTTAGACTACTTAGGCTTATTAGTTTCTCTTTATTTTTATTCTTCGAGTTATTAGTTAACTTTATTTAGGTATCGTGTAATAAGTCCTATTATTTATTATATACGTTTATCGTATTTTATACTTTATTTATATCGTATTCTAGGTTAGTAATCTATCGAGGTCCTTACCTTAGCTATTACTACTACTTTTAGCGTTATTACCTAAGTATCTCGCTTATAGTCCGTTTCTAGACTCTCTCTATTAGCTAAGTTACTACGAAATTTCGTCTTTCTTAATCTCTTATAAGACTATCGCGCTTCGGTATCCTTTTCTTACTATAGCTAGCTAGTACGCTAGTTAATTATAGGGTTACTTTCTACTAACTATAGGTAACCTAAAATTAGATTATACCTAGATAAGTCTATTATATCGAAAATAACTATATTATAATATCCTTAGGTAGTTATAAGAAGATAATCGGTCTCCTTATCTACTTTCCTATTATTATAGTCGAATATTCCTCCTTCGATATTAAAAAGCTTATATAGTTTAATTTTCTAATTCTATAGTAGCTAGTATTAGTTAATTACTACTAGGGAAATATAGTTACCTATCGCACTACTATCTAATAGTGCTTATATACGATATCCCTAGATCTAGACTTCTAATACCGTTTTTAGGCCTCCGCTTACCTAATCGGCGCCTAGGGTTATTAGGTATTCCTAGTTATACTATAGCCCTATTATAGATAACGTATATCTTTTCCCTAGATACTATTATAGTCCTTATTATCTATATTATCGAGTTATAGTAGGGAGATAGATTCTCTCTTCTATTCCGCTTATTATTTCTAGTAATATTAGTACTATTTATAGCCGATTGCCTACCTCTCGTTATACTATCGTTATACGAGGTTTTCGTTATTATTTCGTAGGTATATCTTCTTACCGTAGTAGGTTTATAGTTAGTCTTACTTAGTTCTTCTATCGCCTTCGAGTATCTTAGGGTTTAATCTTCTTAGAACTATAGCGATCTAGTTTTAGATAACGTAGTCGCGTAGTCTATCTATCTCGATATAATATTTATAGAATAAGTTTATTCGTTAGTTTACCTATCTATTTCGGATATTAAGGGGTGCCTCGTTAGTATCGTAGATTCCTAGTTCTTTAGCTAGTAAGTCCTCGATCTATTATCGTTAATTTAGTAGGTAGTAATCCTTAGCGTAGCGGTCCTTTATTTCTATCTAGGCCTAACTCCTTATTCCCTTTAGCGTATAAGGGTCGGTAACCTAAAAGATCTTACTAATTTCTTATCGAACCTTATATTTTATCGTAGTATTATCGTTATTAATATAATATAAATATAGCTCGTCTACGCGTTAGAGTATATAGTTATTATTTATTCGTTCGTCCTTAGTAATAATAAGTCGTTATTTAGTTTCGTCTATTAATTTATTAGCGTCGTCCTCGAACTATTTAGCTTTACTTATTCCTATCGAGTTAGAGATAGAATAGTTAATAAAGTCCTTAAATATCGAGTTATTAGTTAGTTCTATCTTAACGGGTACTTCGTCGCCTAACGTAGCGTTTTCTTATTTAATAGGTCGTCGTTTAGTTATAGTAAGGATATAAGCCTTAACTCTTTTCTTCTATGGGTACTATCTACTAGCCTCCTTATTAGATAGGTAAAAACGATAACTATCGTCGTAGTATACTATCTATAATAAGAGCCTATACTCGTCTATATTATCTCCTAGTTACTTTAATCTAGGTACCGTGGTATCGTAACTACTTCTTCTATAGTTAGTAAGGGTATTAAGTTATCTTCCCTCTTATATAGGTTTCTATTCCTTTTTCCTTTATCGGTACTCGCGGGTATAGTATCCCTTTTTACCGTAATTATAGTAACTTTCCTTAGTTTTATCGCGAATTATATCTAGTTCTATAGGTCTAGCGTATATTATACCGCTTTAAGAAGTACTAGGCTATCGTCGTTATCTACCTTAGTTAGCGTAGTAGTTATAGCGGTTTCCTTAGTTAACGTACGTTAGTCCCTAATTACGATTCTTACCTTAGCGTTCCTTTCGTCGCTTATACTAGCGGGTATCGATTCTAATAGCTATAGCGATATACTTAGATAGGCTATCTAGGGTATCTTCCTTATAGAGTTCGTCCTTAACTTCCTCTTTAAGTCCTTAGTAGAAGATACTTATAAGTAGTTCGTCGTCTTACTCGGTCTTAGGAGCGATCTGCCTAAAGGTCGCGGCGTAGTCGGCGGTAGATCCTCGTTATTTAAGGGATTAAATCCTCTATATAGCGTCCCTAGCGATATCTATATTCCCGAAAGTATCCTTAAAGGCGTCCTCGAATCCCTTAAAGGTAGCGAAGATTATCTTTATTTCGTCGTCTCGATAGTCGTTACCTTTCTCGAGGAAATCTCGTAAGACCGGTTTAAACTATAAGAGTACTAGTCCTTCTAGGCAGGTTCCCGCATAGAGGACCTTATCCTAGGTAAACTTAAGCTTACTAGGAAAGAACCTATAGTAGGTCTTAAGTTAAGTAAGGAATCCCTAGAGCTCTCCTCGGGTACTATTAAATAGTCTAGGGTTCTTAAGTTTAAGAGTTTCTTTAAGATCCTTCTAAATAACGTTATTATTAGATCTAGCGTTAGAAGATATCGGTATAGTAGAGGCTATAGTATCGAATATTACTTAGTATATAATACGGTAACGGTCTAAATAAGAGCTATTAATATATAACGGTTAGTACGACTCTATACTATAGGGTAGTTAGAGAAGTATCGTTTTATATTAGTAGGATAGTTAGGGTATCGAACTAAGCAATATAGTAGTTATAGTCGTAGGTACTTATATTAAGAACTAGTTTAATAGAAGCGTTAACTATTATATTAATAGCTAAGGTAAAAGAATATCCTATCTAGAGAATTAGGTTAACTATATACTAGGCGATTATTAGGGTATATAATAATCGTATATTATAGTGATATAGGCTAATCGTAAATAATCGTAATAATCGCGCCGTAATTATTAAAGTTCCGAATAATCGTAAGTCGGGGGGTTATATATAAGTAAGTATATTAGTAATAAGTAAGGAAAATGTAGGGTATACGTGAAGGTCGCATAACGGGCCGTAATACTCGTAAGGCTAATAATTCTTTATTAGCTATACCGCTACCCTTTTAATTTTTTATCTCGGTATAGCTATAGTCTAAAAATAATTTTAATAGCGTCCTTTTAATTATATAATAAAGTATACTAACTATTTCTAAGGTAATATTAAGTAGCGTAGACCTTATTTCTTTATTTTTCTTTTACCTTCTCGTAATATAACTTTACTATCTTTTTTTTCTTTTTACCCTTTTTATTTATTTTCTATAAATATTTCGTAGTATTTTTATTCTTATAAAAAGTATTAAAACCTCTTTATTTCTTTTACTTTTCTTTTCTTTCTTTCTTTCTTTATTAATAAAGTTATTTCTTTATATTAATTATCTATTTTTAAAATTTTCTTTTCTTATAGCTAGTTCTTTTTATAATAGTCTTACTTATATAAGGTCTACTTTTAAGGTATATTATCCTTATATTACTATATCTTCTATAGGCTAATCTATTATATCTATATTAGGTTACTCTATTAAAGAGTAGGTTTTATCTCCTTAATATATTAGCTATTCCTTTTAATATAATCGTAGAGATTCTTTAGTATAGAATATTAATAATCTTTATCGACTCTTTATAAAAGGCCTTTCTAACTATCTTTCTATCCTTAATAGTTTATCTACCCCTTTAGGTATAGTAATTCTAAACGTTACCTCTACGCTATTAGTTTAGCGTACGTAGCCTCTATAGGGCTTAGCCTTAATAGAGAATATTTATCTATTAATTATCGCTAGTATACCTAATATACTAATTCCTTTATATAATAATCTAATTAATACTATTATAATAAATATTAAAAACCTTACTATTTTAGCTAAATAACCTCCTATACCTTTAGTAGATCTTTTATAAAGCGTACTAAATAATATTATTAAAATTAGTAATTCGTCTTCTTATTTTAGGTCTCCTATACCTAGTACTAACTTACCTATAGAAGGTTTCTACTTTATATATCTTACTATTTATACTAATTAGTATATATACTATCTCTATTTAGTTCTATATAATTAGTATAAGGTATATAAAGCTAAGGCGAATCCTTAGCCTTTCCTTATAACGCTCTTCTTAATTATTTATATTATATAAGGTTATAGTTCTATTCTTTTCATTTTAGCCTACCTCTATATAGATTTCCTATAAAGTATTTACGATTCTATAGATAAATCCTTCTAATATATAATACGCTACCTAAAATAACGCTATTATAGATTACTATTATACTCTTTTAATAGCTTTTACTAACGATCTTTAGGATCTTAGCTATAATATAGTAAGAGCTAAGTACTTAGAATAGGTAGCTTCTACTATAAGTAGCTTCCTACTAGTCTAGAATTAGGTTTAGGTAGTTTTTTATTTTTACTAGGGTTTCTTTTATATTTTATTATTTATTTATTTTATTTTCTTTTATTCTATTTATTTTTTATATATTATATATTACCTAGACGTTTCGTTTCTATTTTCGCGTTAACTTTTCTTTTCAATATATTTATTATAGGTTATTTCTTTTATTACTTAATATCTTAATCTTTAGAATTTTTACGTTACCTCTTTAGATAGTTATTTAATAAAGCTAGTTTCTCTTACGATTTACTTATATTTTATTTCTTTTTTTCTTTTTTATAAAATACTTTTCTTTATTCTTTTAAGCTTTAATCTTTTAATAGATATTATATTTTAGTAGATTTTTATAATTAATTTCTTTTTATTAATATTTCTTTAAGTATCTTTACGATTTAATAGCTTTTATATATTTATAATATAACTTAATTATATCTTTAGCTCTTTATATATTCTCTTTTAATATTTATTTATTATACTCTATAGGCTATCTTTACTATTTTACTAAATATTAAGTTTTTCTTTTTCTCGTTCTATACTCTTTAATATACTTAACTTTTTATTTATTTTTATTTTCTTTAAGGTTAAGTATTACTAATATATCTTTTTATATTATTATTTTATTATTTCTTTTTTAAGGTTCTAATCTATTAATTAGAAATATATTATATAGTTATTTATATTTATTAAAGAGTATTAAGTAATATACTTATAAATTAATTTTTTCTAATACCTTAAAAGGTTTTATAAATCTTAAGGCTAACTTTTTATATTCTCCTTTAAATTTAAAGTATTTAATTAATAATCTAATTAAGTTACCTTAATAAAGATATATTTCTAAATATCTTTTATTATAATTCTTTATTTAATAAAATATAGCCTTTATTTATAATTCTTTAAGTTATTCTTTTATCTTTTATAACTATTTAATATATTTTTAAATATCTAATACCTCTTTTTTTAATAACTCGTCTTTAAGTTAGATATAGAAATTAGGCTCGCGCTTAAAGAAGGCTTTATAAATAGATATATTAATTATAATATTCTAGGCTAAGTTATAAGTAAACTAGGCTATATATAATATATAGGCCTAAGATTCTTTATTAATAGTAAAATAATATAAATAGTATTTAATAGTCTAGTTCGCCCTTTCTATCTAGCTATCTATTTATAAGTAAAATATAGTAAAAAGGTATTATTTAATATATAAATAATAATATAGTATAAATTAGAATTAACTTATAAAAAGAAAGCCTTAATTAGATATAATACCTTATAGTAGGCTATAGTTTAACTTAATTTCTTAATAGACTAATTTAATAAAGTTATAGGTAATAATTATAAAGGATATACTAAAGAAAAAATAGAATTTCGAGTATTTATTTATAATTATTAATATTATATTAATTATATTTTATATTATTAAATCTTGTATATAAAGTAGTTTTATAATAAAATCTATTAATAATTCCTATATAGGCTTATTTAATAATAAAAGTAATTTAAACTTACTATATAGTTAATACCTTTATAGAACTATACCTTAATAAATCTAATAGTAGTTTATATAGTCTTATATATTATAGTAAAGTATTAACTATTTAAATTTTTAATATAGTAATTCTATTATCTAATATATATTAAAATAACCTATAAGTAGGTTATTATAGTATAGATATAAGATCTTATAGTATAATACTAGCTAGTCTAGAATATATAATCTCCTATTTAAGAAAGTAATACCTTCTTTATTTATAAAGAATCTTTTAAAAAGTAGTTTTCTTTATTTTAATACTTCTTTATTTTAAGCCTCTTAAATACTTTAAAATAAAAGTATAGATATTTCTTTTTAAAAACTAGCCTCTTATATAAAGGCTTTTTATATAATATAGAATAGTATAATAGGTATAGGCATTATTTCCTAGATATAGGTTAATATTATAAAAAGGTTTTAAATACCTTTATTACTTATTATTTTCTATACTAAAGATAGGAGAAGATTACTATTTAAGGGGGTTTTACCTTTAAATTCTAGCTACCTAAAGGGCCTATTTACTATATTCGTAATTCCTTTATAGTAATAAATATAGAAATTATAAAAGGAAAGAAAGACTAGCTAATAAGCCTATTAACTATTAATCTACTTCTATTTTATAAAGGATTTAAGATTTTAGTAGTCTATCTAGACTTTAATTTATTTTATTAATCTTTTAATATAGTATTACTAATACTTAAATAACTTAATAATAGCTATTATCTCCTAGTTAAGTATCTTATAGTTTAACTCTAGGCCTTTAAAGGATCTCGATTAAAAAGTAATAAGGTATTACTTATAATTTAAAGCTAGTTAAAGAAGGATACTTATTATTATAAAATTAAAAGTATCTATCTTAATCTAGATTACTTCTTTTAAGTTATAATAAATTAAGAGTAATACCTTTTAAAAGGTATTAATAAGTCATTAGAAAGCCCTTTTAGCTTTACCTTTTAAGGCTACTACTCCTAACTTCTTTCTATTAAGTATTCTTTATAATAGGTTAAAGAAAGGTTATATAATCTAGGTATACCTTTTAATAAATCTATAATAGAAATTATAAAAGCCTAAAAATACCTAGATTATATAATAGCTTTTAGGCTTTTCCTATTCTATAATAGTCTAAACCTATTATAAATCTATAGCGATACCCTTAATAAAGATAATATATCTTAGGTATTCTAATTTAGTTATAAAGAAGTTATACTTCTTAAGGTTAGCGTAGAGCTTAGCGGCTTCTAAATGCCTTAAAATCTCTTATAGATAGTATATATAACTTTCGTAATCCTTAAAGAAAATAAAGATATTATTTAAATATATAATATATATTATATCTAGTAGGCTATATAATACTTAATAGATATAATATTAAAACGTTATAGGTATATTAATAAGGCCGAAAGGTATAACTATATATTTATAATACTTATATTATATATAAAATACTATTTTCTATTTATTACTAGCTTTAATCTAGATATAATAATAAGTATTTTTTAGATTAATCTTTAAAAAGATAATATATCTTTAGACTTAGTCTATAATCTCTTTAATAAGTAGAAGAAGGTACCGATTCTTCTTAGTAATTATATTTAGGCCTTAGTAATCTATATATAGGCGTAAACTACTATCCTTTTTTAGTATAAAGAGAATAGGTATACCTATAAGACTCTTTAAAAGGTAGATAATACCCTTTATAAAGTTATCGTCTAGGTATTGCCTTAATTCTCCTAGCTCTATAGGAGAGAGTAGATAGATAGGTCTAAAAGAAGGATTTTTCCTTAATAAAAGATCTAATATATAATCTATTACTTTATATAGTAGAATAATTCCTATATTAATTAATAAAAAGACTTTATTAAAATAATATAATTTTATAAAGACTATAGGTATAGTAATAGGTTCTAGAGCTATTTCTTCTATAATAGTAAGTAGAACCTTACTTAATACTATAGTATATATAAAAGGTAAATTATTATAAGCCCTTTAAAATATATCGGTATCTATAGCCTTAGTATTTATAAAAGGCGTCTTAAACTACTAACGATCTTAGCTATAATCTATATATATATTAAAGTTATATAGTATTAAGTAAGATAAAAGTAAAGGAGTTTATCGTTTCGTTTAATATATACCTTAATATAGGTATACTATATACTTAATCTAGCCTTTACTATTAGTAATTTTAATAGGTATATCCTAGATACCTTTAGTTACGATTAGCTTATTATCTATACCTTAGAGACTAATAGGATTAATATTACTAGCTTTAAGGCTAAGGTTTTAGGCTAGGTTTACGTTAATTAAATTAAGAGTAGTATAGCTATTAAGCCTAGTAGTTATACTATAATTAGTTCGTTTATAAATCGTTAGCCTTACTTTAAAAAGTAACTAAATATATTATCTTATTATAATAAAGGTTAAAGGATAGGCTTTTACTTTAACTTTCTTAATTTTCTTAATTACTTATTAAAGTAATAAGTATTAATATAGCTAAATTTATTATAATTATAATACTTAGGACTATTTAATCCTAGATTTATACCTAAATTATTAAGGTCTCTAGAAAGTTCTTAAGGGTTTCCCCTTCTAGAGGAACCTATTTAGTCTCTATAACCTTAAAAAGTATTACGATTTAAAAATCCCCTTTAACTAGTTAGTCTAGCTTATAGTAAAAAACCGCTATAATTTAGAAATCCTTTATAATTACTATAATAGCTATAGTAAGAGGAGTTACTTAAATCTCCTTTCTTTAACTTATAAAGAAATTATAAATCGTTTACTTATTATTTTATATTTTTATATAAAGAAGACTAATATTACTTAACGAGTATAACTATAGCCTCGCGATTCTTTAGGAGTATTAAATAGAAAGAGATCTAGTTTTAAAAAGAATATTAGAGTTTAGCGTAAAAGTAAAGAGCCTAGTCCTTCTCTTTATAGTATATAAAGTTCTTTTTTAATAAGTCGAGATAGATATAGAACTCTTAAGGGCTTTAGTTATTCTTCTATTAAGCCCTTTCTATAGCTTTTATAATATTAAGTTCCTTTAAGGTTAAATCCTAGATAATTTATACTATCTATTCTTTAAAATATAGCTAGTTTTATTTAAGTATTTATTATTACTTAGATTTATATTCTTAAAGGTATCTTTATTAATAGATATAGTAATTAGTTAATATCTTATTAAAGGTAAGGAAGATATAGTATTTATCCTCTTTATATTATTTTAAGTTAAAGTTAAATATTTATTTAAGGTTAAAGAGCTATTTATTATACTTTTAGAAGGTAGCGTTAAGAGTAAAGAGCGAGAAGTTAGTAACTTTAAGTCTATATTTTTTAGGCTTCTCCTATCTAAGATTAATTATTTTAGTCTCGTTTCTATAGTATCTTTTATATATAGTATATTTAAGTCTTTCTAGGATCTTTTATTAAGATATTATAATTAAGATAAGAAGGTATATTTAATCTAGTCTATTAGATAGGGTACCTTAATCGTCTAAAGGTTAGGTATTATCTTTAGCGATAGTCTAACTTAAAAGAGTCTTATTTTATTAAAGTATAGTAGCCTCTTTAGTAAGAAAGGCGCTATTTAATTAAGTATTTATTATTTTCGTTTAAGTAGCTATAATAGAAGATTTAGAATTATAATAAGTTTATAGCTTAAATAGTTAGGTAAGTAAAAATAATAAATCGTAAAGATAAAGGGTAGTATATTATAAGACTAAATCTTATTTCTCTTCTCTTTATAAGATCCTAATTCTAGTAGTTATTCTATATATACCTTTAATTATAGAGGGGTAGAGATATATAGGTTTCTTATAGGAATTAGGGATAATTCGGGGCCGTCTCCCTTAAGCGGATCCTAGCGTTATAGTCTCCCTATTTTAATATACCTAATCTTTAATATCTCCTCCCTATATAGTTCTTTTAAGTTATCTAGAAAGATTCCTTTAATCCCTTTTTCTACTACTTTTTATCCTACCTTTATTATAGACCTAAGACTACCTATAATCTCGGTAGTAACTTCTTATTACGTATTCTAGTTAACCTACCGGTTACTATTTATTACGGTTCTACTAATAGTAGTTACGTGGCTATACTACGATATTAATAAAGTCTCTATATAGCCGCTACGACTCTATAGTAACCTACTTTATATATAGCTAGGAGGCTCTACCTTACTTCCTTTTTCCTTCCCTTTTCCTCCTTTCTTCCTTATTAAATAATAAACTCTTTTAAGGCTACTAATAACGTTCTATAAGGTTAGCCCTTCACACTATTACGGAGATACCTCTTGTTTACGTCTTAGCCCTCTATTTTATCCCTTCTTTTGGAGGTGTTGTTATTATTAGGTCACTTCTCCCTATTAGCCCGGCTCCTAAAACTTAATATAGTAGGTTACTATAGAGTCGTAGCGGCTACGCGGAGACTTTAACGGCATCGTGGTATAGCTACGTGACCACTATCGGTAGAACCGTAATACCTTATTAATAGTAATATAACGAGAATCCCCTAAAAGGGTGTTAGCCCGGACTTAATGTATCTATTTATATATACGATCGACCTAGTAGTACTACTTTATACATATGCCGTGGTCGCTCTAGGTATCTATTAGGCCCTTTCTTAATCGCAGTATATATACTTAGAAGTGAAAAAAAATATATGAATACTAATAATGAAAAGTGTTCATATGTAACTTCCCGTCTCGTCCGTGATGCGCAGGCCCCACCAAGACCTTAACTAGTGCTATCGGGGTCCCCTTCTCCCCCGTGCACTCAGCCTCATATATGTACGTTGATCCTCACATCTCTCAACCTCACCTCTCTCTCACACATCCCACCTTCACCTTCAACCACACCCACACAAACAAAGACACATACCATTTCACAATGGACTGGCTAGGCCATGCAAAGATCGACTTCACCCACGCGGCGACCCCTCGGCCCGTGAAATCCAAGGACGGCACCGAGACCGACGTCCTCAAGATTGTCGAGCAGGCCACGCCCCCCTGCCAGCTGAACCCCCTCCTGTTCAACGGCCACCTACAGACCATGTGGACGGCCACCAAGCCTCACGGTCCGTCCGTCTACTACCGTCGCCGACTCTTCGAGGCCGAGGACCCTGCCTACGAGGGCACCTTCGCCGTCGACTTTGCCGTCCCGCCCCACGACGACGTGGACGAGTCGCTGTCCCGGCGCACGACGTACTTCACCGACGAGCAGTGGGCTGGTCTGCCGTCCGACGATGAGAAGCCCATGCTTGTCGTTCTCCATGGTCTGTCGGGTGGCTCTCACGAGATTTACCTGCGTCATTGTATTGCGCCGCTCATCGGGGAGGGCGGCTGGGAGGTCTGCGTCGTGAATGCGCGTGGGTGTGCCAAGAGCAAGTTTAGCAGCGGGGTGCTGTATAATGCTCGTGCTACTTGGGATGCTAGGCAGGTACGTTTGTTCTCTTGAAAGGCTGTGAAGCAAAAGGACATGTGAGAGTGGAGCGAATGCTTATTGTTATACAGGTTATCAAGTACCTCTCCAAGACGTTTCCCAACAGACCTCTCTTTGGTCTGGGTTTCTCTCTGGGTGCCAATATGCTCACCAACGTAAGTTGTTATGAAGAAGGATTGACTCTTAAGAAGAAGGGATTAAAGACACTGACACCCTCCCCAGTACTGTGGTGAAGAAGGTTCAGACTGCCTTCTCAAGGCTGCAGTCGTGTGCTCCAACCCCTTTAACCTCGAAGTGTCGAGCAAGATCATGCAGAGCCGCTACTTTAGCAGGGAGGTCTACCTGCGTGTCATGGGAGTCGGCATGAAGAAGCTCATTGCTTCTCACAGGGAGGATCTGGAAAAGCACCACTCCAACCTCGACTTTGACGCCCTGGAAAAGGTCACATATCTTCAAGAGTTCGACCGTCTGATTCAGTATGTTGTTTCTTTTTCACCTCCTCTCTGGAGCTTAATTGGTGAGCCAAACATGCTAACACACACGCGCAGAGTCCCTTGCTGGGGATACCCGACGGAATACGCCTACTACCGTGACGCCTCGTCCTCGGACGCCATCACTTCCATCCGGATCCCCTTCCTGGCCATCTCGGCCACCGACGACCCCATCGCCGTCAAGGAGGCCATCCCTTACGAGGAGTTTGAGCAGAACCCCAACACGGTCCTGCTGACCACCTCTCTGGGCGGTCACCTGTGCTGGTTCGAGTACGGCGGCACGAGGTGGTACACCCGTCCTGTCGACAACTTCCTCAACCACATGGCCTTTGAGACTGATCTGGCCAGTCTGGACCCTAGTGAGGATCCCACCGTGTCTGGGAACAAGGCTAGGCGTACGCAGTTTGATCCCATGCGTCGCAAGATGGCCATGTCAGGGACCTCTTAGACTTCTGCTCCTCCCCCCATATTGTGTTTAAAGCGAAGATGAAAATAGAACATAGAACATACTAGAGGTTTTTGAACAGTATAGAAAAGATAAGCTTGTGATTGAAATGCTGAAGAATGAAAAACTGTCAGGTATATGATCATAATCCCACATGTATAACCAAACAAACAGACAAAAAAATGTATTACATGTAAAAAGAACTCCCAAAGCGCCCAGCCATATATGCACCATAAGAGCCATGTGCCCTCTCATCTTTTGTTTTGTTTTCCCTCCTCCCTTTTTTTTTTTGGGTACTCTCTTAAGCAAACGACACACTCTTCTTCTTCTTGGGCTTGAGAGCCTTTGTACCACTCGAGGCGACATCCTTGAAGCCATCGTCGTCGGCGCCCTCACCAGCCTTGCGCTTGCGCTTCTTCCTGAGAGACTCCTTGACGCCCTCCAGCTTAGATTTCCTCTCGCTGTCCTTTTGGTCGGCCTCGGCCTTGCGCGCCTCGCGAATCTCCTCCATCTGTCTGGCCTTTGTCATCTTGGACTCGATCTGGCCTTCCTTTTCGGCCTGGACGATGGAAAGGATTGTGTTCATGCTCTCCTGTGAGGAAGTTGTTAGTTGTGTTTTTTATGTGAAAGGCCAAGGCCCCGAAGGACCTGAAGTGGTGCGTGTGTATGAAACGTACCTTGTCATCGGCAAAGACCTTGCCCTTCTTCTTGCCAGGAGGTTTGGCAACCCCCACGGGAGTAATCTTGTTGAGGGTGGGGATGCCCAGCTCCTCCTCGGTGTAGACCTTCTTCTTCTGCTTCTTGGGCATGTGGGCAGGGTTCTTTCCATTGACCTGGACGGCCGTGGCGGGACCCTTGGGCTTGCCGCCGCGCGACGTGGGAGGCTTGGAGACGCCGTCGCCGCTGCCGCCGCCAGACTTTTCCGACTTGGGCGCGGCCTTTTTGTTCTTCATCGTTCGTGTGCGTGAGGGGGCCATTGTGTCGGCTGTTGTGGTTGCGGTATCGCTTACACGAAACACAAATGATTCGGTGTGCGTTGGTGAGCGAAAGGAAAAGGAATTGAACGTCAAAGAGTCCCGCCGCAATTATCCAAATGGCTGGTAGGAAATTTTTTTGGAGATTTTTCTTGAGTTTGAAGGCGATAAGGATTTTTTTCGAGGGGCGATAAGAAGTTCTTGTGGGGCACGTAGTAGTGCTGCTGCAGACAGGCAATACAACGGTCGACGGCAGAGGTGGTCAGAGATGATGTAACACGTACATGGTAGAAGATGACTATAGTAAGAGTAACGGTGTCTAAAGAATGAGAATAGTGGTAGGATATTTTAATACAGAACAAGCCAAACTGCTAGGGTGTACTACATAATACCATGACAACATGAGTACAAGACGGAAACGGTGCTGTATGAGAGTCAGCCACATTATGATATTCCAGCCACATGTATTCAGCCCCATTTGTTCAAGGGCCCAAGTTTGCCATCAGCCACATCTCCACTATCCCCCAATCCACCACTCAGAGGTGACCAAAAAAAGACTCGAGTACGGAGTACGGAGTATGGGTAACCGAGTACGGAGTACATGAGACGTGCGTACGAGTCTGCAAATCTGCAAGTACTAACAGAGCACGGATACAGAGTACGGATACAGCAGTGGTTATTACTCGTACGTACTCATATACTCGTAGCACCACTTCTATAATACTACGGAGTAGTCCTAGTAGTGCTAGACTGCTGTCGTCCCTGAATTTTACAGTAGAAAACCCCATTCCCTACTCCCCCCATCTGTCTGCAACCAACCAGTGAAACCACAAAGTTCAGTGCTGCACAATTGCACCTTCCCAAGTTCCACCACCTGCACCTTCCCTTCCACACACCACAAACCTCCTCCGTCACTCTCAGACCCAAAGTCACACTTTGTTTCGACACACAAACACCAACAACCACCACCACAACCACCACATCCGCATCTCACATCTCGCATCTCGCATCCACCGCATCTATACTCCAACTCGCCACCACCCACACACTTCTTCACTCCAATTCTCTCATATCCACTCGCAGACACACACACTCACAACTCACCCTCGCCTCATCCCGCCGACAAAACAGCAGTACCAGCAACAACCAGGGCAAAAAAAAAAGAAGCAAGCCAAAAAGCCTCCCGACACACATCCTTGACAGCCTTACAGTCATATTCCATCCGACCTCGTCTCCTCGCCGACTTCCATATTTTATCGCCTACTACAACCGTTGATCCCACACCAGTCTTCCCCCTCTCTCTCGTCCGCCGACCCCGAAAAAAAAAGAAGGGCTAAAAAATACATCACGCACCAAAACGCACAAAGGGCTTCACACCAACCCGCCACTGCTCTTCTCCTCCGTCGTCACCGCACCCTCGACCTCTTACTCTCCTCCTTCGCTCGCCAGTTCATTCTCGTCGTCAATCTTCTTCGCCTTCTGTCGCCTCTCACTCCGAATCCGCGACGTTCTAAACCCCACCCGCGAGCAGTTGCCCCATCCTGCTCGCCCCAATCAAAGATACCCTCCAGGACTCACGACTAATCCGTCTTCATGGATAACCTATGGACCCGTCGGACAAAGTAAGCTTCACCTTTTGAGATACTGTGAAAAGGATGGGTTAGGAAAAGAGAAGAAAAAAATAAAGTAAAAAGGGAAAGAAGAAGGAACATGACTGACTCTTTCCTCTAGCAACAGCAAGCTCTCGCTATCGACAACATCTAATGGAATCGGGCCCGGCACCGACTCGTCTCGTAATACCTCCTTCTCGAAACGCCAGGGCGGCGACGGCCCCTCTCACCTCAGATCCAACCCCTCGGGTGGTGGTTCCACTACCCCGGGCGGCGGCAGTAACTTGACGTCGCCCGGGGGGAGCATGTCGGGCGGCGCCTTTGGCCTGGGCTCCGGGGCGTTCGCCTCGTTTGGCTCGGCTAAGACGCCCAAGTCGACGGGCAACCCGTTTGACGCCGCCATGACGTCGTCACCGGCCAGCGCCACCACCGGCAGGGAACCGTCCAAGTCGGTGAGCAGGGGTGGTGCCGGCAGCATGGCCTCCATTACCGAGGCCAAGGGTGCCGGTGCCGCCTCTGGCGCTCTGGTCGTCCACACCCTCCGAGACGAGTGGACCTTCTGGTACCGACCGCCCATCTCCAAGGCCCACGGCTTCATCGAGTACGAGCACACCCTGCACCCCGTTGCCACCGCCCGCACCGTCGAGGACTTCTGGTCCGTCTACGCCCACCTCAAGAGGCCGTCGTCCCTGCCCGTCGTCTCCGACTACCACCTCTTCAAGAAGGATGTCCGCCCCATCTGGGAGGACGACATCAACCGCAAGGGAGGAAAGTGGGTCGTCCGCATGAAGAAGGGCGTCGCCGACCGCCTGTGGGAGGACCTCCTGCTCGCCCTGGTCGGGGACCAGTTTGGTGATGCGGGAGAGGACGTCTGCGGCGCCGTACTGAGCGTCCGCAACGGAGAGGACATTTTGAGCATCTGGACCAGAACTGACGGTGGTCGCGTGCTCAAGATTCGGTATGTTTACTCGTCTTCTTCGCATATCGTCTTTTGATATAACCAACTAACACACGCAACAGTGAAACCATGAAGCACGTCCTCAACTTCCCTCCCAACACGCGGGTCGAGTTCAAGAGCCACGACTCGAGCATCCAACAACGCACGGCCATTGACGAGCAGCGCCGGGAAAAGGCAAACCAGCACCACGAGAAGCGTCAGACGAGACAGACGGATTAGTAGCACCTTGACACGTCTCGTCATCCTCCAATTTAGTGGGGTGAAGACCACCATAGCATGGTCTCGCACGCGCATTTTTATTGTCATGACACATGCTCTTACAGCAAACAACAACACAACATTACCCGTCGCCACAAGTATTCATGCCGGTTTTTTCTTCTTTTTTGGCTGCCTTCGTTTTTTATATATGCAGACAAGACATGTGTTCCTTCCTCTCCCCCTTTTTTCCCCCAATCATACCCACCCGTCTTTTTTTTCCCTATTGCTCGCATCAGGAGACTTTTGTATAACTACTGGGTTGACTCTTGTTTTCTTCTTCGCTGTATGCTTTTTTTCTTCTTCTTTTGCTACCTTTCTCTTTACTTCTTCATCTTTTATTGCGGAGTTGTTGCGTTTTTTTTTTTTTTTTGCCATGAGGTTGGGTGGGTTCAGGGATGATGGGTATGAAAAAAAAAACAGGAAAAAAGGAGGTTCAATGGGAATGGAAAAGGACAAAAGGATGGAATATTCTGCTTTTGATTCCTATTATGGTGTACTATTACTTTGTGTGTTTGTCGGGGAAAAAAGCTAGTGTTGATATTGTCAGAATTCTCCTGAAATATTGGAGTTGTTTCTGGTTAATGAACATGACATATAAAAATGTTGAAATCGTTGTGCGAAAAAGTGTATTAACTCCTTTTTTCTTTTCCCCCCCCCTCGCTATTACTATACATGTTTTGTTTTTGTCTTTCCGGTGATATAATAATATATATCTAAGCAGTACCCTTCCCCTTTGTCTTGGGAGTCCTTCTCCGCTCCCATATCTGGAGATACGACTCACCCAGATACAGCAGCTCAGGCTGTATATCATCGACAAACAGATCCTGGCAGACGACCCACCTCCCCGTAGCCTTATCCCTCACCTGGACCTTCCACGTCTTCTTCTCGTCGGCAGTATCGGCGACGTCATCCTTCAGACGGACAGCCTCGTGGACGACATTAGCCACGAGATCGTACCAGATTGGTTCGGAGGGGGGTGCGTGAGCAGGGTCAGGCTCGACGTAGGGGGACATGTCTAGGTTGCGAGGGTCGAAGTTGACAATGGTCGGGTTGCGCTCGGATACGAACTTGTTCTGGGAGAAGCGCTTGACGTGGAAGACGAGGAAGGGCGGTAGAGGGTGGAGAAGGCGGTAGCGCTTGCGCTGGGCGTGGTGCTCCTGCGTGCTCAGACCGTCGTACTTGGACAGGATGGACGACAGGGGCACCTGGGGGATGATGTTGCGCTCCAGCTCGTCCTGGAACAGCGGGGCGTCGGGCAGGTCGAGCGTCAGGAGGAGGAAGCGGGCCACGTCGACGCGCAGCTCGGCCGCCTCCTGGAAGCGCAGACGGTCGTCGCCGCCCTCGCCCACGCGTGCCGCGGTGATGGCCTGGGACTCCACCTTGAGCTTGCCCTGGAATGTCCGCTGGATCATGGAGCTGCCCGGCTTTGTCTTGGAGCCGCCGAGCCCGAGGTGGAGGTTGTTCAGGAACCAGGAGAGGAAGTCGGACGGGTCGGACTGGGCGGTCAGGGTGAAGCGCTTGCCGGACCGGAGGGCTACCTCCTGCAGGAGCTCGTGGGGCGAGACCTGGGCCTTGAAGGCACGGGGGTTCCAGATCTTGCGGACGAGGGTGCTGCACCGGCGCACCAGCTCCGACCGGCTCGACAGGTCCTCCAGGAGGAAGAAGTTGCGCAGGGGTCCCACGTGCGCCAGGGCCTGCACCACCACGTTGACGTAGTCGTTGTCCTTGATGTTGTTCATGCCCACGAAGCCGGGGGTGTACGTCTTGCCCGAGAGGGTGACGCTCGTCTTCTTCGCGTCTGTCTGAGAATGAGAGTCGGGGGGCAGCGGTCGGTCCAGGGCCGCGGCCTCGGCGCGCGTGTACCGCGGGTCGGCCACGTACCGGATGTCGTCGAGGGCCTGGCTGCGCACCTCGTACCCCTCCGGCAGGACGTACACCTTCTGCGTCTCGAGGTTGATGTACACGTGGTGGTCCTCGTCGAGGGAGTGGAAGTAGGCGTGGGACTTGGGGCCCCGACCCTGGAAGTATCGTCCGCACACCAGGCACGCGTACACGTTGATGTTGCTCAGGGACACGGAGCACAGCTTCTCAAAGTCGAAGTCTAGCACGTTGCGGTCGATGGTGTCCAGGTACAGATCTGCGTAGCCTTCTGTCGGTGCTGCCTGGCGGATTGATCTGGCTCCTTGGGTCGTCGTTGTGTCTTCATCGTCTTCATCTAGCTCGTCGTCGTCGTCGTCGTCGTCGTCGTCATCTGGTCGTTGTGCTGCTGCTGCTGCTGCGTCCAATGAAGGTGGTGGTGGTGGTGTGGCTGATTCCATTCGTGACTTCTTGGATGCTGGTGAGGCTACGCCGCTTAGCGACTCTAGTGCCTCTGAGGCTTGACGTTTGCTCATTTTTGCTTGGTAAAAATGAGGGCTGTTGGGGGGCCGGGGAGAGGTGATGCTGGTGGGATGGTTTTTTGGTGGGATTGAAAGGAAAGCTCGAGGTTGACTTGTGTCGTCAGATTGAATTGGGGCGCGACCGGCCGCGTTGATGATTTGGGATTAGCGTCTCCTACTTTTTCTTTCTGCCCTTTTATAAGTGCGTGCATCTTGGGATTGTCTACCCTACAGGGGTCCAGCCTGGATATGGGGAATTGTTAAGAGACACTATAGATCGTACTAGTAGAATCAGTAGTTATTCTTAGTTACCTAAGGTAATAGGGAAGTTAAGGAATCTAGATAAAGTATATATTCTATCTCTCTTTTTAGCTATTCTATCTAGCTATATTTATAGTTATTAGAATAGTAATTAATTAATTAAATACTTTCTTTATATACCTTAAGCCTTTAACTCTTTATAGCTTAGCTAGGTAGTATTATAGTTCTATAGTTAAAGCTATCGTAACTTTAGTAGAGCTTATAATAACTTATAAACTTACTTCCGTCTTATCTCTTAATACTCTTTCTTAATTCTTATTATCTAATCCTCTCTCTCTATACCTATCTTCTCTATTAGCGAGTTATATAAGTCTTTTATAAATAGCTTTATTAAAATATTTACTAGGTTCTCTTTCGTTAGAATATATTAGATCTTAATAATCCCCTTTACTATAGCCTTTTTTATAAAGTAATATTATACTTATATTGAGTTCGGGGTTGGTAGAGGTTGATAGATGAGTCACTTTCCTCCACGACTCGTCCTTTCTCTACACCTTAATCTCTTCTTCCTCTACTCCTTTATCCTTTCTTTTCTTTTTTTTCTCTCTTTTATTTTAGTAGTATATTATATAAATAGGTAGCCTTACTATCGTATAAATAATAGGAAGTAATTAATTCTTTTCCTCCTCTTTCTTTCTTTTAAAATCCCCCTTCTATCTATATACTAATATCCTCCTCTTTATTAAGTTAAGGATTAACCGTTATCTAGTATACCTCTTATCTTCTCCCTCTTTTTCTTTTAGAAGTTATTTATACGATTAATTATATATATAACTAACTGAACCCTATATTTATATAACCTTTCGTTATTATACTATAAAATCTCCTCTACTCCCTCTATAACCTTTTTTTTTCGATAATGCCCTCGTTACTCTTATAGACTTAAGACTACCTATAAGTCGTATACGACCTTATAGATAGAAGAAGTTATTTATATAAACGCGGGTAGTACTATAGAGATATCCTTTATATCTTTATATCGTTACCTTACCTCCTTATAACTTATAATATATAGGTTATTAGGTGGTTTTAGTTACGATCTCTCCCTAGACTGTCCGTCTCCCTATTTTAATATTTATATAACTCTTTATTATTATATTATAAAATCTCCTCTACCTCCTCTATAGCCCCCTTTTTAATAATACCCTCGTTACTCTTATAGACTTAAGACTACCTATAAGTTATATATAATCCTATAGATAAAAGAAGTTATTTATATAAATATAGGTAGTACTATAGAGATATCTTTCCTATCTTTATATTATTACCTTACCTCCTTACTACTCGTATTATATAGGTTATTAGGTAGTTTTAGTTACGATCTCTCCTTAGACTATCCGTTCTCTATTTTAATAATATCTATCTTTTAGATTCTAATTAATTAGTTATACCTAAAACTACTATATATACCTAATCTTTAATATCTCCTCTCTATATAGTTCTTTTAAGTCGTCTAGAAAGATTCCTTTAATCCCTTCTTCTATTACTTTTTATCTTACTTTTATTATAGACCTAAGACTACCTATAATCTTAGTAGTAACTTCCTATTATATATTCTAGTTAACCTACCGATTACTATTATAGAGATACCTCTTATTTATATCTTAGCCCTCTATTTTATCTCTTCTTTTTAGGGTATTGTTGTTATTAGGTTACTTTTCCTTATTAGCCCGGCTCCTAAAACTTAATATTAAGGCGTAATAAGAGCTCTTAAAGCTAGTGCTTAACGCTAGCCTTCGAAGGTAGTATCCTATACTAACGATATCTCGAGAAGTCGTTAGTTATAAAGACTATAACCTACTTATTATTATACATAACTAGCTTTAAAGAATACGTGTCTATATATAGGACCTCGGTAACTTCCTTCGCCCTCTCGTATCGGTCCTTCGGTAAGAACCTTACTTTCTTATAGGCCTTTTCAATCTCTAGAAAGGAGAGTGATTTATAAAGTCGCTTCCTAGCAAACCGTATAGCAATCCTTCGCAATTAGTCTATTAAGTCGGGAGTAAGCGTAAAAACTTCTAGGATAGAATAAATAAAGTGCGTTATATTAGTAGTTCGTATAAGTGCTTTCCGGTACTTAGATACGGCTATATCTCTTAGTCCGTCGATAAAGTATATATTTACTAATAAAAATATTATAGCGTAGACTAAGAGGCAAGATACATCGCTCGCGGGGGGTGCACTATAGTCTCTAGTATATAGATAGTCGACTAGCCGTCGTGCTATCGGGAATGAGCAGTCTTGTAGGTGATATTCTCCTTCGGATTCCTTAAATAAACCAGTGTACATAGCGTGAAATACCGAAGACTGGCTATATATAATGATCTTATGAATAAGTATCCTCTGATTCTCGCAAACCAGAGCGTAGTCGGTGAAATACCCGGAATCCCTTACCCTTGCCATTTGCCCGGTTTGCCTAAGGAAATCCATAGCCGCACAGTTAAAGAACAAACGAAATAAAGAAAGGAAGAAGAAAAAGGTCGTATAGTTTCTAGTCCGGCGATGAGAGGTAGGTGTGAAGGGCTGACCTCACGGAACGTTATTGGTGGCCTCAAAGGAGTTTATTATTCGATAGAGAAGAAAGGAGGAAAAGGGAAGGAAAAAGGAAGTGAGGCAGAGCCTCCTAGCTATGTGTAAAGTGGGTCACTGTGGAGTCGTAGCGGCTGCGCGGAGACTGCACCACGTCGTGGCATGGCCACGTGACCACCATCGGTAGAACCGTAACAGTAGGCCACTAATAACGTTCCGTGAGGTTAGCCCTTTATAGCCTCTTTTTTAATAGAGTTAAGGAGGATACTATTTATACACCTATCTAGCCCTATGCGCTACTTCTAGTCGTGATCTACTAATATGCCCTAATAGCCGTGCCTATAAGCGGGGCGAGCTCCTCGGCATTCACGCTAACGCAAAGGATATTTATAACGGGCGAGACGGCGCTTGCGTGGATAGAGCAGGGACCGACACCGGCCAGGTCGTCGGGCTGCATGGTGTAGTTGGTCTCGGCCCGAACGGCCTTGAATATGCCGGGGTGGGGCATACATAGCCATGGCGACGTTGTTGATGATGTACTTGTGCTCGAGGTGGGCAAGGGCGACATTGCTGTGCTGCGTCTCGATCCAGGCGCTTAGTATGGTGACATTGTCGTAGAGTACGGCGGTGCTGGCGGGTTGTTCGAGGAGCGTCGCTAGGACGTCGCGGCTGGCAGTGCCGTTGCGGTTCACGTCAGTCCAGGTCGTCACGATGTTGAAGAGGTTGCGGCATCTGTCGCCCGACGACTGAATGTCCATGCATGATGCCGGGGCCTGTATCGGATCGTGGCGCCCGAGGAGCTGTGGGTAGCTTTTCTCGACGTACTGCGCATTGGCGTACGGCGCGCGGACATGGCTGAATAGCTCGCGGTTGACCCGTCTGCCGTACTCAAGCTTAGGAGAGATCATATTGTCAGAGGGGGTGGTGTAAAAAGTAGCGCCAAGCATCGCCGTCAGTGATAGGGCGCCGGGTATCGTCACACTGGCACCGGGTACCGTCTCCACGTGCGTCGCGAGCGAGCCCGGCTGGATCACCTAGTTGCGCATTGTGATCTCGCCGAGAGTCATACCGTAGGTGTTTCCGAGGATGGAGCGGCGTGTCAGAACCTGGCCGAGGAAGGTAATGAACATGGTAACAAATGACAATTCAATCGTCTTGGATATCAGCGCGGCCAGTGTCGTGACTGTCGACAGGTCAAGCCCGCTCCGTGAGGAGATTCCGTAGCCCCACCGCGACTGTAGGATAGAGGCGACGAACTGGATGCCACTCATGGTGGTGGGGGGTGGCGGGGTAGAGAGACAAAACATAGATGAACACGGACAGTCAGCTGGTCCACGAGGCCTGAATCTCGCCTGTGGAATGGTAGTAGGTCGGAGGTTGGCCTGTTCATAAATGCATGATTAGCATGTTCGTTCCCACGATTTGACGATAGATTGGCGCACTCACTATAGCTACTATGGAAGCTTTGTTGTCAAACTTGTCCGCTGGGTTAGCGTCATCGTCATAGAGTGGCTTCGTGGGTGTCCCTTGGACTGACGAACTTGGCGACCACATGGAGCCATCCGGGTTGAGATGGTGGTGTGGCAGCTCGGTTCCGGGCAGCGGCGATGTATCTCTCGGTGGTGAACTGTAGACGCCTAAGGGAGGAGATATGCTGTGACTATGGGTGTCATCGTCAGAGGGGCTGTCGGGACGAGGACCGACCAGGACGCGGGTAGTCCTGCTGCCGGAAGGGTCATGAATATCACTTAGGATGATTCTCAGACCGTTGCTAGTCGGACGTCTGTTGTTGGTTTTGTCAAGAGATACTATCCCCCTGGGCTTCGTCGTTGGACGTCATGTTGAAAGACTGGCTGTGGTGCGAAGGAGCGACAGCAGTAAAAGAGAAACTGCGGCGTAAAAGAGTAACTATGACGCAGAACGACGTCTAGCGGAGTATAGGACATTTACTAGCGAATGGGGTGATGCAATAATATAGTTAAGGCGGTGAAGATGCCAATGTCGTTGGCTGCGGGCTCATATCATATCACGACGAGGTTACTGTGTTAGTGAAGCAAACAAGAGTTAGACAAGAAGCCTTCGCCGCATAGGAAGAAGACGGGGAGCACGACATAGCCCCTCAATTGATCGCACGCGTCTCGTGGAAACAGTCCGTCCGGGCAGCAGAGTAGCCTGCACCCCTGGTGAATCCGAGATTCAGGACATATCATATTATGTGTTGATGGGGCAGCAAACAATTTATCTTATTAATCCCTACACTAACACTTGATATAGCGATAGGTAAACCTTTCTGTATGTATTAATATTAGACCTATTACTAGAGCTTGTTTCTCTTAGCTCGGCTAGCAGTGGTAGAAGCCATGTAACTGGGCTGGCGGGCCGGGGGGGTAGGCGTCGGGGCCGGGGGGGTA
>FYEV01001802.1:30148-71250 GCA_900188565.1 Geosmithia flava
GGCGGGCGAGCAGCGGCCGGAGGCGAGGGAGCAGCGGCCGAAGGCTGGACAGCAGTGTTCAGAGGCGAGGGAGCAGTCGTCGAGGGAACCCTGGTACCTGATTCCTGGTCCCGTATCCTCGTTTGCTGCTGCTGTTGGTACTCGGGCTGCTCGGGCTGCTCGGGCTGCTGCTGTTGATGCTGTTGAGGCTGCTGGGGCTGCTGAGGCTGTTGCTGTTGATGCTGCTGCTGCTGCTGCTCGGGCTGGTCGTAGTGGTGGTAGTAGTGGTAGTGGTAGTGGTGGTGTTGCTGCTGCCCGCCCTGCTCTTTACGTAGGCGATCTAGCGATAGCCATAGAGTATAATGCATTAGTTATATCTATTATCCTTTAGATAGTAGTTGGGGAGAGTGTATATAGAAAGATGTAGAAGGAGTTAGTTTACTTACACGGTACGTTGGCGTCCAAAATTATCTTATAACATATTGTAATTGTATAAAGCCCTAAAAATATAAATAGCCAGCCCACGTATAGACCTTGGGAGGCCAGCTTGTTGATGACGACCTCGGGGAGCGTGCCGTTCATTGTGATAGAGAGAGAGAGAGAGAGAAACACAGAGAGAGGGAGAGAGAGAGACGGTGAGAGAGAGAGACGAGCACGGAGAGAGAGAGAGACAGACAGACAGACACACAGAGAGAGAGAAAGGCAGACACAAAGAAGCAGAGAGTCGAAAAGAGAGAGAGAAAGAGAGTGTGTGCGTGCGTGCGTGCGTGCGTGCGTGCGTGCGTGTGTGTGTGCGTGCGTGTGTGTGTGTGTGTGTGTGTGCGCGCGTCTGGTCGGGGATCAGAGAGGAAAAGAAAAGGAAAGGAGGGAAAGGGGGGATAACGCAAAGAATGCACAATCTAGAGACGTGGTGGCTACCTCTAGATCAGGCATGATGTTGTTTGGTGGTGGTGCCTTCTCGTTCAAGTGAACAAATCAGGGATACTAGAGGCAAGAAGCGTACGGGGCTCGAATACAAATAGCAACGGCAAGTGCTCGATTATCTACCTAGTAGTAGCCTGTCCTGCTTGTGCTCGCCAATATCTAGCGAGGGACTCAAATTGGATTCGGAGAGATTCACCGTCTCCAGGTTCAGACATGAGTACAGCGTCTCTGAAGACACGATGGTGTATAAGCTCAAACGTAGTGGCACACCTGCTGTCATCACACCACACAACATTTCTCGTTTCGAGGTCCTCGAAGTGCCCATAACTGTCTGGGTCCATCTCAATCATCCACGCCGGAGAGCAGCAGTCAAGTATGTCGATTGGAAAAATGCAGCGGCATCGGACGAGGCCGTCAAACCGGGATCTGGCGGGATCCAGTACCGTCTTGTACATGTGCATCGTATCTTGCGTCAAGGAGGATCTTTGCCATACAACGTTATACCCCCGACTGTCGCGGATGTGATATGTGGTGTCCCTCAGACGCCGAGGTTCGACAGACCACTGGGGACCAAATGCAAGTGGACACTCGTCGTGAAGACGGCTAGACAACTCCATGGCCATGGCAGTAAGGTCTCGGCTTCCATCCAGAGACTCGGAGCTCGTAGGGGCAGACCAGTCAATGATGACGTTGTACTGAAGAGGTGGGAGAAATAGCTCATTTGTAAGGCAGACACCAGTGACGCGGAAGCTACACTGGTTAGGAGCATGATGCCGTGTCGACATTCCTTCAAGTTTATCGTCACATGCGATCCAACCACCAGATTCTCCAACATCCGGCCTATGTGCGAGAAAAGTCCGGAAGTCGATTTTGATGTGTGGGCAAATGGTCCGATGCCCGAGAGATCCGTTGCAGATGCGTTCATGATCCTGTTTCCGGCGCTGAGAGGGCGAGAAATCGATGCGCATGTGGCTACGCCGACAGGCGCTGCACCACATGCGTTGAGTGAGAGTCAGCAATCTCTCGTTGAAGGCTGCCAAGTCCCGTCTTGCATCGCGGCACGAGGTGCAGAAATGGATTCCTGATCTGGGGCACCGTGGCGTATCGTATATCACGGAAATACTAGCTGGATCGTTCGATCCTAGTACCACGGAGGGCCCTAGGTTGGGGACAAGTGAGGCCAGGTTGGGGACAAATAAGTCTAGGTGGGGGACAGGCAAGACTAGTTCGGAGATAGGTAGAGGTAAGACGAGGTTCGAGGCGAGGTCCCCCAAGCTCATGCCAAGGTTGGGGACAAGTAAGTCTAGGCGGGGGACAGGTAGGATTAGTTCGGAGATAGGTATAGGTAAGACGAGGTTCGAGGCGAGGTTCGAGGCGAGGTCCCCCAAGCCCATGCCAAGGTTGTTGAGAGTGGTGGCCCCCCATGTTCTCCAGGCTTTACCAGTACTATAACCAGTACTATAACCAGTACTATAAGATGGTTCTAATAAAATGCACAATTGTTAGAGACATTGAACTAGCGGATGCTTCTATTTCCATAGGCATTGCTAAGGATTTGCCAAGGCCATTTTCCTTTCTAGACATACCAGAGTCCCCATGTGTGGTATGGGATTCAGAGTTCTCGCCATCAGAAATTTCGCTTTGGCTCTCGGCGGAGATTTCTCTCGTTTTGCCTCGCCATCGAAGACCACTCTGGTCGGCGTGGGGTTCCATGTTCTCTCTCTTGGGGCGCGTTTGTTCGTTGACACGAGTGTCCGTCTGCGTGTGCCACTATGCGCTCGATGTTGGGTTACTCGGCTGTATACATTAAGGGAAATAGAAGCAAGAAAAGAAGGATAAAACGGGCACGAGGCAGATGGGATAAAACGAGTAGGCTAGTAGCATGTGACCTTGAGATAAAATTTAGCCTTCTCTTTGTATTGAGTTTAAGTGCGCCATAGATCCCCATTGTCAATTGCTTAGGGGTGCCACGACTTATCCCTTTGATTGCGGCAACCTTCTAATACCTATCACGAGCTAGAACTAATATATCCCTTTGTCACGTTTTAGGGGGTAGTCGTAGTAGGGAGCAAATCATATATATGTGTATTATGTATATTTTCTATATCCTTATGAGGTTGACAGCCACCCTCTCTACTATAGAGAAATGTGAGGTTTTTGGTGAACTAGCCACCCACCACTCGACTATTGCGACATCGATGCGGAACCTACTCGGCTCCGAATTCAATATTTATAAGAAGGTTTTCTTCCCTAAAAGGTTTTTCCTTCTTAGTATATGTCCATAGCAGTACCGTCTACCCTATCCCTTTAATTACGGTAAGCTTCTACCTATGTATTTTTCTAGGGTTTGAACGAATGATGTAGGCTTAAGATCGAGATACTTGGGATCGTTGCAAACTTAGCGGGTGATATATATTGAAAATAGGAGACGGATAGTCTAGGGAGAGATCGTGACTAAAACTACCTAATAACCCTATATAATAGGAATCGTAGGAAGGTAAGGAGACGATATAAAGACGTAAGGGATATCTCCGTAGCACTACCCGCGTTCGTATAAATAACTTCTTCTACCTATAAAGTCGTATACGACCTATAGGTAGTCTTAAGTCTATAAGTATAACGAGGGTATTATTAAAAAGGGGGTTATAGAAGGAGTAGAGGAGGTTTTATAGTATAATAACGAAAGGTTATATAAATATAGGGTTTAGTTAATTATATATATAATCGGTCGTATAAATAACCTCTAAGAGAAAAAGAGGGAAAAGATAAGAGGTATTGTAATAGGCTTATAGCTTAGATAGCTAGGTAAGTAAAAATAATAAATCGTAAAGATAGGGGGTAGTATATTATAAGATTAAATCTTACTTCTCTTCTCTTCGTAAGATCTTAATTCTAGTAGTTATTCTATATATACCTTTAATTATAGAGGGGTAGAGATATATAGGTTTCCTATAGGAATCGGGGATAATTTAGGGCCCTCTCCCTTAAGCGGATCCCGGCGTTATAGGTATGCTAGATAATAGCCATTCCTTAACTTAATAAAGAGGAGGAAAGGGGGGTATATATAAAAGGGGGAATTTTAAAAGAAAGAAAAAGGAGGAAAAGAATTAATTACTTACTATTATTTATACGATAGTAAGGCTACCTATTTATATAACTTACTACTAAAACAAGGGAGGAAAAGAAAGGAAGGGAGGGAGGTATAGAGGAAAAGTGACCCCTCTACCAGCCCCCAACTCAATATATCGTTATATTAGCATAGTACAAATCGTTACATTATATGAAGGGCTAACCTCACGGAACGTTATTAGTAGCCTTAAAAGAGTCTATTATTCGATAGGGAAGAAAGGAGGAAAAGGGAAGGAAAAGGAAGTAAGGTAGAGCCTCCTAGCTATATATAAAGTAGGTTACTATAGAGTCGTAGCGGCTACGCGGAGACTTTACTAACATCGTAGTATAGCCACGTAACCACTATCGGTAGAACCGTAACACATTGTATCTAGTTGATAAACTGAGGCTACATTCATCACTCGAGGTTACTGAATACGTACCTGCTAATATGGAAACCGTGACCCGGGTGGAAGTTTACCGCAAGTTTACCGCAATTAAAGGGATAGCTAGGGTCAACGGCGTATAATAATAATTATAATAATAATAATAACGTTTCGAATAGCATTAAGTATCTGTTCCTATATATCTTACAAAACGATATTACGTTCTTATATTATATTATAAGCCGTTGATCTACTACCTTTTCTACCGTAACTGGTTTGTAATGAAATATGCACGTGATATCAAATCACGTGCCAGTCGTTCACGCCTTGCTTCCCGGTGCCCGCCCAAACTCGCGCATCATCAACCACTGGAGACGCAACGCAACGGCCCAAATCGACAGCCACCAAGACTTCAGTAGCCATGCAACATCTCAACTGCACACACCTGTCACCTCTCAGGATGGATATTGGGCCTTTGTCAACCAGCTCTGTTGGCTGATGAGAGGCCGCTGACGACGAATGCCACTCGTTGGCCCCGGCCATTCCGTATACCTACCCAATCTACGACATCCTTCCACTGTCCTCCACACGTCAACTCTCTTTTCGCGACAGCAGCAAAAAAACACAAGCAGTGTTGATGTTGTCGCTCCTATCGACCCCCAGCCCTATACTGTCTTATCTCGATCAACAGAAAAAGAATGATATCGGCTGGAAACGGTGGCAACCACGCAGCCTCCGTACAGTGCAGCCACTCTGACGTGACACTGACAATGAGTGTCTTGGCTTGGCATTATGCCGATATTTTGGGTCTACGGAAAACTGTTCATATCAGATGATGCTACTGTGCAGGCACTTTGGCTATGTCTACTATTGCTGGGGGCTCACCTGAACTGTTACATACTGCGTGTCTTGTCTCAGCCCATCCTGGTTAACAAACGAGTTTCTGCACCACACACACAGCTCGCTGGATCTATACACAGACTGGTGGATTGAATGTCAACATGCCGGCAAACGACGGTACGGGAATGCCATGTTGTGGCCTTGGTATTGCAGAGCCTAGGTTCCCATTTTGAGTCGGTATCCTTCAGCCAAAGGAGAGAATACTTTTTGAATCATGGGAACAACAGCCGTGCGGACCACAAATACTACAGGTATACATCGCGTGCGCTGTTGGAGCGGCGCAGCAGCCAAAATCGATGGCGCTGGGCTCCTATCAAGTGTTATACCATACGCCCACCACACACCAGATACGGCAAGGCAACCAGGATCATGGTAGTTGATGAGGTGGAAAGGGATTTTTCGTAAAATATCCGCGAGGATTCGTATATAGTGCTACATGTGCATCGTGGCCATGGCTGCGCGCGACAGTCAGCATGGTCAACAGTGGTATCACTTGTGCCACCCCCACCCTTCGTGTCTCAGGACCGAGGGGAACTGGTCGTCAGTCTTCAAGTCTTCTACACCTTTATCGATGGATGGAGAGCATAGTGGAACTGGGACCGCTGTGGGAACAGGGCCTGTCTGAGTGATGGTATATCCTCCTTGCCGCGCCTGGGGCCTTTCCTTTCGTTTTACTCTGCGCATCACGCACCTTTGGCTCAGGTACCGCATACGACGTACGCCAAAGATGGAGACCAACATTGGCAATCGTCGGCCGGCCGGCACAATAACACAAGGTACTCCTTAACCGGTTGTTTGCCCCCTTGAGGAGTTGGCGAAGCACACATCCGTCCATGAAAGTGGGGGACAGAGAGCTTGGTGGTGTGCCTGAAGAACAACAGCCACTCTCATCGTCGCTTTCTCTTTTCAACACCCAGATTTGGGTGAAGATTTATTTCTGCATGCATTGGATGACGTTTATTTTGTCTTTCATCATTTTGTCTTTCTTTTCTTTTTTTTAATTCTTCTCTACACTTGGAAGTCTACTTGTTGGGGGGTCTGGAGTGGCCGACTACAGTTCGGGGGCTTGGCCTCGGCTAAGGTGCGGGACAATATTACGGGCGCCAACCAACTGCACTAAAAACTTGAATGGAGACCAAGGACGGGCGACCCCCCGAGTCATCAGCCAGCCAGTCAGCCAGCCCAGAAAGAGAGAGCCTCATCAACGTCGCTCTCATTATGCTGCCATGACAGACGACGGGGGAATTTACGAACCACAACGACAAGGAGATCGTTCTGGTCAAGGCATGAAGCCCTCAGGCCGTGAAATATCTCCACCGCGTGGACACCGTCCTTCCCCAGGGAGCAGCGAGTCGCGTCACCATCGCCAATCCGCGAGACCAGACCCCCCTCGACACGCCCACTCAGACAAGCGCCGAGGACGAGACTACGACCGAGACCGCTCACCCGACGACAATACTTCGCGACGCCGGGAAGGGACCGGCGACTTGATTCCAAAGTATCGAGACCAGCAGCATCTGGCTCCGCCCGAACCTGGGGACAAGTCTCGTCGACGCAGCCGGAGCCGAGGTCGTCAGGGATCGCCACATTCATCGTCCAAGAGGCATCGCACCCGCAGCCGCTCGCCAGGCCATCGCCATCGGAAGAAGTCCAAGAGACACGGGAGCTCTTCGCGTCGCGCTCGCGACTACGACGAGCCGGCATCCTCGAGGCACCGTCGTCGACACTCCCCGCACGGCCGTCGGCGAAGCCCGACCCGACCTCACGCGTCCCCGAGGCGACGGGACGACGACAACGACAACGAAGAACGCTCACCGCGCCAGAGACGCTACTCCGGTGCCGAATCACCCATGGATTCCGAATCTCGTCGCTTCCGTCGCGACTCGCAGTATTCCATGTCGGACGCCCCGCGTGGCCCCCATAGTCGCTCGCCAGCCCCGAGTAGTCGACACGACTCCAGATCACGACGTCCAGACTCCCGCGATAGACACGGTCCGCCCCCTTCTTCGAGAAACCCCTCGGGGTCAGACCTCGGTGGTCGGCCGAGCTTAAACGATGCCCCCCGCTCGCCCAAGGCTCACCGAGAGCAGCGTCGCCGTCGTCACCAGGAGACGCCCGAGCATTGGAGCTCTACGCGGTCTGATGTCGATGATGAAATGGCATCCCGCGGAGGCTACCGGGGAGGACCGGCAGGTGGCTACCAGCCGGCATACTCCCAGCAAAGGCCGCCGTATCACAACGACCCTCGAGGTTATTCCCAATCACCCCAGCCCCCACATTCATACCGTGACTCGCCAGGTCAGTCGCCATATGGAGGTGGCGGTGGCCGCTCGGGCTGGGGCGGCAAGTTTTCTCCCTCACAGTATGTTGCCCTCCCTTCTTATATACGCAGTTCTCATTCTGACTCTCGCAGCCAATACCCTCCCTCATATACCCAAGGGTCCGGTGGTTATGGACCTCCTGCTGGGTTTTCCGGGCCATACCCCCCAGGACGACCACGTTCCCCTCCCCAGGGCCCTCATCGTGGATCCTCTCGAGGCCGTGGATTCAGAACATCTTCCTTTAGCAGTGGTGGCAGGCAGAGAGGACCAGGACCCGATGCCAACTCAGGGGGATACTGGGACAGACCCTCGGATTCCGGGCGAGACCACCACGCCTTTGACGAGGCACCTCCCCCGGCCAACGGTGATGGCAGACCGAGTCCGGACGATGTAGACATGGACAGGCCCCCGTCAGACGACGAGGCTGACACTCCGGCGCCACCCAAGTCTCAGGGCCAGGACGGCGCCCAAGGGCGACCGCCTCCCACAGGACCAGGCAAGTTCAGCTTCGCCTTTAAGCCGTCGAAGCCTGCTGCCGCAGCTGCGCCGAAGCCCGAGATATCACAGAAGCTCAACGCCGTAGCACCTCGGAAGGTGTCATTGGACAAGAGCCAACCTGACCGGGCGCCGCCGCCATCTGCGCCCACCGAGCCAGCGTCGGCACGTGCTCGACACGAGCCCAACAGGCCCCCACCGGACGGACCAAGGATCCTTCCCCGGACGCGCAAAGTGAAGAAGATGATCCGTCGACCCAAGCCGCGGCCAACACTAGCGCCAGAGCACGTGGTATCGGACTCGGTCTTCTTCCGCAAGCCGGGCAACGAGTCAGTCGTCGGGTCAGGCACGTACGGCAAGGTGTTCAAGGGTCTTAACGTGTACACCAAGGACCTCGTGGCGCTGAAGCGCATCCGCATGGAAGGCGAGCGAGACGGGTTCCCGGTAACAGCAGTGCGCGAGATCAAGCTCCTCCAGTCTCTTCGACACACCAACATTGTCAACCTGCAGGAGGTCATGGTGGAGCGCAACGACTGCTTCATGGTATTCGAGTACCTGTCCCACGACCTGACGGGCCTCCTCAACCACCCGACCTTCAAGCTCGACCCGTCCCAGAAGAAGCACCTGGCCCGCCAACTCCTCGAGGGCCTAGACTACCTGCACACGCGCGGCGTGCTGCACCGCGACATCAAGGCGGCCAACGTGCTCGTGAGCTCCTCGGGCGTCCTGAAGCTGGCCGACTTCGGCCTCGCCCGCTTCTACGCCAAGCACCACAACCTCGACTACACCAACCGCGTCATCACCATCTGGTACCGCTCCCCGGAGCTCCTGCTGGGCGAGACGCGCTACACGGCAGCCGTGGACGTCTGGAGCGCGGCCTGCGTCATGGTGGAGATCTTCTCCCGGTCCGCCATCTTCCCCGGCGACGGCACCGAGCTCAGCCAGCTCGACAAGATCTACGCCATGATGGGCACGCCCACCCTGGCCGACTGGCCCGGCCTCGTCGACATGGCCTGGTTCGAACTGCTCAAGCCTACTGTCAAGAGGAGGAGCTTGTTTGCAGACAAGTACAGGGCCAAGCTGTCCCCCGCGGCGTTTGACCTGCTCCAGAGCATGTTGAGCTATGATCCGGCAAAGAGGCCTACTGCTGCTCAGGTCCTGCGTCATGCATATTTTGTTGAGGAGGAGCCTCTTCCCCAGCAAGCGATTGAGTATGTTTCCTTTTCTTTTTTTTATCATTTCGTCTTACCTTCCCTTCATTCTCATCACTGTTCCTTTTCTTTCATCCCTTCCAGTCCTTGAAACTTTCCTTGTCTCTTTCTTTACTAACAAATTGCAGACTCACAGGCCTAGGCGGCGACTGGCACGAATTCGAATCCAAAGCCCTCCGAAAGGAAAATGAACGACGAGAACGTGAAGCACGTAAAGCGTCTTCAACAAATCACAATACCAACACCAACAATCACAACAATACCAACACCACCAATACCAAAAAGAGACCAGCACAAGGAGATGGAGATGATGTTCCATCACAGAATCAGCAGGAGGCACATCAACAGCAACAGCAGCAGCAACCTGTTAAAAAGGTTCATGTTGAGAGTCATGCTGATGCTGATGGTGTCAATGTATCTATATGAGGAGGGTGATGCCATTTTTTTTTAATGAAACATGGTGATAATAATATATACACAAGAATTTTTATGTCGGACATGTATTCTGCTAGTACTAGTCTGTTCAATCATATTGACTTTAAACGTGATTAATGTCAAGCGCACATTGTCAAGTCAGTCATGTTTCAACCAAGTGAAGTCGTGTTCAAATCAAGTCGTGTTCCAGTCAAGCAACGTTCAAGTACAACATCGAAATTAAGGAAAAAGCAGTGTCAAATTGTATCCTGTACGCCTATTTGAAAAGAAAGAAAAAAAGAAAGTAATCCCAGCTCATATTTTGTTCGCTTTTTTCATATCCCTGCGCCTCCTGGTAAATAAAAGCAAGAAAGAAAGAAGAAGAAAAAATCATAAGTCATTAAAGAGGTACTCCCCCATTCTCAGGTTTACTCCTGTCCGAAGTACGCAACAGCTCACGTAGGCTACCCTCTGCACGACCGGGAGACATGCTGACTGGTGTGTCGGACGAAGTCGAAGTCGTCGTCCAGGGTATCCAGCCAGTCAGTGTGGTCAACAGTCCGTCGCTCGGAGCGGCTGCTTCCGTAGGTGGGGGGACAGTGCCCGAGTTCCTGATGACTAGGGTCTGACGGTTCATCGGACGACTAGACGGTCCATCGCTTTGCTGATCGTGGTCATGGTCCGTCTCCTTGGTTCGCTTCTTGGGCGGCGTGGTGCGGATCTCGAGGTGGCTGGTCGATGCTTGAGGTTGGACAGGCTGGCCGACAAGGATGGTAGTACCCGAGTTGCGAGGCGAGCTTCCAGAGGCACTGACAGGACCTTGCTGTTGCTGAGAGCTGCTACCTTGCTTGGTACTGTCGATGAGGGCGAGCGAGGTGGATCGTCTCCTGAGAGGGGGGGCGTGTACCGGCGCGCCTTCGTTCTCATCGTCCTGCTGCTGGTCGTCTGCGGCGGTACTCTTTGACGACCTCGTTGGGGATGTGCTTCCTGAGCCCTTGGTCGTGGCTCGCCCACGCACCTCGTCGGCCAAGTCGGCGGCCGACCTCTTCTTAGACCTATCTTCATCCGACGACCGGCTGGACGACATGATGGTCTCGAGAGTACCCATGGCCCGGCTGTTGCGCCTGGCGCCTCTACGCTGCTGCTGCCTCCTTTGACGTTTCATGCTTCTCTCGTCATCCGACGACACAGCCTGAAGCGTCGGCCCGGCCGGATCCTGGGTAGTACTACCGCGGCTGACGCCCAGAAAGGATGATCCGGAGCCATGGGGTGCGTAGTGGACCTCGTACTGGTTGCTAAGGGAGTACCTCGACTTGGCACATATCTCGGCGATACGGTCCAGGTCGGCATTGATGTTGCTACCACCGTCCTCTTGGGTCTCCATGTTGTCGAGGAAGCTCTTGAAGGTAAAGGCCTCGACCGGGGGCAGCTTGGCATCCCCTGGGTCGGCAGCGCCGAAGCGCGTGTCACGCCTACGACTCATGCGGCTCAGCATGCCATTCCTAGCCGTGGTGACAGTGGCGGAAAATGGAAGCAGGCGTCTTTCCGCCGTGGCTGAGCTCCCACTCTGGGAGACGGTACCAGCGCCGCCGTGAACGAGGACGCCGCCGTGCGCCGTGCTGATGGGCCGGGAGGGTAGCGGCGAGTAGTAGCTACGGACAATGACAGGCTCGGAGTAGGTGGTATTCTCGGCGCCAGTGGACCTCTCGTACCTGTGGCGACTGGGGTAGTTGTTGTTGAACTCTCGGAGAGCTGAGGTGCGATTCTCGACAGTGGAATCGTCGACGGGAATGGGCCTGCCCTCGGCGGTTGAAGGAACAAGGCTCGTCGAGGAAGGGTTTGGTTGAAAGGGCCGGATGAAGGAGAAGGGGAAGTTGGAAGAGCGCGGAGCCGTGGTGGGGTGAGTCGGGGTCAGAGACGTGTCTGAGGTTGAGCGGCGGTGCTGCCGAGACACGGACGACTGGGCTGTTTGAGAGCCGGAGGAAGGAGCAGGAGGAGGAGGGTATGGCAGCGTGGAAGAAGAAGAGGACATGACGAGACAAGCCAGAGAGACACGGGGGGTCTCGCCAGGTGGAGTGTTTTGTAGACGTGCTCGCCGGGGAGGGGTGGATGAATAGTATGTATGAGCTGTCGTTGCAGGAGACTACTATGTGTGCGTATTGGACGCTTCGTGTTGGCGAGGAGAGACAGAGAGAGAAGCATGCACAGGAACGTGCAGAGAAGCGTGCAAAGAGACGGTACCCTTGTCTGCTGCCGGCAGCAGAACTAGGAAAGAGAGGCTAAAAGGACAGGAGGAAGGCGAATGGACTGGCTGGTGGTGGTGGTGAGGTCAAGCGTGGACAAGTCGCAGGCGGGACCGATACCGGCATCAAATGCGCCTCGAGGGCTGATATGCAGTCGAGATGCAAGGTCGACGTGGAGGGACGAGGGGAAAGCTTTTCTTTCAAAGGACAGGTATTATTCCGTAGATGACATGCAGAGTAGTCGTATAGCAATGCGTTGCAGGCATGAAGGGGGAAGGTAACACCCGGTAATGCGGTATCGAAAATAAAAATAAAAGCAGACAAAAAGTACGAGTATCAAAACCCCGGGATCCGAGAGAGTGAGAAGTGAGACGGGATGCAGCCCCACGATTCGTTGGGGGCGAGTGATGAGTGGACAAATGTGTTGGAAAGCTGGCTAACCCCGCAGCTAATGATGGAGACGGAAGGACACGGATGGGGAGTGGTTGGCACTTGTGAGCTGCGTGCAGAGGCGTGCAGAGCATGCAGTGGTGTTTTTTAAGTGGTGGTAATGATTATTGACGAGGAACAATGACTGGACAGAATTGATACGCTTCAAAATCGATTGAGAGCTGCTAGTGGTGAATTGGCGGATGGAAATATGTCGGTTTGTTCCAATGGGGATGAAGCATGTCGACTTGTTTCTTGGCAGACAAGGAAGGAGGAGAGAGAGAGAGAGAGAGAGAGACGTTAGGGGAGGGTGAGGGGGAGAGAAGTTGTGATGCGAGGGAAATGTGAGGAAAATGGAAAAGCTTAGGAAGGAAAAGAGGGAAGGAGGGTAGGGGGGCAGAGGGACGCGCCTGCCTTCCCTGCTGTTTCTAGTTTCTAGCGTAGTGCGTGTGCGTATGAGTGTGAGTGTGTGAGTGTGTGTGGAAGTCAAGGCAAGTGCGAGTGCAAGTGCGATGCAGTGTGTCGTGGCTGCCTTTCAAAGGAGGAGAGAACGAAGGGGAAGATGCACCAATCCGCTGCCCCGCCCCAATTGGTACGTCACTCAATACCTGATCCGGGCGCATAACATTGGCATCACGCACGGTGTGCATCCTTTGGGAGGAGAGTCGATGATAGGAGAGTACGGATAAAGACCACCAAGTATGGGTATCAGTTTCGGTGGTGGTCGCAGCTTGAAATACAACCCACATGAGTAGCTCTTTATCAAACAATGCGGACAATGGTCCAGATGCTCCGTCTTGTGTCAGCGCGTCATCAATAGTAAGAGTGCGGATATAACCACCAGACAATGCTCCCCCTCCCATCCTCATTACTACTACCTAACCCAGATGGACAAGACAAGGCAACCCCCTCTGACCTTGACCCCAGAGAGTGGCACACAGTTGAATCTACAGCTACACAATGTCTCAGTCTTGTCCCCAAAAAAAGCTCTCGATGATGCCGAGACTCAAAAAAGGTCCCCCAATCCTGTGTGACCATTGACCTTCCAGAACATGTCCCTTGCTGGACCAAGAGCTCCAAGCTCTGTAATTGGACGGCCAAGGGCAGTGTCGCCCATTGTATCACAGTCGTACGTGGAAAAGACATAACATCACATCACGAGACAATTCCATCCTTAAAACCTCGGTAGTAACACTCCCAGATAAATCCAGCATTCAACACAAATAATCAAATGGTATACGTCAGAACTGTCGTACAAAAAGAAAACAAAAACCAGAAAAACACCCATATCGTCGTCCTTCACATAATATCCATCAAAGCACATGACTGAGGCCCAGCTCGCAGGGTACGTAGTGTCCCAACTGTGTCAGAGTAACCCCAACACAGAAGCGACGCTCATACTTTCGCGAGGAAGCTCATGTTTCTCTCAAGATTTCCAACATCCCAGTCCGTCTGTCTTATTGCGCACACATCAACAGTCGGTAGGAGCAAGGTCCCTCCGAGGGGCACCTCAGTGGTAGTTGGGAGGGGGAGCGGTAGCAGGCGGGGCCATGGTTCCGTACCCAACACCGCCAGACTGGACGTTCTCCGAGTAGACGCCGGGGGCGCGACGGGCGGCGAAGCGACCCTCGTTGGCCTGTTCGCGACGCTCATAGTAGACGTAGAGGAGGTAGAAGGCATGTATGTGACCGGGGATGTAGCCGAGGAGGGTCAGGCAGATGTTGATGAACAGATCTGTCATTTCAAGTGTCAGTTCCAATAAAGTCATCTGCAAGCACATGGCAGAGAGGGTTCCAGCTTACCCATTCCACATCCTGCCACGAGGAACACCCCGATGGGCGGGACTGCAATCACTTGTTAGCAAGCCTATGTTTCCAAAGACGAAAGACGCATTGGCCATGTTGGAGATAGAGAGGGGAGATGATTACAGAAGATGGTGATGAGAATGGCGAGAATAGCTGAAACGACGCCCATGGTGACGGTGTTTTGAAAGATCAACAAGTTGTTGTCGTGTGACGCAATGGAAAGTGGCGGCTGGCGGTAAGCTGCTGGGGTTCTGGCGGTCGAGGAATCTGACCAGGATCAGAGACAGTGAATATATCAAAAATGCAGATGTCTTCCTATTCAAATCTCAAGGTCGTTTCTTTCTCTGTATCTTTCTAGCTGGTGTTCTTGATGGTAATGTCGATGATGGGCGGTGGTGGTGATGTAGTAGCTGAGTTTTGGTTTGGGGGCGGGCATATGACGTGTCTCGGCAAAGAGAGCGACTGACGTCTTTCGTTTCGTCTTGTCAGCCCAGCGGCTCCAACCAGCTCAGCCGTGTACCTTTTCTGCCTAGCCAGGCGCGTAGCTGGGCGTTTCCCAAGTACACTGACAATGCCATGATGGATACGTTTTTGGAGATGGGTAAAAAAAAAAAGATAGAAACTGATATAGAATAATTCAGTCTTTTTTTACACATTGAGTAAATGCCGTGTCCCATTTATTTCCGTCCCTTCTACGGAGTAGACTGTACAATGGAGATGGACTGGACTACAATCCGCGAGTAATACTCGTACCTCTCGTACTCCGTACAGCCTGCAAGTATCGACACACACCAATGGATGGAGGACCGAGTAGGGCCAATGTACTGACCGGGCCCACTTCCACTGCGGACTCGTACGACCCGGGGACGACTGGAGTAATAACACGACGTAGGCACAGCTGCTTTTTCGGTGCTAGACTATACTAATATAGTAATAGAAAGCACTCGTAGTGCTCCGTACGGAAAAGTAGTATTCCGTAGTATGAGCATTATACTCCGTAGTAATAATAATACACCGTAAGCCTAGTGATATTATGGATTCATCATCAGAAGAGGCCCGCCGGATTCCCCATCATCTTGTCTTATTAGTACTGCCTTCTTACCGTAGACCTGGGACAGTGTCATCCTCCACAGGCAGACGCAGTGGCCATGTCTAAAAGACCAGGGTCAACGGGGACCCTCACGTACGAGTACGTACGAGTGAGAGAAGTCGAGGAAACGCTCATAGAATCAATCAAGTCGGTCAACGATGACATGCCATGACAATAAATACTCTGCGCTGCCAGTACGTCTCAGCGCCCGGACCCCGGGGAAGAGAATCTCGCCGGGGCGGCCGGAAATGAGGCGCCCATCTCTATGATTGACAATGAAAGATTCTACTCCAGGGGCTCTGAGAGTCATAACCATAGTCCACAGAGTGAGAAATTTGAATACTCGTAATGAATCTTCTAGAACAAGACAGGGTCACGGTTGTTAGTACAAGTACAGACAGATGTTGCGGGTAAATCAATATCCCAGCACAGACGACGGGTACGAGCAGCTCAGGGCAATACGACTCCCAGCTGGCATCAACCTCATCACCTGCCAACTGGCAGTGATAACCCCGGAAGTAAAGAATAGAACGGCGAGAAAAGAACGAGAGAAGAAGAAGAAAAAAGCAATCATCCATTCAGTGGGGCCCCTCAACATCTGCTGCCCGCCCCCCTCCCCCGGTTCGCATGTGTGACAGCACTGACGGGAGAGAGAACATACATGTATGTAGGAATATGCATGCAAGCTCAAGGCAAGTTCGAGCGGCCAAACGGGAGGCTCCGCTGTCACGGGAAGAGCGTGATGGGTTGATGATATGTCATGTATAAATATACAGTCGACAGGTAGACGGCACAGAAAGGGCGCTATTGCTCATGCTCTTGCTTGCGCTTGTGCTCGTACTCACACTGCATCCGTCACCGTCATCCCGTGCTCTACTACAGGTAGCAGCAAGGCAGTAAACATCCTGGTGGATAAAAAGCAGACGGAAAAAACAAAAGAAAGGATAATATCCGTGGAAGATGAAGAAAATGTTCACAGTGCCCATGTGTTGTTACTGTTACGGAGTAAAAAAAGAAATGCTCCATAATAAAATAAAATAAAAAGAAGAAGAAGAAGGGAAAAGAAAAGGCAGGAGCGACCAACGCTTGTTTCCTATTCCGCAATACCCAACACTGCTATGCATTGACGTGAATACCAACTACATACTAGTAGGTGATACCATCTTTTTTTTGGCTACAAGAATCGATGCTTCTTTGAAATAGCAAGGTTACTAGCAAATGTGTCGAAATACGAAGAGAGAGAGAAAAAAACACAGTATCGGTAAAGCTTAGACGCCGACCGCCAACCGACAACATGGTACGAGTAATCCGTAGCGCAGTGGCGGTCCCAGGATCAAGGGCCGCCCACGAGGATTTAAACATGGGATGGGGGGTGGATGACGTTTTTGACATGCGCCGTGCCAGGGGGTTGGGCAACGATTTGTTAGTACGGTGCTAGTAGTAGTAGCAGTACGAGTAGTACGAGTAATACTCTGCACGGAGTAATCCTGCTGTATTCCGTAGACTCTGGTAGAGTATATCTGTAGCAAATAATAGCAGTTGGTAGTAGTATGTAACACGGTAAACTGCCCTTGGTCTTACGAGTATTTAATAGTACTCGTACATGTATTGCCAACGACTCTACTCCGTACCAGTATTGATACGAGTCGTGTGTTAACAGCGGTCGACGAGTATTGCTTGCTCCAGCAAAAGCTCCATTGAAAAAGAAAAAAGTCACCGTATCTCCCCCACGACGCTTGTTAGTCATGACATCCGGTTGATACCCTCGTGCCAAGACGAAGCAATAAGACACTCGTGACGGTGTCAGATTTATTACAGTGGTTTGCCTATGATTGCGACCATTATTAGTAGGTTTGAGCTTTAACAGTTATTCTAAAGTAATATGGGTAGTATTTCTGTGGCAGTGCCGCCTCGGTATCAACAGCGGCAGCAGCAGCAGCAGGATGCTGACACTGGCAGCCCCTCAATGCCATCTGCAGGCCGACGATCGTGGCAAGACTTCCATGCTAAGAAGTTGGATTTCTCTTAACACCAAGCATTCATAGTAGAGCTTCGGCTTGTAGCGTAGTAGAAACGCGGGCCGTTTCCATCCATGGATGACAGACTGACATGACATGCCGGGCACATACGGTCAAGGTCATATGTACAGGTAACCAAGGCGCTGTGAGCCTGTGGCTGCGCTGCAGCTGCGCCCATGTGTAAAACACAACCAAAGAAGAAAAAGGGTCGGGAAGGTGCGCCTGCCGTAGTGCTTGCCGTACCTGCCTGTTGTTCAGAATGCTTACGTTCCGCGTACCCATCACTCGTATACAAGCTGCCTCTAGTAGTAGAAGGAAGGTGCGATGGAGCTTTCATGTACCAGTTACTAGCTGGTAGCTACCTGTATCCTGTTCTGCCATGCCATCTCCCCTCCAACTCCTCTTTCTCTCTCTCACCTCTCTTTCAATCCTTTGATGGATGCTTGATGGATCCATGAGATACGACCACCAATTCACACCATCCACTGTGCATCCCTCACTCTCCGAGAGTGTGTGTGCGTGCGTGCGTGCGTGTGTGTGTGTGTGTTCCCCACAATCCTCCACCAACGGCTTTCCTCCCACTGGGCAGCTTCTTGAGCCAGCGCCTGCACCCAGTGGGCCACACACTCAAGGGCCACCCAAGGGCCACCCAAGGGTCAAGGGCCACCACCCAAATGGGCCGCTCCCTGGGGCCCCTGGAATACTCTTACCTACTGTCGGCTGCCCTGTCAGTCATGGAACGCACTACGGGTACGGAATACACGAGAGTCCAGTATTACGGTGTACGGACTAACTCCTGACTGACCATGGATCCGTTGGAAAAAGGGCCCCAACATAGGCCCCTCCACTCCCCCGAGAGAGCCCCCCAAGGCCAATGGCCAACGGCGCCAGGCAACGCAAGTGCCTCGCCGAGCATGTACTCTTGTTAGTGGGCAGCCGCCCACTGTGCTTTTCCATACAGGTACCCGACTGGCCAGTGGGCCGCCGCTACAGGTGTTTCCCCTACAGCGTTTCCCTACAGCGCTTTCCTTACCCCCCCAGGCCCGTTGAACCAGTTCCTCTCTCCAAACTTGGATTCACCACTTCTAAACGCCTCTTCACCAACTTCACCACTATTACTTCCTCCCCTCTCCTTCTCCCTCTCTCTCCCCCTCCTCCTCTCCTTCCCTCTCTTCCCCCCCTTTTATTCCGCCCGTTACGTCGAGCTGGCCGGGTCACAGGCATAGCTCGCTTCGTCTACCTCGACAATCCCCCCCAGCGGATTGACAAAAGAAAACCTCCCTGTTGCATTTGCTGCTGCTTGCTTGTTCTGCAGGCCCGCAGTCCAAGCAACTTGATAGCTGCCCTGCGCAGTCATACGTCGCCTCGAATCTCCACGACATAACAGCAACCGCCATCATGTCTTCGCAACAACTCCCTCAGTCCAGCGTCGACCGCTACGTTGTCATCCACGTTGCGACTACCTGTGACGAGCATGGCGTCTATGTTACCAAGGATTCCGCCGAGGTGATTGAGTTTGGATGGATCCTCATGGATGCCAACTCGCTCGAAGAGGTAAGCAAGCTCTCGCTCTGCGAATCCTGCTCTACCAGCTTGCACCGACTGACTTTTTCTTGTTTTTCCCACCCAAACAGCTTGCCCACGAGAGTGTCCTCGTCAAGCCAGTCAACACGCCAATTACTCCGCTCTGCAGTAGGTTCCTGCCCCCCCCCCCCCGAAAATTCGCGTCTCCATTATCCGAGTCGCACCTCTCTACACAAACCCCTGTGGGCCTGGAAAGCTCCTCGCTGTCCACAGCGCCGTCCATGGCAACAATTCGAATGTTCGAGGGAGATGCCGCTGATGCATTATGCTCCCCACCACCGTCCAAAATTTCTCTTGCTCTGCTAGTCAAATCTCAAACCTAGCCCACACTTTTTGCTAACCCGTCGATTTCTCTGACAGCGAGCCTCACCACATTGACCTGGGAGCACATTCGAAACGCGGGAACCTTTAGAGATGCAATCTCTCGATTCGACGCCTTTGCTACCGAGCACCTGACGTCGAAGAATCTCGATTTCGTCTTCGTCACCCTCGACGCCTGGGATCTGCGTGTCCAGCTGCCCCGCGAAGCTCGCGACAAGGCCGTCGTGCTGCCTCCTTATCTGCAGCACTCTCGCACCTTTGACCTGCGCACCGAGTACCAGCGATGGCAGCAGCACCACCCCGAGTCGCTGCCCTTTGGCCCCTCGATGCTCTCCAACATCTGTGCCGCCCTCGAGGTCGAGCCTGTCCAGTCAAGTGCTCCTATTAAGCATAACCTGCCCTTCCACTTGCAAGCTCTGGCCCCCGCCTCGCCCCGCCGTGCCATGGAGGAGGCTGTCACCCTGACCCGCGTCCTCCGCGGTCTCATCCGCAAGTCTCAGCCTCGTCAGGAGCACCCAGATGTCCTCACTCGCCCCATGGACGCTCGCGCAGATGTCCGCGCCTTCCTCTCGGAGAGGAGCAAGGTTCTGCATATGTCGGGTCTGCCCCATGACACGACCCAGTCCGAGCTTGAGAGCTGGTTCACCCAGTTTGGCGGCCGTCCCATCGCTTTCTGGACCCTCCGCACACCGGAGCAGCACAAGCCCACCGGAACTGGCTTTGCCGTCTTCTCTTCCCACGAGGAGGCTGCCGAGAGCCTGTGCATGAACGGTCGTGCCCTCAACGAAAAGGCCATCGAGGTCTCACCCTCTTCCAGCCGTGTCCTCGACCGCGCTCAGGATATCCTGACTCCTTTCCCCCCGAGCAAGAACCGCCCTCGCCCTGGTGACTGGACCTGCCCCTCGTGTGGTTTCTCCAACTTCCAGCGCCGCACTGCCTGCTTCCGCTGCTCTTTCCCCGCCATGGGCTCCGGCCCTCAGGAGATGGGCGGTCCCAGTGGCCCCAGCGGCTACGGTGGCTACGGCTACGGACCCGCTCACATGATGCCCCCTCCTCACGGTGGTCACCACGGACACATGGGCCACGGTGGCGGTCGTATGGGCGGCAGCGGTGCTGTTCCCTTCCGTGCCGGTGACTGGAAGTGTGGTAACGAGGTCTGCGGATACCACAACTTTGCCAAGAACGTCTGCTGTCTCCGCTGCGGTGCCAGTCGTGCCGGTGCTGCCGTCATCGCCGACTCGGGCTACCCCGGCCCCGGCGGTCCTGGTCCCTCGATGGACAGTGCGTCTCAGTACAGCATGAGCCAGGGCTCCATGGCCGGCACCCCCGGTCCTGGGCCTGGCCCGGGCCCTGCTCCTGGCCCCTTTGGCTCTGGCGGCTCCTTTGCTGCGGGTGCCGGTGGCTACAACCAGCACTTTGGCGGTCCTCCCAGCCACTTCCTGCCCTCCGGTCTTGGCGGAGGTGCCGGTGCTTACCCCAGCTCCCTGAACACGCAGGGCTTCAACTCGGCTCCCGGATCGCACTCGGCGGGCCCCTTTGACAGCCGAGCGGCTGAGGCAGCCTTCCAGTCGGCCACCAACGGCCCTGCGTCGGCGGGTCCGTCCAACAACTTTTATAACAGCAACCCCGCTGCTAACAACGGCGGCGGTGAGAGCGACCCCTTTGCTTTCCTCTCCAGTGGAATCGGCGGACTCTCGGTCGGTGGCAACGACGCCCGCCAGAACGGCGGCGGCCCCCCCAGCAAGTCGCCCGCCTAGAGTGGTGCTACCTAAAGGGGGCAGAGATATGACGACGCTCCTCTACAAAAAAAAACTGTCGGGTTGTCGTGGTGTATTACACGTTCCTTTAGACTGTGTTTTATTTTTTCTTGCCCGGCGGAAATGCATATTGCCACCTTTTTTTTATATTCCCCCCTTTTGTGTTTGGGCGTTGGGGTGTGTGGCTCACGGAAAACAAGGGAGAGAGAAACGGACACCAAAAGAAGAGAACAAGACACCATATAGAGTTGATAGTGAGCATTTTGGCGCCATGTCAGAGGGAAGAAGGGGGATACTGTTTATTTCTTCTGGCAACATTTGTCTATTCTTTTCTTTTTTCCCCTTTGTTTATTTTTTTGGGGGGTTGTGGATATTTGTGTTGTATGTATGCGCGGATCGGTTTGGGAAGTTCGGTACGGATGGAGTGTGGGATTTTTGCTCTCTTTTTTTTTTATTCAACTTTTATTCTGTTTTTACTCCTTTCTTCGATTCTCTCTCTTCGTTTATTCATCGTCTTTCGTTGTGTTTTTTCTTCTTCTTCTCTTCTTTACAAGGGCAAAACAAAAAAAGGGGCGATTACAGAATCATTTGGAAGGCTGGAGAACAAAATATTCAAAAGTGTTTTTTATTTTACTGTTTGTTATACAGGGTACAGAGCACTTGAAACTTTAATCTGGTCTTTTGGACTTTTTAAGTTGGTGGTATGGAGATGATCAGTATAGATTCTGGATTATATGGGATCTGGGGTCTAGGATCTAGGACAATGGAGGAAGGATATAGGAAGGTGGTTGGATGGATGGATGGAAAAAGTTGTTGCGAGATGGATGGTATGGAAGCAACATTGGAGGGTGGATATTAGTAGTATATTGACATTTGGCTTGGCTGAAGAAAATTCAAGGGAAAAAAAGGGTGAAGGGGAGCATATCGGGGGGTTTTCTATTTAGCTTATTTTTTTTTTCTTTTTTTCTTTTTCATTTGTACTTGCTTGTTTTTATTTCCCGTTGGTTTCTTTTCCATGTTGATTGTATCTCGAGTGGTTTATATGCGAGTTTTGTCATGTTGTTGATTTTACCCCTTTTTCTGTTCAACCCCTGAGTTCTCCTTTTCAACAACACTCTGTCTCTCTTTTTACTAGGTTTGACATTGAAAAAAACAGGATGGTGCATAGCGTTGGAGTGAGGTAGATTGGTTCAATGCTATTACTAGGTAGTACTAAAGTACAATATCAAGCCTTGTGTTTCTTTAAAGGGTATGTATGTATGTGTTGTGCACTGTCATCCCCCAACACTCAAGCCAACCTCATCCAGCTCAGGTTGAATTCCGTCAACCAAGGTCCCATCATCTGACCCTGACCACCCCCGAAAGCATCACCATCCAAACCGACTGGCGCACCCATAAGAGCCCTCTTGACGAACTCGACCCAACCAGCTCTATCGTCCACAGCAGGTGGTGGGGGTGCGAATCCTCCTTCCCTCCGGGGCTGCGGCGGGACAATATACCCCCTCTCCATCTCATCGTTGAGCGAGTACGCATCGTCGTCCTCCTCATCACCATCATAGTCCCCCTCGTCATCATAATCATCCTCGTCGCCACACCACCCCATGGCCCTGAGACGGTCGTCCTCGTCCTCCTCGCGGATCTCACGTCTCTGCTCGTCAGACAAGTCATTCCACCTCTTCTTGAGAGCGTGCTTCCTCTTCCAGTGGGTGATGGTGTCTACATCGTCGAGCTTGGTCTCCTCGTCCGACAGGTACAGCTCTTCCTCCGTGGGAACCAGATTCTCCCCCGTGCGCCAGTCAAAGTGGCCCCAGAGGAGCATGTGGCGGATATGCGTGTCGAGATGGAGGCGGCGCCGCATCGCCTCCCTCGGGACAAGCTCGTCCGGACGGTCGAGATGCAGCGAGCTGCCTGCCCCGCGGAGTCCCCACCCCTCCAGATGTCCCGTGCCGACGTGGAAGAGTGGCACGCCGTAGAGTTGGCCCTGACCGGGACCGGAGACGGCAGCGGTGCGTTGCCCGTCCTCGGTGTCGAAGTCGTAGCGCACTTTGGCCTCGAGGATCTCGGAAAGCGTGGTGAACCGTTTGCGCGTGAGGAGCTGCCACAGCGGGTGCAGTCCCCTCTGGCCCATGATGAGGTACAGGAGCTCGCATGACATGGGGGGGTAGACGGGGTCGTTGAAGGCCATCCCCAGCTTGACGAAGAGCAGCTGCGCGTTGTACAGGTCCACGTCCCGCCACAGACGGGTGTTGCGCACCATGGCGTTGCGGTGTCGCGTGTACCCCACGTCCATGAGGAGCCACAGTCTCAGCAGGGTGGACGGCATGGTGCGCGGGGTGCGGTGGCCCATGCGTGCGAGAACGGCACATATGTCACGGCAGCAGGTGTCGCGGCTCATGACGAATTGCAGGTATCGTAGACCGGGCACGGTGCGCGTGGTGTGCTGACGGGAAGGGCCGACGCGCGTGTTGCCCATGTCGTTCCACGTGCGTCCGCCCGGGTCAGCGATGACGAGTCGCTTGTACAGCTTCAGGGGGAAGATGCGTCCCGCCTCGGGACACTGGTGACCCACCCACGCGTTGATGCTGGACTGCATGTAGCGCTTCAGCGAGGTGCGGAACGCCCCGCTGGCGATGTACAGGTTCAGTATGTCCGGGGCGCGGAGGTGCTTTCCCAGCTCGACAGAGAGCTCCATGTGCTTGCACATGCGGGTGACGATGTCCTGCCCTGGCATCACACTGTCCATCTTGCTGACGGGCTTGGTCTTTGCTGGGCGAGCGTAAGGGTCCCTCCCCTGGAAGTAGGCGTCGCGCGCGGGCTGGTTGAACTCGAACCGGACGGTGTTGTCGTGCTTGCTCTTGACGACGGAGATGCTCGGCATGCGTCGGGCGACTTCCTCCTCTATCATGATGAGGACGAGGTCGCGCTCCGCGTCGACCTGCTCGCCCTCGCGGATGGGCGTGTCGAGTCTGCGGCATTCGAGGTCGAACATGTTTCGCAGGAGGGACTTGACGCGCTTCTGGCTCGCTGGGAGGGGTCTCTTGAGCGACTGGATGCCGTGGAACATGACGGAGATGAGGTGTTGTGCTTCTTGGGCGTGGACGCCTCGCTTGATGCTTCGCTCTAGGATGTCGTCTGGGTCGAAGGGTGTGGTTGGGATGGTCATGTTGGGCGAAAGTGGTTTGGGTTGAGGGGTTAAACGAGTGGTTAGGGGGGTTAGGTGAGGTTAAATGAGTGATTTGGGGACCGGATTTGAAAAAGTAAACGAGTGGAAGGGTTCGAAGCTGGTGATTGTACAAACTGAGGATAAAAGAGAGGGGAAGGAAAGAATGGATGGATGGAAGTGGTCAAGGAGAGAAAGATATATACGCATAGTGGCAAACATGGTTTCTATAGCAATCTCACATCATGGTCAGCTGCCACTGTTGAAAAGATGAAACACAATGGTCCTGTATAAGCGACAATAAACAATGACAATGGCATCAATAGAGCCCATATTGACATTGTCTCCCGATTGAACATGTGCCTTGTCGTATCAGGCAAATGAATGTGAGTCTAGGCTGACAACTGCCTGACAGCTGTCGACATTACAGCATTCAAGTCTCGGTATCTATTCAGAGCTGTATAGAACATATATGTCTTTTTATTGATACTGCCAAGTACTGCCACTACTACTACTATCATAAACGCCAACCTCTCATGACATGCTGCAGTGTCGTGCCGCATCGCCAAATGTCTCTCCATGCTCGTCGTCTTCGTCTCCGTACTCGGTCTCTTCATGGTCAAATTCCATTTGATGATCTGAGCTTGTATCCGAGCCCTGCCCTGCATCTTCGTCTGGCTCTGGGCTCGTGCTCGACTTCGAAACATAGCCAGGGTCGCTGTCTTCTTCACTGTCGTAGAATGAGCTGCTGTCTGAGCTGCTATACCCGTGTTCATCTCCACCGCCCCCTCCATGGCCCTGGCCATTCTACTGACCATCTTGGTTGGCTTCCTGGTCACTCGTCGGGTGGTCCTGTTGATCATGGCCTTGGTCGTGTTCCTCATAGTCGTCTTGGCCGTCTTGTTTCTCTTGAGTATTTTGATTATCTCCATCGTCCTCCTTCTCTGGACTATCAACGTTAACAACTGGTACTTCCTGGCTGTCCTGAATCTCCTGGCTATCTTGGATTTCCTCGTTGTCCCACTTCTCCTCTCCTTCGTTATTCTCGAAATTTTCACCGATATCCTGTTCGTCCCCCTTCCCCTGCACCCCTTTTCGACGCCCATCGTGGGGTGAAGTCTTGTTGCTACCCCCCTAAGGACTGGCCTCCTTCTTTGCAAACTTCCACCTCAGCTATCGGTCGAGCTCATCAACAGGAAGGTCGCCGTCGTCCTTACCGACAATTGACTCAGCAACCTTCCAGATCTGCAGCAGGTTGTCTTCGGCCGCACTGGCTACCAGCCAGGGCTCGTTGACGTTCCAGCTAAAGTCAGCAAGGTGGTTGGTGTGGCCTCCGTGCATGAAAAGCCTGGACAAGACAGTTAGCATCATTATTTAGTCGAGACAAAGGCCAGCGTTTGTGTCAGTTGAGGAATAACTTACAGCTCGGGAGGTCCATCATCCTGGTCGTCGGGAAGCTGCTCCTCGCCGATGCGCGATAGATCCCAGAAGATGATCCTGCGGTCGTAGCTGGCGCTGCCGAGGATTCCAGCCTCGGTGGGGTGCCATGAAAGCGATGTCACGGCATCGTTGTGACCCTCAAGGCTGTGAACCTTCTCCTTGACATTGCGCAGATCCCAGATTCCAATCGTCTTATCGGCAGAGGCTGTGGCCACGAGCACTTCGGAGTTGGGGTTAAACGCCAGGGCGTTGATGGCGTCAAGGTGTCCCCGCCTGGCGACCAGAGCCGCCTTGTCCGTCTCGCTGTTGCGCACGTCCACAATCTGAAGCGTCTGGTCGTCCGAAACGGAACCGATGAAGCTCTTGGAGATGGGGTGGTACTGCACGTCGTTGACGACCTGGCTGTGATGCGTGTACCGGCGAGACGGCTTGAGAACCTTGGTGTCGGCCTCGAGCTTCTTTAGGTCCCTAAAAAAGCTGTCAGTACTGACACCCTATCTAAATGATCGAGGCAGATGAGTGTGTACTTACCAAAGACACATGGTCTTGTCTTCGCTGCCTGAAGCCAGGCAGCCCTCCTCGTGCGGGCTCCAAGCCAGACCGAAGCCCTCAGCCTTGTGTCCGACCAGCTCAATCTGAGGGCTGATCTTGCCGAGCGTGGTGGGCTGTAGAGCGTGCTTGGTGCGGTCAAAGATGAGAATCTTGCCGTCGACACACAGAGTGGCAATGATGTCGGGGTTCTGGGGCTGGTAGCGGGCCTTGTTCACCTCGCCGGGGTGCTCAATCTTGTGAACAATGTCGGCCTTGATGGCAGCCACATCGCCCGTCTTTCCGTAGCCTCCAATCTCCCCACGCTCATCGTCGTAGTTATCGGGGTTCGGCGACACATTCTTGGGGATTTGGACATCGGCGATCTGGAGGAAGTTGGGGCTGTCATCTGACGTGTGAGTGCCGAGCAGGAGTCGGTGGGTGCGGAAGTTCTGATCCTCGACATCCTTGACATCGGGGAACCACTGGACCGTCAGAGTGGGCCAGGTCAATGCCTTTCTGTTGTGTGTTAGTCGACTGCGGCACTACAATATGAGGTGAGCGGCTGTGCGGTGGGACCTACCCCAAGATCATGTCGTAGAGGAAGGGGCTGTTCTTCTTCCACGTCTTGTACTCTATGAATATGTGTTAGAGATGATGCGCCAGCCTCGAGCATGTACGTCTGAAAAAAGCTTCGCTTTCACCATACCTTCATTGATGAGACGCTCGCCCTGGTCGTCCTCATCTTCGTTGGTCATGTCGACTGCGCAAAGTGTGAGCTTGGTGGTTTCGGTGAGAACAGATAGAAGTGTGGGTGAAATAGAAGCTCACCATCCTCGACGGGGTCTGCGACCTGTGCGGGCGCCATGATGTGTCAACTCCTGATATAATATACAGGGGAAATATGTGTAATTGGCGGTTTATGCGGGAGTAAGCTGGCAGTGAGGTGATGTGCTATGGTGGTGGACAGAGGGGCCGATGTGAGAGAGGCTGGTTGAAAAGTGAAGATGAACGCGTCGCGCGTAAATGGACCTGGGGAAGGCGCCCAATCAGTTGAAGGGAAGGAGCTCTCAGCTGTTTGCTGTGGCTGTGGCTGCGACTGACTGTCTTTCTGACTGTGGCTGGTGAGGATCGTATGGATGATGTGCAGGGCATGTGCAAGAAATGTGGCGCAAGCATCCACCCACCCTCCTGGGCAGCCTGGGGGCTCTCTGCCTGGCCTGTGGCTCAGTGACCATCTGAGTCCTGACCGTTACTCACAGCCAGCTGTTGCCAATTGCCCACCAGGTCTAGCCAGTAAAAGCCCCAGGTAGGGTACCTATCCCACCAAGGGTCCACTGTCCAGACTCCAGCACTCCGTGCACGGCCAGCTGGCTGTATGAGGTGGGCTGGACCCCACTACGGGCTATGACTACAGTGACTACAGTGCTGCTCCCCGCTAACCGCAATGCGGCCAACTATAGCCGCTTGGTGGCCAAATCATCTCGCCCGAGCAGCTTCCATCAGTCCCTTCATCCTACAACAACCTTTATCCTTCCTACCTCCGCCTCCACGAGCACTCTCTTTTACGAAGCGCCGAGCTTAGACTTGGCCAACGACGACACGTGTTTTTCCTTGTTGTCTTTGGATTTGTACACACGAGGACGTTTGGGGTCTATTCAGTTTTGCATATCTCTTTCCGCCACCTGAGCCAGCTCTTGAATTGCGACAACGCATTTCTTCAACGCAGCTCCAACATCACCAACCTGGTCCTTGTACCTTTTGACTTTCGCCTGTTCTACTTTTTTTTTATATTACGCAGGGTTGAGATTGCCCGCGAATTGCCGTCACCATGGGGTACGTCTTCTGTTCCCTCCTTGCCGCCACCAAAAGACATCGTCGCTAACCTGTTTGCGCGCAGTGTGCCCAAGTTCTTCAGATGGCTCTCGGAGCGTTATCCGTCCATCTCGCAGCTCATTGCTGAGAACCGTATACCCGAGTTCGACTGCCTTTACGTACGATATCTATCCCGATCCTCCTGGCCAACTTCTGGACCAACCTGCTAACAAGCTCTCTTAGCTGGATATGAATGGTATTATCCACAACTGCACCCACAAAGATGCCGGAGAAGACACGACGTTTCGCCTGAGCGAGGAGGAAATGTTCATCCGCATATTCAACTACATCGAACACCTGTTTGGAAAGATCAAGCCGAAGCAGCTCTTCTTCATGGCCATTGATGGAGTTGCTCCTCGCGCCAAGATGAACCAGCAGCGCTCTCGACGTTTCCGTACCGCTCTTGACGCTGAGAACGCCCGTGAAAAGGCTATTCGCGAGGGTGTCGAGATGCCCAAGGAGGAGCCCTTTGACAGCAACTGTATCACTCCTGGTACGTGATATTCTATCTTACCCATATACCCAGCCAGCGCTAACTTTGCTTTCATAGGAACTGCCTTTATGGCCAAGCTGTCGCAACAGCTCCGCTACTTCGTCAACAAAAAGGTGTCCGAGGACACCGACTGGCAGGGCTGCGAGGTTGTCCTTTCCGGTCACGAGGTCCCCGGTGAGGGAGAGCACAAAATCATGGAGTACATCCGTAACGCCAAGTCGCAACCTGGCTACAATCAGAATGTGCGACACTGTCTCTACGGCCTCGACGCCGACCTCATCATGCTGGGTCTCCTCAGTCACGATCCTCACTTCTGTCTTCTGCGTGAGGAGGTCACCTTTGGTCGCGCCTCCAAGTCACAAAACAAGGAGCTCGAGCACCAGAACTTCTACCTCATGCACCTCTGCATAGTAAGAGAATATCTGGCCATGGAGTTCCAGGGCATCGAGAACCTCAATTTCCCATTCAACTTGGAGAGCGTCATTGATGATTTTATCCTCATGGCCTTCTTCGTCGGAAACGATTTCCTTCCCAACCTTCCCGGGCTGCACATCAACGAGGGCGCCCTGGCAAACATGTTCGGAATCTACAAAAAGGTTCTGCCGCACTGCGACGGCTACCTCAACGAGAATGGTGTTATCAACATCCCCAGGCTCAAGCTGCTCCTCGAGGAGCTCAGCAAGCTCGAGCTTATATCGTTTGAGAACGACGTCGCGGACGAAAAGTGGTACGCCGCCAAGCAGATTGAGGACCAGCAGCTCGAGAGCAGGAGCGGCGCCGGCAGCAAGAAGACGACCAAGGCTGGCCAGATGGCCATAACCTCTTCGCAGCGTGATCTCTGGAAGCAGCAGATCCGCCCCTATGTCTCGAAACGGTCTGACCAGCCCCTCGATCTTGGTGCAGACCTCAAGGCCGAGGACCGAAAATTTGCCCAGGTCATTGCCGACTCGATGCACATAGAATGGGCAACTGAGGAGGATGACGACGGCCGCCGACACCTCGTCATCAAATTCCCCCCCAAGGCCAATGATGACGATGACGACGATGAGGATGAGGAGGAAGGCAATATTGCCGCGTACAGAGTCATCAAGACATACGACAATGCCAAGGTCATGAACATGACCCCCGAGGAAGCCCAGAAGAACTACGACAAGCTGTACCAGGAGAAGTACCAAGGTTGGAAGACCAAGTACTACCTGCAAAAGTTTGAGGAGTGGGCCCCGGAGAAGTACGACCAGGAGATGGTTGGGCTAGCCGAGAACTATGTCCAAGGTCTTCAATGGGTCCTGTATTACTACTACAAGGGAATCGCTTCCTGGCCGTGGTACTACAAATACCACTATGCGCCCCTGATCTCTGATGTTATCAAGGGTGTCGAAGCCGATCTCAAGTTTAAAAAGGGCCAGCCATTCAAGCCCTACCAGCAGCTCATGGGTGTCCTTCCTGACCGAAGCAAGAAGATTGTCCCCACAGTGTACCACGATCTCATGACCAACCCCGAGTCACCCATCATCGACTTTTACCCCCGCGACTTTGAGCTGGACATGAACGGAAAGAAGATGGAGTGGGAGGCCGTCGTCAAGATCCCCTTCATTGATGAGAAGCGCCTGCTGGATGCCATGGCGACCAAGGACGACCAGCTCAGCGATATTGAGAAGTCTCGCAACGGGTTCGGTGTGCCTCTGAAGTTCGCCTACTCGGCGGATGTCAACTTTACCTACCCGTCGTCGCTGCCGGGCGTGTTCCCCGACATCCAGTCGTGCCGATGCATCGAGAACATCTTTGACCTGCCCGACATGGAAGGTCTAGAGTATGTTTCTGGTCTGACCAACGGTGCCATGGTTAATGCCAAGGCATTGGCCGGTTTCCCGACGCTTTTCCATCTCCCCCACGATGCCCAGCTGGTTGCGCATCACGGTGTCATGGTGTTCCAGCAGGAGAGCAGGAACCCCAGTGTCATTGTGACGCTCACCGAAACGGACAAGCGTACTAAGGTGGAGACGTGGAAGGCAAAGCTGGGTCAGCGCTGCTTCGTCGGCTACCCTTTCCTACAGGAGGCCAAGGTCATGAAGGTCCAGGACGAGCTCTTCAGCTACGAACTGGCTGAGAATGGCAAAGACATTGTCACCAACGACCACAACAACCGAGAAGCGGCCGAGTACGCCAAGGAGGCTGAGTTCCTCGAGAGCTGGCACTCCAAGCGCCTCGGTATCGTCATTGGCCAGGTGGAGTGCTTGGTGTACGTGCACATGCTCAAGGGTCTGATCAGGACGGAGGAGGGTGCTCTGATCAAGGAGTACTCAGAGAACCCGAGTCTGAGGAAGACGTATGCTTCGCAGACGATTGTGGATAGCGTCTTCAACGAGGACGAGCGGTTCATCGAGAAGGCGGCTCTCCCGATCGAGGAGGACTTCCCCGTCGGCACGCGGGCCTTTTTCCTTGGCGACTACGCTTACGGACGACCGCTCGAGATCACCGGACACGTTGGGCCCAAGGCCGAGATCATGGTCTCGCAGCTTAAGAGCAAGGAGCCGGATTTCGCCCGGTCCATCATCCACACGGCCGAGAGGAACAACCCGTACACGCCTTCGTTTGCGGTTGCCAAGAAGCTGGGGATGCACCCTCTCATCCTCAGCAAGATCACCTCGTCGTACCAGGTGCACAGCTCGGGTGGGCTGAAGCTCAACCTGGGTCTAAACCTCAAGTTTGACGGGCGCAAGATGAAGGTGCTCGGATACTCGCGCAAGTCGCACACGGGCTGGGAGTTTAGCAACCAGGCTATCAAGCTGATTGCCGACTACATGGTGACGTTCCCCGACTTCTTCGCGGCCATCCAGCGAGAGCCGCAGAGGAGCGACATCTCGGACACGGACCTGTGGTCGGACAAGACGACGGCGGCGCAGCGCGTCAAGGACATTGCCGCATGGCTCAAGAAGCAGGAGACGAACAAGTTTGAAAAGGTGCCCCTCGAGGCGGAGCAGCTCGACTCGGACGTGGTCATGTCTCTGGCGAGCGTGGGCGAGAAAGCCTTCCAGGCATCGCAGGAGTTCGAGATCAAGAAGCTGCGAGGTGTGCCGCGCACAGCGCTGCTGAAGCCCGCCGATGCCGAGCTCGTCCTCAACAACCAGACCTTTAGCCTGGGCGACCGCGTCACGTTTGTGGCCGGTTCGGGCAAGGTCCCGCTCGCGACGAGGGGTACGGTTGTCGGCATCAGCCGCACGGCCACGGCCCTCCTCCTGGACGTCGTCTGGGACACGTCGTTTATGAGCGGCACAACGCTCAACGACCGCGCGCCCATGTTCCGCGGACAGACGGTTGCCGCCTCATCGGTCCTCAACACCAGCGACAAGCAGGTGGTTTCTGCATCGAGCCAGTCGCAGCGCCGCGTGCCGAAGGCGGTTCCTGGCTCCCAGGGCCCGTACGGCTCGGTCGGCGTGCCGCAGTACAAGGATGCCCCCGCTCCTGCGCCCCTTCGCAACGGATGGCGCGGGGCCATCAACGGCCAGACCAACGGTAACGGCCGTGGCCGTGGCGGCCGTGGCGGCGGCGGTCCCAACCTGATGCACAGCACACTGGTGTACCGCGGTGGACCGGATCAGGCCCAGCAGCAGCAGCAGCAGCAGACCAACGGTGGACGTGGTGCTCGTGCCGGTGGCTACCGTGGAGGACGCGGTGGCGCACCTCAGCAGCAGCAGGGTGGTCACGCCGAGGGCGGTGCCCAGGGCTACAACAATGTGCCGCCCCCTGCTAATCTCGATGCTCGTGGAGGAAGGGGACGCGGTGGCGGCCGTGGCGGCCGTGGGGGCAGAGGCCGTGGTGGACGCGGAAGGGGCCAGGGTGGTCCGGCCGCTCAGTAAAAAGGAGGGATTGAATGTTTTTATGGGATGCAAAAAAACGGAACTAGATGATTTTGATCTGTATTTTATGGGCGTCATGTTTACAACTGGACCATGTAGTATAGAAAAAAGTTGTCACGGGATATATATGCGAAGTCCTTTTATAGTTCGTATATAACGATGATTTGATTTTTATTCCCATACTCTTGATCGTTCCATAAGTATACTATCACTGTGCCTTTTCTCCCTGTACATTGTAGACGGGAAAGCATGTGGGCAATCTAGGTTTTCTCATGAAGACTTCTTCTTGGTATCAGTATCCTTTGCCTTGACGGGAGGCAGGTTGAAAGCCTGGCTGACACCACCGTCAAAGGCCTTCCAGCGACCATAGTCTTCCTGAGAGTTCCACGACAAGAAGCCGAACCACGGCTGGACGTTGTAGTGGATCTTGAGGGTCATGTCTTGGACGTTGCCAATCTTGCCGGAAGGGTGGGTGATTTGGTACTTTGGTTTTTGGTTCTTGAGATGGAGGAGGCCTCTGTTGTCATCAGTCAGTCAGGCAATTTCTACATGGTGAAGAACAACAAGGATAGGGCGGGAAGCATACCTCTCTGGTGCAATGCTTCTACCTTCAGCACTCTTCTTGAGCTTCTTGAGAGAGTAGGGACCGAGGTTGGAGAGGTGGTCTGCGCTGGGGCTGGTGATGATGGAATCCCAGATGACGGCTTCGTTTGTTGCATCAGCATCGCCAGTGGCAGGCCATTCGGCCGTCACGTAGACGAACAGTTGCTTCGTGTTCCATGTGAATAGGGAGGATAGGTCGGCGTCGAGGGAGAATTTGATGATGGCGTATTCTTCCTTTTTGGAGGAGTAGTAGTGAGGACGACCTTTGACTCTGTTGCTGTGTTAGATGGGACTTGGATATACAGAGAATAGGATAGCAATTCGAAGAAGGAGAAAAGATCAGAGAGGGTAAGAATGGGTAAGGGGACAGAGAAAGGACCTACACTTGTGTGTTTGTAGGCTTGATAACACCATTGGGTGTACGCGGAGAGTACAGGTCCGTCGCGGCAATGAAGGCTCCCAGAGTAAAAGCGACGGTGGTGAAGAAGCCAAAGACGGTTTGGAGACGGGTGAGGGAGTTGTACATTTTCGGGGCGGAGGGGGGGTATACGGACCCCGGGAGTTTGCGTATGAAAAGGGTTTGTGGTTGGAAAGAGGACAGAGGAGGAGGAAGTTGGTGATGGTTCTGGACACGGTTGATGATGGGTTGCGCGACGGTGTTTGTACAGGGTATGTACCTTCAAATACATTTTCATACTACGTGGTACATATCTGGTACAATTCACCTGCTGGTAGCACCAGGACCATGACGCAGAGCTCCTCACTCCCTCCCCCCCAACGTCATTTTCCCACCCAATACGACTATCAAGCAACAACTTGTTTACTTTTCGTACAATCTGTCATGTCATTTTTCTAATAACCCTTGTACGTCGAGAATATAATAGACGTTTTCTACTCGGAATACAAGTACCATCAGCCGGACATTCACTCCCTCCGTGGGGCAAAAAGGACCCTTGAAACTCGCCCGGCCCGCTAGCAACTGACAAGCTTCAGCGCTCACCAACAGGGCAGTCTTCGAGACCTTTTTTTTTTTTTTTTTTGGTCTTCAATATCCACCACCACCACAACCACCACAACGACGTCGTCATCGCCCCTCCCTCTTTTGTGAGTGGGATCGCGTCTTGTCCTGGGACAACAAAGAGGATTCTCGTAAATCTGACGAGACACGGTTTTGTCGAGCAGGTTGTAAAGACCCTGGCTTGACTGGATCTCCGACGACGACGACGACGACGACGGCTCGCCACTAAAAAAAAAAAAAAAAAACCGACCCTGGATCGTCACGCCCAGCAGTCTGACCAGGGGGAGAAGGAGGATACGAAAAGGACTCTATGGGAGTATGAATCAGCTCTTGTTCTTGCCCATGGAGACGGCATGCTGACCCGTCTTTCTAGTCCTCTTACACGATACTTCTCCGACGCCAACTCGTTCCCAGATTATGGGTATTACGCCTCGCCCTATCCGCCTCCTCCTCCTGCTCTCCCATATAGGCCTGTTGCTGACCATATCCCAGGGTGCCGCGCGGCAAAATGGGTCGGGGTAACGTGGTTAGTACATTTCTTTTCCTTTCATGTTCAAAAGCGAGAGAGAGAGAGAGAGGGAGAAGGAGAGAGAAAGGTTGGGATATATATATAACTAACCATCACACTTGCAGAAAGGACTCCATACACTTGGACGCCCCATCAACACCTTTTCTTCGCACTCGCCAACCTCCAGCTCGCGCACACAGGCTGCCGTGACAGTCCCCGAACCTTCCACGAAGCGACCGAGGAGAGACAGCTCCCCTCCTCAGTATACCACCTCGCGCTTCTTCCTACCCCCGTCGCGGACCAAGCCGACGCCCACCCACGAGGCCGGCACTTCCGACGACCCCTACGAGCTCAAGAGCACCGCATCCAATGCCAGCAACGGCAACAGCAACAACTACCGCGCCTCGCCTGTCACAGCGTCCGTCGCCGAATATAGAAATGCCCATCCCAAGATCGGCTCCTCGACAAGACGAAAGAGGCGGAGAAGGAGCCGGCAGTTTCAGCAATCGCACAGCATAGCGTCCAGCGACGTCGTCGACCTCTCCTCTACGAGCCACCACCGATCCGAGACGCCAGATAGCCCCGACGTGCTCGCCCAGGACGAAGATGACCACGAGGAGGACAGCGCATCGCCGCACCGCAAGCTGGACACGACGCCTGGACGCGCTCCCATGCGCAAGCGGGCGCAGCTATCCCCCCTGTCCGAGCCGCACGTCAAGCGCCCCAAGCCCATTCTGCCACCCAGGGAAGCCATCGATGTATCCGAGGATGAGCTGCAGGCCATGTCCCGCCAGGATGATGCCCCGTCGTCAGTTCTGACTCCTAAGAAGAGAAAGACCAACTTCTCCAGTCTCAGGCAGTCGCCGAGAAAGGCAGCCGGCACTTCCTGGGGTGATATGCAGAAAACCGACTTTTCCTCGTCGTCATCCAAGGCGGGGGCTGTACCACCCGTGACCCCTCCCCCTCATACTGCTGCTCGGGCTGCTGCTGCTGCTGCTGCTGCTGCTGCTGCGGGTGGCGACGATGAGCCAATCAAACCCTGGGAGGGGCACCACGAGGTCTTGTCGCTGAACGGCGCCGTCTCCGGCTCTTTCTCAGTTCTACACCAGAAGACATTCGAGCTGATCGTGTTCGCCGCCCGAAGCGACCGGGACTACGGCTCCCAGCTGTTCGACGTGTACAACTTGCTCAGAGACAAGGTGATTGAGGATCCCGAGACGACAAAACGGACCAAGCTGTGGCTCCAGATCACCGACAAGATTCAGACTGTGCGCTACGCCGAGAATAGCCCGTACGTCATCATACAGAGGAGCTTGTCGCCCAGTTCGCCTGCCTCTCTAGCTCTGCGGTTCAACTGGGCATTTCAGGCACGCACTTTCCTCTCGTTCCTCCCGCGTAAGATTCTGCGGGAATCTCCACCGTAAGTTTGAATATGTTGAAGAAGATCTGAGGCAAGAAGAAGAACATACGGAGTCAAAAGAAAACGAAAGAAGAAGGGGGAGAAGAGGGAGAGAAGAGAAAGAAGAAAGAGAGAAACCGATTCTAACATTTTACAGGGAAACCGTGGAGAGCATATATGACAACATGATGAACAAAGCCCAAAGTCGTGCCGAGCCACCGAGCACGCCCGCACCAGCCAGTACGATACCCCGTGCAAAGGTCGCCGTAGAAGTCCCCGTCAAGAATGTCGACGAGAATGGAGAAAAGACAGGCCTTAGGGGTGGTGAAAAGGTTAAGGACAAGATGTTGCGGGCCTACGACGCTATGGATGTATCGAAGCCGGGCGAGTCGACCTCATCGCCGGCGGCGCCCCCACCACTACGCACGTATAGTGACCGGGAGACGCGCCGTACGAGGCGTTCGTCTCCAGGGCCCGTGGCCGCAGAGAAAGCCCGCCCGAGAGACGCGTGGACGGTGCGCAACCCTTCGTGGGTCGACAATTGGCATCAGTCCCTAGTGTACCCAGCCACGGGCAAGAACAGGGCCACTGTAGACGCGGCCGATATAGCGAGGCTCGACGATGGCGAATTCCTCAACGACAACATCATTAGCTTCTACCTTCGCTACCTGCAGGTGCAGCTAGAGAAGGAGCGCCCAGAGCTTCTCAAAAAGATACACATCTTCAGCAGCTTCTTCTTCGAGAAGCTCAAGACAACCACCAAGAACCGGTATGAGGGCGTGCGGTCGTGGACGGCCAAAATCGACCTCTTCTCGTACGACTACATTGTCGTACCTGTCAACGAAAATGCCCACTGGTACCTAGCTGTCATATGCAACGCGGGCCGGGCACTCCCTGGGGGGCAAGGCCTGTCACCAGAGAGGGAAGGGGACAAGATGGTCGCCGATGCCGTGGAAGAGCGGGTCAGGCGAATCTCCATTGGGAACGAGAGCCTGACGACTTCCGTGAGAGCCACACGGGCAGCCGACGCCGACAACTCGCCCCCTCGCACGCCGACATGCAACACACATTACAGCAACAGCTACAAACTGAAACCACGCATGAAGTACATAGGCAGGAACCCCGACCCCAAGGAACCGATCATCATCACGCTCGACTCCCTCGGCAGCCCCCACTCCCCGACCTCCAAGATCCTTAGGGAGTATCTTCTCGATGAGGCCAAAGACAAGAAAAACGTGGACATGGCCTACAGCCTCTCTGGCATGACGGCAAAGGGCATCCCCGAGCAGGACAACTTTTGCGACTGCGGCGTCTTTGTCCTCGGCTACATGGAGGCTTTCCTGCGGGACCCGGACACGGCGTGCGCCAAACTTCTCCGCAAGGAACCGCTGGGCTGGGATGTGAATCCCGTCAGGCTGCGCGCACGTATCAGGGACCTCCTCTTTGAGCTGCAGAGGGAGCAGCAGGAGCGGTTTGACGCGGAGAAGATGCAGAAGAAGAGGGCTAGGAAGGAGAAGAAGCGGGAGCAGGGTACGAGGACACCCAGTGCTGTCACTTCTTCGGCTGGTTCCCCTGCTACTGCTGCGGTGTCATCGGATGAGCAGACGTCGGCGGATAAGACTGCCAGTCTGTTGTGCGACGAACGACCAGGCGGCGGCGAGGGTGTACCTCAGCAGCAGCAGCAGCAGCAGCAGCAGCAGGGACAGCAAGATGTTGAGATGACAGAGGTGCCTCAGCTGATTGACTGCATCCAAGAAGATATGTCTAGTAAGATGGACGATGTCAAGGACGCGGATGCTGGAACTCCCACTGGTCAAGACCGTGGCCAGGGTCCGAGCACGAAACCAACAACGACTTCATCAGAATGGATCGATACTCCCCCTCCTGCTCATCCTCCTGCGCCTACTACTCCCGCCCCGACCACCTTTGTCGAACAAATCCCCGACTCGGGATCCGAAGACGAAAAGTCCCATAGCCATGGGCCCAATACCAAAAAGACGTTTGCCAAGAACAGGACACCACAAACACGACCTGTCTTTCATTCCATTGAAATCAACGATGACGATGATAATGGCAAAGCCAAGAGCTCAGCAGCAGTCACACCTCGACCTCAGCCTCAATCACCACGGCCACAGTCAAGGCCACAGTCAAGGTCACAGCATCGTCATAGCACATCTGCCTCTTCTATCTCAAGGAGGGAATTACACCCATACGGCGAGATTGTCAATGTGGACGACGACGCAGATGTGGAAGAAATAAGACCAAGATCAAACCCGAAATATCATGGTGTCGACAGGTATGGAGATGAAGATCAGATTTAGGAGTCGATCGATAGTCTGCCTATGAGATTTCGATGGCCTGCTGGTCGTCCTGGTCGTGCTAGTCTTTGGCATGATTGGGATGAGGGTATTCAGTAGCACTGCTGCTATTACTACTATTATTATTAGTACTACGAGTGTATGGAGCGTTGCTTTTTTTTCAGTTTCATTACGTCTTGTTCAAATCTTTGAAAGGATTGCATTAGCATAAGATGGCATGAGGTTGCTAGTATGCTGTGGTGTGGGTTTGGTACAAAGGGGATATCCCTTGGTATTCAGCATTGAGAAAAGTATTCAGCATTAGGGTCGGTGTCATACATCATATGAAGCATGAGTAACAAATATCACAATTTCAGTTCAGTTCAGTTCAGTTCAGTTCAGTTCATGTTCATGTTCATGTTCATGTTCATGTTCATGTTCATGTTCATGTTCATGTTCATGTTCATGTTCATGTTCATGTTCATGTTCATGTTCATGTTCATGTTCATGTTCATGTTCATGTTCATGTTCATGTTCATGTTCATGTTCATGTTCATGTTCATGTTCATGTTCATGTTCATGTTCATGTTCATGTTCGTATTCATATTCAAGCTTAGATACAAGCTCAGACACACAAGTATAGAGTCAAGAGTTGAGCATCGTATCAAGGTCAAGCATCAGTATTGAATACCAATTGGTTCAGTCTAAGGTCAAGTCTAGTTCAACTTCAAGTTTATGTATATGAAACTAGGACCTGAGTGTCATACTACGAATAAAGAATGGATTCAAGAGTCAAGGCTCGGGCATCATATCAAGAATCAAGAATCAAGGCAATATAAAGAATGAACCCCAAACCTGGAAAAAGACAAACACAACACACCATAACTCCTAATAAAATTGATGCTTTTATGTCTACCTTGATTTTAATAGGCAATAAAAAAAAGTACTAGTAAGAAAAGAAAAGTGTTTACAACATATCCACACCACCTCTCTATTCCTCATCATCGTCACCATCATCCTCCTCGTCCTCGTCGCCATCCTCAGAGACCTCCTTAGAACGAGGAATATCAAAGACGACACCACCATTGCGAGCATTCCTCCACGTCCTCCACCGACCGAGACGGTGCTCCGACGAGATGGCAGCAACGACACAGATGCCGTTGGCGGCCTTTTCACCACGCTCAAAGACGGAAATGCCGTTGACGACACCATTGATAGGCTTGTCCTCCTCATCATCTCCGTCCGAAGACAGGACACCGAGGGATTCAATCTTGCGCTTGTCGTCGGAGAGACGCCAGGCACGGATGTAGCCGTCCCAGCTGCCGGTGAAGAAGACGTCGGAGTAGGGGATGGTGCGGATGGCGGTGACCCAGCGGGGGGTGGGTGCGGGGACGACGTCAGGCTTGGGGTTGACGTCTGCGGAGGCCTGCTCGGGCGTGAGGGCGGGGTCGAGGCCGTGGGCGATGGGCTCGATGTAGACGGGCTTCTTCTTCTGGACGCTCCAGAGGGAGAGGGCTCCGTTGTCGCCACCGGTGATGAAGAGGTCGTCGTCTATCATGGCGATGCGGTCCATGCTGCCCTCGCCCAGGAGGGAGCGGGGGTCGGCGACGTCGGCGACGGCGGGGTGGGCGCTGGCCTTGGGGGCGGTGGTGCTGCCGCCGCGGAAGACGAGCTGGGTCTCCTCCATGACCTTCCAGAGGCGGGCGGTGCGGTCGCGGGCGCCGACGCTGACGCAGCGCTCCTGGGCCAGGGCGTCAATGTCCACGACGTGGTCCTGGTGGCCGAAGAGGGTCTCGATGTAGGCCATCTCGTCCAGCGACCAGACCTTGACGGTGCGGTCGCGCGAGCACGAGTACAGCTGGTTGGTGCCGCGGCGGAAGGCCAGTCCCGTGATGGCGTCGCGGTGCTGCGAGAGCACCTTGAGCGGGCGCAGCGTCGCCGCGTCCCACACGATCAGCCGCTTGTCCTCGCCGCCCGTCACGACGTACTGCCCGTCCGGCGAGGCCGCCACGGCCAGGATCGGCCCCACGTGCCTCTTGTAGCTGCGGTCCTTGGCCTTGCCGCGGTTGCCCTTGACCCAGGTCTCGAGGGTAGGGCGGCGGCGCGGCGGCGCATCGGGGCCGGACGGCTTCCGTCGGGTCGTCTGGGGGAACTGGTCCTGGGGCAGGTCCTGCGTCCGCCACTTGTGCAGGCACATGTCCTTGGAGGTGGTGTACACGTAGGGGCCGCAGTTGGATATCGACGTCACGGCGCGCGAGTTGCTGCGGAAGAAGGTGCGCGACGCCCGGTCCAGGGCCAGCGACGACGCAAGCTGTCGGTATACACGACCTTTGCTCTCGGCCATGTCCTCTTGTAACCGCTCGGCAATCAGGTCGCGGTCGATCTCGGCAGCGTCGAAGCCCGCCTCGTCGACGTGCTCCTTCACATTCTCCAGGTATCGCTCTGCCAGACGCAGTCTTCGCTCGGCTGCCGTCTCCTCCTCGTCCTGTCCCTCCATCTGTTCGTCTTCTGACGACTCGGCGTCGCCTTCGCCTTCGTCCGAGGCATCTTCGCGGGCGTCGGAGAAGTCTTCTGAGTCGCTGCCGGAGATTGACTCGTCATCGTCATCGGCGTCGTTATCCTTCCCAGCTGCGGGTTTCTTGCTCTTGCTGTTGCTGCTGCTGTTCTTCTTGTTGGAGGGGGGGGCGCCTCGTGATGATGGTTTTCCGGGTTTCGACTTGGTTGAGTTTGTCGGTGCTACCTTCTTCTTGGGTCCGTCAGGACCAGAGGACGGTCTCTTCCTCTTCTTTTGCGCCCCTGGGACTGTGAAGAAGGACGACATTGTGTGTGTGGGTGTGGTTTGTGTCGTTGTTTGGAGTTCTCCCGTGAACCTGTCACGTTTTCTCCCAAGTGCTATCAACTCGTTTTTTTTTTTTTTTCCTCTATCAAGCAGACAGTAA
>FYEV01001802.1:71267-91678 GCA_900188565.1 Geosmithia flava
AAAAAAAAAAAAAAAAAAGGACCCTCTCCTCTGGTCTTTGGTGGGTCCCCCGAACTTTCTTGTCCCACTTCTGGAAGGTACGTACCTCTTGTGGTTCTGGGGTCTTGAGCGGAATTCGGTATATTTGTTGTTCCGAAAAGGTGGGATCGTTGTGGTGGTGGTACCGGATGAGCAATTGTTACAGTGCCTGGTGGCCCGGCCTTTAGTTGGTGGTGCTGGTGGTGCGTCCCATGGAGGTCCTCTGTCGGTGACGCGCAGCGCTACAGCCTAACGAAAGGAAGCTCCGCAGGCCAAAGCTACCAAACACCACGCCCCTCCTCACAACGACGACGACGACAGACAACATCCCTCTCCAACCACCAACCCACCCATCGCCGTTAGAATCCACATCGCAACACCAACAAAATGTAGGATACTGTCTCCCCCTCCCCCCTATCATCGGACATACCGAGGAAGAAAAAGAGAGAGAGAGAGAGGGATGTGGACTGACAAAATCACACAGGGAGGCTCTTCTGGGTATCACGGGCAAGGACTTCACCCTCATTGCAGCTTCCAAGGCTGCCATGCGAGGTGCTTCCATCCTCAAGGCTTCCGACGACAAGACCAGGGCTCTCAACAAGAGCACCCTCCTGGCATTCTCTGGCGAGGCCGGAGACACGAGTGAGCGCATCCAACAATGCATCGGAAGACGGGGAACCCGTTTGGTGGTGAGAATGGTGCTGACCTGATCTACCTTGACTAGTCCAATTCGCCGAGTACATCCAACGAAACGCCCAGCTCTACTCTATGCGCAACGAGGCCGACCTATCCCCCTCTGCCCTGGCACACTTTGTCCGCGGCGAGCTGGCCTCGAGTCTCCGCTCCCGCAAGCCCTACCACGTCAACCTCCTCATGGGCGGTGTCGACCCCATCACCAAGAAGCCCTCGCTGTACTGGCTCGACTACCTCGCAGCCCTGGCTGATGTTCCCTATGCCGCTCACGGATACGCACAGTATGTTTCCACTCACTCTCTATGTCTCTATTACACTTCTTTCTTTCTTGTCTATCGTCATTTTTCCCTTGATTTGTTCGATAACTCGCTGACACCTTCCTTCCTAACCAGATACTACTGCCTTTCCATCCTCGACAAGCACCACAACCCAGACATTACCCTGGAGCAGGGCCTGGAGCTCCTGACCATGTGCACCGACGAGCTCAAGAGGAGGTTACCGATTGACTTCAAGGGTGTGTTGGTCAAGGCCATCAAGGCTACCGACGACGGCGTCGAGATTGTCGACCTGGAGTTTGACAATGACAGGATTGTCAAGAGCGCCTAGTGGTCGGGTCTCAGCAGAGGTGTAAAGCTTATGAATTAAATACGGACAAAAAAAGAAACAAACAAACAAAGAAAAGAATATATCAAGCACAAAGGTGTACTTTTAGACTGCTGCTTGTGTACGTATGTGCCGGCATCGAATCCAGATGGAGCAGCTTGCCAACATGGCACAGTGAATGTGCACCATGCCCAACGTGTCACTACCCAGGATCAAAGAGTCATGTTGTAAACAAAGAGTCAACAGAGTCAGATCAAGTTGTTTGTGCACAAGACGGGTAGACAAACGACGCAGGGATATGTCATGTTTGGCATCCATGCAGATAGTAGCAAGCACACAAACGTCAACGGCATGACTCCGGGGTCCTTCCGGCTCGTCTAGGACATACTAATACTACATTGTATATCTTGTTATACGATTTTTGCAAGGATCGCATCCGGGTAGAGCAGAGTCGCCTATCCGGAATTGCCGTTGGTGTAGGAGCATGACATGACTCCCACGCAGGCTGCTTTCTTCGCTCCCGGCCCCCCCCTCCCCCCACCAAACTCAGCATGACGTATGACGGATCAAACGCCACCACGGGCGTACCTACATACAGCTCAAGATGGCGTGGAAGTATGATTACGGGATATTCGTATAAGAAATGCGAAGGCGGTGACTCTTTGTGTTTGTCTGGATCATATGCCAGGCCATGCTCGTTTGCGTCTGATACTATGACATGCTTTCATGACAGATGGAGCGGGATGATCAAATTGGATAATAGGGCGGAGGTGTGTGTGGCGGCGGATGATGACTGTGGGATCCATGTGGAGAAAACGATGCACATGATGGGAAGAAGTGCAATAACACCTGTTAAAACGCGAATATAAGCAGTACTAGGAGGTCAGTAGCATGCGAAAATGGTTCACTTGAAAAAGCCCTGTTTTTCATCTTTACATTCTTTTTTGTTGTTGTTCGTGTTTGGGATCTGGATCTGGTGCTAGCTGGGGTATGGCATAGGGTAATGACGTTTGTGTGTGGCGGTGGAACGTTGGTTAGGGGTCTGTGGCGATATGGAGGGGGAGGGACTTCTTTAGGGTGGTGGTTGTCATTGATCTGGTAAACAGCTTGGTAATGATGGCCCTATGGCATATGCAATGTATATGCAGTGACACGACAGAAAAGGAAGAAAAACAAAAAAGAAATAAACGGTAGAACGGTAAAGAAGAAACGGTGAATGATGGCAGCAAACTTGAAAAAGGCAAACGGCATTCATACTGGTACCAGAGGTAGGTAGTACTGCTAACAGCCCTGAACTGAAGACTGAGATGGAATAAAGATACATGGACTGAAAGGGCACGTAGTCAGGTGTCGACTTGGGCAGCCACAAACTTTTTACAGTGACGATGATTGGACGTCATGAGTCGTGGGGTGGTGATTTGCAGCGGGCTGATCAGTGAAGGATCCAGCCCTGGAGGAGCCCTGGGGCCCTTGGGAGGAGGCCCATCCATTGGATGTACTCGTATGGACTGGAGGCCGGGGCGGACACAGTCATAGACTTTTAGTGGACCTGTATGATGTTGCAGGGCATTGTTACAGGGGATTTTATGGTTGGAAGCTTCCATGTTCCCTATTGAAGGTTTCAGTCCACAATGGAGCAGTGCGGTATCAGGTGTATCAGTCGCTGTAGGGGTAGCTGTATACGGCAATAGAGCACTGCAAGTATTGACCAGCCTGTGCTTGTACCGGACAAGTATCTATTCACCACATCTTCAGTACAGAGTGACTTTCTAGCCACACTTTGACTGTCACTGTTCGTGTGGCTCCTGCCAACTGGCTAGCACTTGTTCACCATTACGGAGTAATACTTGCCCCCCAAAAATTCTCACCGCCGACCCTGACGACTTGCGCCACTAGCCTCTTACTGGCACAACCAATTTTTTTTTTTTTTTTTTGCTTTACGCTGGGTGGACTTGGGGGTACGGCGTGACAACCCTTTTTTCTCGCCTCCCCCAGTCTTTCTCTCTCTCTCTCCTCCGTCCCTTTTCTTCTTCTTCACCACTTCCTTCATCCTCCCCTCCTCCCTCCTCATCAACTTCTAAAAAACACATCCCCCCTCCATTTTCTTTTTCTTCTTCGTCTTTTTCCTTGTCTTGTGCCTTTCCTTTGAAGAGTTCGTTTGTTCTTCGACGGGAAATTTGCAAGGTCTTGTTTTGGACCCTTAATCTCACAACGCACACACGCACACTAGTAAGAAGAAATCACGACTTTCGATTTTTCTTCTTCTTCCATCTCAACCCGAACCTCTTTTTCACTCTCCTTGATCATCGACAAGAAGTGAAAACCATACGCTCGTCGACCCGATAGACAAATTTGACAACAACGAGTACATTTTTTTTTCTCTATTCGCCCTCTTTCGAAATTCAATATGGCGGATCAACTCAACATGGGTGGCCTCAACCTTGGCCCCAACGGCCAGCAGCAGCAGGGTGGTGCCCCTCAGCAGGGTGGCCGCTCCTACATCCCTCCCCACATGCGTAACCGTCAGGGCGCTCCTGCTCCTGCTGCTGCCCCTGCCGCCGCTGCCAACGGTGCTCCCGCTGGTGCTGATGGCCCTGCCCCCAACGGTCTGGGCAACAGCAACTGGGCGGCCAAGTAAGTTCTTCCATCTATCTTCCCTTGTCAAGGCACGCACAGAATCAGGAATGCTGACCCTTCCTGATAGCAGCAACCAGAACTACGGTGGCCAGGGCGGTGGCTACCAGAACAACCGCCGCGGTGGATGGAACGGTGGTGGTGGTGGTGGCCGTGGTGGCTACGGCGGCAACTACGGTGGCGGCGAGGGCGGTCACGGCGGCGGCGGTGGTCATGCTAACCGCGGCCACGGTGATGGCCAGTGGCGCGATGGCAAGCACATCCCCGGCCCTGCCAACCCCCGTGTCGAGCGTGAGCTCTTCGGTATCCTCGATGACCCTACCAAGCAGCAGACTGGTATCAACTTTGAGAAGTACGACGACATCCCCGTTGAGGCTTCTGGTCGTGACGTCCCCGGCCCCGTGAACCAGTTCACCTCCCCCCCTCTCGATGAGCACCTCATCCGCAACATCGAGATGGCTCACTACAAGGTCCCCACGCCTGTCCAGAAGCACTCGATCCCCATCGTCACTGGCGGTCGTGACCTGATGGCTTGTGCCCAGACTGGTTCCGGAAAGACGGGTGGTTTCCTCTTCCCCATCCTCTCCCAGGCCTTCACCAACGGCCCCTCTGCCCTCCCCGCCAACGCTGGTGGCAACTTTGGCCGCCAGCGCAAGGCTTTCCCCACCACTCTGATCCTGGCCCCCACCCGTGAGCTGGTCTCCCAGATCTACGAGGAGTCGCGCAAGTTCGCCTACCGCTCTTGGGTCCGCCCCTGCGTCGTCTACGGTGGTGCCGACATTGGCTCCCAGCTCCGCCAGATTGAGCGCGGCTGTGACCTGCTCGTCGCTACCCCCGGTCGTCTCGTCGACCTTCTCGAGCGTGGCCGCATCTCGCTCTGCAACATCAAGTACCTTGTTCTTGACGAGGCTGACCGCATGCTTGACATGGGTTTCGAGCCCCAAATTCGCCGCATTGTCGAGGGCGAGGACATGCCTTCCGTTGCTGACCGCCAGACTCTGATGTTTTCCGCCACCTTCCCCCGCGACATCCAGATGCTCGCCAGGGATTTCCTCAAGGACTACATCTTCCTGTCTGTTGGCCGTGTCGGTTCCACCTCGGAGAACATCACCCAGCGTGTTGAGTACGTCGAGGACGTTGACAAGCGCTCTGTCCTTCTCGACATCCTGCACACCCACGGCGGTGGTCTCACCCTGATCTTCGTCGAGACCAAGCGCATGGCCGACTCTCTGTCGGACTTCCTCATCAACCAGAGCATCCCCGCCACCTCTATCCACGGTGACCGCACCCAGCGTGAGCGTGAGCGTGCCCTCGAGTACTTCCGTAACGGACGCTGCCCCGTCCTCGTCGCTACGGCTGTCGCTGCCCGTGGTCTCGATATCCCCAACGTCACCCACGTTGTCAACTACGACCTCCCCACTGACATTGACGACTACGTCCACCGCATCGGTCGTACCGGTCGTGCCGGAAACACTGGTATTGCCACTGCTTTCTTCAACCGTGGCAACCGCGGTGTCGTCAGGGAGCTTATCGATCTCCTCAAGGAGGCCAACCAGGAGATCCCCTCGTTCCTCGACACCGTTGCTCGCGAGTCGTCGTTTGGCGGCGGTCGTGGCGGTCGCTCCCGCGGTGGCGGTGGTGCCGGCCGCGGTGCTGGTGCCAACCGTGACTTCCGCAAGTACGGAGGCGGCGGCTTCGGCGGCGGCGGCGGCGGCAACAGCTACGGCGGCCCCCCTGCCCCCAGCTACGGCGGTGGCGGCGGCTTTGGCGGTCCCCAGGGAGGATCTGGCTACGGCGGCGGCGGCGGCGGCGGCTTCGGTGGTGGTGCCTACGGCAACCCCGGCGGCCCCGGTGGTCAGTCTTGGTGGTAGACAACCCAGGCAAGGCTATCCGAGGCCACGACTATGCACCCCTGATGCCGGCTGCATAGCGGGGACTATTTTGTCGCGGCATCCCGGCAAGATTTCTTCACCATCTTGTCGAGTCTTTTCTCTCACCTTATCACCGCTGTCTTGAGCTTTGATCTCTACGGCGGTGCGGTTGCTATTACGCATCATATTTTATTGCTTTTTTCCTTCTTCATTTCATTTCCTTTGTTGCGTTTTTATTTTACGACACGGCGACACGAGCATGACCTGCGAAGGCGATATTTATCAGTACCTTTTCTACGGCTGGCGAAAAGCAGCATCGGTTACGGGACTTTTTCACGAAGCATCTGATAGATTGCGTTTTCCTTTGATTTCGACATCCTCGATTGATACCCCTAGACCGAGCTTGGGGAGGCTTGGGAGGCAGGACGGTAGCAGGAACGTGGCATGTATGGATCCGGCAAAACAGCCTGGATCCGGATGGGGACATACAAAGAGCCCCGTCATTTGATCAGCATGCATATGTTCTTGCCGTCTGCCAGGAGTTCCCCTGGGAGGGCATTTTTTTACGCTTTCACGAAAGGGATGGTCATGACACTTCGCCGTGTGGACATAGACAAAAGTGGATTACTCAAAACGGTTCTCTGGTCGAGAAGAAAAAAGAAGAAAGAGAGACATGGAAGTGCTCCGCAAAGTCTCGGGACATATGAGTGCAGGGACTTATGAGCATGGACAAAGGACACGATAGTGGTCCAGAGGTTCTTTTTTTTTATTCTTTCTTTTCTTGTTATTTTTTTAGCACTTTTATCTATTTTTCTCTTTTCCTTTTTTATTTTTTTCATGTCACGAAGCACGATCAACGGCTGCCCGACAAGACAGAGGTTATGGATTTTTGGGCTGGGCGGCCGACAAATGGCCGAGGCGTTTTTTTCTTTTTTTCTTCTTTTCTTTCTTTGTTTTCTCTCTTCTGGGAAATGGCCAGAAAGAAGGAGATATAAAGGAAACCAACAAGGCTCAAAATGTGCTTTTTTTACAATACTGATCATTCTGCTGATCATGGGGAAAGAAAGCCGGCCGGAGTTTACAAGGGTGTCTTTGATTTTTTCTTTTTTCATGAAGACGGAAAAAAAAGAGGCAAGAAAAGAACCAGGCGCGTGTGAGCATTGACGATGATGTGTCGTTTGTGCTAGATAGACAAGGATGACCAGAGCGGACCAAGGAGTTCCAGGCAAAAAAACAGTTTATCAATATCTTCTCCCTTGACTTGTTTGGTGATGTTGATGTTGACTGTATTGTACAGAGTAGTAGGAGTACTATTTGATAAGAGTATTGTGATGTTGATATCGTGAAACTGTGGTGTTGATGACTGATGCTTGTAAGCGAATAAGAAGATGCCTGAGACAGTGCTGGATAAATGCATACTTTGCAAGTTGGGAGCTACGTATTACGTATGATTACCTTACGCAGTGTACGAGTATTAGTTTCCCCTCTCTCGGGACCATAGCTGCACCCGAGCTCAGCCCTCGTCTGACATTTTACCCAAAGGTGATTTTCATATCCTCCTTGGACAATCTACGAATGCCCAGAGATCTGGGAGTGACATTTCTTTGGATGAATGGGGATTATTAGGTTTTAAAACCCGATTTATTTGATTTATTTTTCTTCTCCCTCCCCCCAGCCATTTCGACAATCTTACCTCGACAACGACAACGACAACCTCCTCCACGAAAACAAACAAGAGAAGGGGGAAAAGAGCCAAAATGTCGATATTCGAAACCATGGACGCCGGTCTGACCAACCTCCTGAACCAATGGAGCGTGTACTCGACGGCCCTAGCCTCTGTGCTAGTCCTGATCCTATCGTACCGGGTGCTGTCATCGCAGGACCCAGACATCCACCCGATGCTGCTGGCGCGGCAGTCGACGGCGTCGACGGTGCGACACGAGCACCAGAGCGCGGTGTACCGATCGCAGATTGTGCCGCACGGGACGGCCCTTCGCGCCGGCCTGAACATCAAGGACGCCGGGGCGCCCAAGTGGTCGCGCGGGCGGGACGGAGACGTGCGTGACATCTGGCGCACGCGGGGGCGCCAGGCCAACCAGGGCAGCGGGAAGCTCCTCACCGTCCTCGGGTCGCAGAACGTCATTGAGCACTCCTACGACGACCTCACGCGCCAGATCGGCCTGGCGGGCAGGCACATCGCCGAGCAGGGCGGCATACGGGTGGCCGTGTACCTGCCCAACTCGTGGGAGCTGGTCATGACGTTGCTGGCGTGCAGCTTCTTCCCGAACCTGACGTGCGTGCTCATGCCGTACGACGTGTCGGACGATGAGCTGGTGTCCATGCTGCGACGCTCGGCGGTAGACACGGTGGTCACGGCCTCGGGGGCGTTCCCGCTCGACAAGGTCGTCGGGGAGTACCCCTCTCTGCGACAGCTGGTGTGGGTCGTCGAGGGCGCGAGCAGCCACCTCGACTGGAGCGAGGTGCCTGAGGGGGCTGGCGGGAGCGTCAACGTCGCCACGTGGCAGGATATCGTCCAGGATTCCACTTCCACTTCTGCGGAGCTGCCCGATGATGGTGGTGCTACGCCGGCCAGTGACGTCGTCGTCTTCTGGAAGAATGCTTCTACGGGCGTGCACGAGATGGTGCGCTTCACGCAGGCCAACATCGTGGCCGGTGTGGCCGGCCAGCTGGCTGGTATTCCCGCCAAGGACCGTCTCGACGCGTCGGACCTGTTCCTCCCCGCCGACAGCCTGGTGCACAGCCACACGCTCACTCTGACGCTGGCGGCGCTGTACTCCCAGGCCTCCGTGGCGCTCAACTCGGTTGCCGATCGCGCCGCGGACATTGAGGTTGCCACGCAGGGTGTCGCGCCCACGGTCGTGGTGGCCAGCCCGGCTACCCTGCTCGCCACGCATGCCAGGTCGTCTGCCTCGCTGTCTGGTTCCCCTGCGGCTAGGCTGGCTCACAAGCTGGCCACGCGGACTCTGGCTGTCGAGGGTGTCTTCTCGCCTGCCAATGTTCTCTCTACGCTGTCTTCGGCTGCGAGGCCCGTGGTGGGCACTACGCCTGGGAAGCTGAGGCTGCTGTATGTTGCTGAGAGGGCCAATGGGTCTTCTACCCCTGTGGGAACAGGAGTGGGAGCTGGTCCGTCTGAGGGTGGCGGTAACAAAGAAGAGAAGATCTCGTCGGAGACGCTGTCGGATCTGAGGATCCTCACGGGTGCGAGGGTGATTTACGCCCTCTCTGCTGCCAAGGTTGCTGGCGCGGTGGCCCAGACTGCCCTGTATGATTATAGGGTTGGTAGGGAGCACTTTGGTGCGCCGCTGCCTAGTGTTGAGGTCTATCTGAGTGATTCTGGGGAGTATATCACTACTGATGAGAGGGCGGTTGGAAGGGTGAGTTCTTCATTTCCCCCTGTCTTTATACATCACTGCTCGATGTTGCCCTTGACGTTACCCTACACCCTCAAAGATCAAGAAGAAAGAATGCTAACTCTCTGATATATAGATTCACGTTCGTGGTCCGGCTGTTGCTGGTGAAGATGCGGATATTGATGTTGTTGGAGCTATTGGTGATGATGAGACTCTGGGGTATGCCTAGGTACTATATCTAGGGTACGGTAGTAGCACACGAATGAGAATTGTATGCCGTGTTCTATATGAGTGTGTATGCTTCCATGTACGAGAGAGTGTGTGTATGTGTGTATGTGTGTGCTCACGGTAGTGCTGATATCGTGCATTGGCTCAACTTGGTGCTCAGTCTGTATATGTATCAATGCATCGCAATCAAACACGAGCACAGGACTAGTAAAACCTGTCGTATTCATCCTTTATGGGATCAATATTCGTATTAAACAGCCCCCCCCCAAAGGGCCAAGACAGACCCTACCTGGGCCTGGCAAGTCCCAAGAACGCACCCGTTGTCGCCCATTGTCGGCAACGACTGATCCACAAATTGACCCGATATTAATGTCACGTACGACGTATTTTTGCGCCGGTGATGCCGGGGCCGGTGACGTTTTAGTCGTGGTAGACCAGTGGTTCATCCCAGGAGTTAGAGCAGGGGGGGGGGAGGATGAACGGAATATGAACGGAATAGACGGGAAGGGAGTACGAGGGCTAGTCTACTGTGTAATACTAGTAACTGGATTCTGTAGTACTAGTAGCTGTAGTAGTCAGGTACGGTATTATCTGTCTGAGTATTCTAGAGTGTAGATGGAAGAGCCTTGGGTAGAACCGTAGAGGAAGTACGGAGTAGATGATGCTAGTAGTAATACTCTGTAATACTGCACAGGTATGTTCTTGCGTTCTCATCTTATCGTACACAGAGGTAATTAATTTACAGGTACGACATGTACTCATAGATTTGCCGAACGCATACCACCCCCCCTTTTTTCTCTCTCTCTCTCTCTCTCTTCTACTCCGTACTAATTCTCCATTTATCGCCCCCTCGGCGGGACTCTACGGGAGGATTTTATTTTTTTTATTATTTGTTAAATCCTCTTTTTTTAATCCTCTTTTTTTTATTAATCCATTCTTTTTTTTCCCTTTTCCCTCCTTTACTACTGCTACTGCTACTGCTACTGCTACCCTCCTTTACTACTCTGTACAATATCGTCTACATCATCCTTTCTTCATCCCGCATACCCCTCTCAAGATGGCTGATAACTATTGAGACCATCCCACACCACCCACCCCTGCTCTGTGCGACTGAGACAAGAAAAAAACAACGATGCGACAACGACTTTGATGAAATGACGAGAAACTTGTGATACAACACATACAGCATATACAACATATACAGCAAAAAGGAATCATATACAAGAAAGAAGAAAGAAAGAAATCATACAAGAAAAGAAAAAAAAGAAGGGGAAAAGGGAACAACAAAAATGAAGAAATTATCCAAGATACTTCACGCCCGTCGTCATCACGACAAAGACCAACCCCGCGGTCTGACACGCAAACCGAGCCTCTCCTCCCTACAGGAAGCACCGACCCTCCACCAACTCACATCCACCCGACGAGTCCTGACCCGACGATCCACCGCGCCCGTCTCCTCCTCCACCACGACCGACACCGAGAACAACACGGTGACGACTCGGACGATAACCACCGACTTCATCGCCGGCGGCGGCGGACGCACAAGTCATGACGATGGAAACGCCAACGGCAACGACAGCGCCGGTGGCAACAACAACAACAACAACTTTGTCTGCAGCAAGTGCGCCGAGATTGGCTTCCCCACCCTGATGGACTGGCAGCCAGGCCAGCCTCGTCCGTGGGTGAGTCTCTCGCACGTGCTGCGGAACGACGGTGACGCCAACGGCTCGTGTCCCTACTGCTCCTTCTTCCGGGCCATGCTCCAGGACCAGAATGATGGCACAGCAATAAGAACAGGAGGTGGTGGGGGAGCAGGGAAGAATGGAGGAGAGAGGGATGCCAAGTTTGCTCCGTATCTGCGTATACGACTTGCCTTTGAGAGATTGGGCGTCCGGGAGAAACATGTCCTCGGACGGAACGTGCTCATCGAGGTCATGGCTCGCAGCAAGAGTCTTCCCTGGGGGTACATTGTCAAGGCTGCGGACGACAACGGGACCAGCATGGCTGGTTACTCTGCCTCGGGTGGGAAGCCCGGGGCCGCAGTGATACGCGGGAGGAGGGTGACGCCACTGCTTGATACGGCCCTGGCGCGCACCTGGCTTGACTTTTGTCGGGATAAGCATGCTTCCAATGAGATTTGTGCAAAGGGTGCTGTTGGTGCTGCCGGTGGTGTTGGCGTTGTGCCTGGTCTGAGGCTGATTGATGTTGACACGGGGGGCATTGTCACTGTCGAGGAGGGGCAGGCGTATGACTATGTTACGCTCAGCTATGTGTGGGGGAAGACACGGGACAAGGTCAACGGCGCTGTGGAGGAAGAGACGCAGGAGGAGAAGATTGTTGAAGTTCCGTTATCAGAAGACGAGGTTGAGGCATCAACTCAACAAGTCAGTGACAACACCGACAAGGAAGAGGCGCCTTCATCAGAGGTCGACGGAGAGGAGAAGGCAGTCGAGAAGGATGCCCAGGAAACGACAACACAAGAAGAGTCAACAGCACCAGAAGACTCAACAGCACAAGAAGAAACCAACGACAAGACCGAAACACACCAGGAACCAGAGGTCAACGGCAATTCCGACGAGAAGGAAGAGCCAGAAGAAACGACACCCTCCGACCCCAACTCCCTCCCTTCCAACCTCCCACCCCTCATCTCCGACGCCCTCAGACTCACAAAAGACCTGGGCTTCCGCTACCTCTGGATAGACCGATACTGCCTCCCGGGGCAGCCATCCGACACAGACGCAGATGCAGACCAGCAGCCAGAGGACGGCGAAGCACGACGGAAGCAGCTCGATCTCATGGGCGCCATATTCTCCCGCTCCGCCCTGACCATCATCGTCGCCGGCGGAAGCAGCCACGGCAGCAGCACCAGCGACGCCGGCGCAGACCAGGGCATCCCGGGTGTCAGCGTGCCCCGCGAGCCGCAACTCACCCTGACCACGGCCCGGGGACTCTTCACGACGACGCTCCTCCGTCCGGACCTAGACGTCGCCGACTCGGCATGGGCGTCCCGCGGATGGACATACCAGGAGGGCGTGCTAGCGCGACGGAGACTGGTGCTCACGCCGTCGCAGGCCTACTTCCAGTGCGGAGGGGTACACTGCCACGAGTCGCTATCCGTGCCGCTCGACTCGTTCGCCGACAACGTCCCGCCTCCTCCTCCACCTCCTGCCTCACAACCGGCCGATGGTGGCGTCGTCGACGACAGCGCAGCAGCAAAGACGGGGGGAACGCGCAACCTGAACCTCGGGCGCATCTTCCCCGTCGACGGACCGGGCACTCAACCGCCCGACCTGTCCTCGCGTATACAAGAGTACATGTCGCGAGACAACGTGAGCCCGTCAGACCGGTACGACGCGATCCGCGGCCTGCTGCAGCACTACCGGCTCGCCAAGGCGGTGGACAACCTGGTCGGTCTACCGCTCGCGCACCCAGACGTCTTCGCCACCGGCACCATCGTCAGCCAGACGGACCGTCTCGCCGTGGCGCTAGGATGGCGCGTCACGCCCCCCCACAACACGTCCAACACCACCACCACCGCCACGGCCGTGTCCATCCCCCCCTCCTCGAGCTACATTCTCGACTCGGCCTACCACAAGACGTACCCGTCCTGGACGTGGCTAGCATGGCGCACCCCAGCCTTCTCCAGCTCAACCCGTCGTGCTACCCTGCGCATGCTCCCCGACAATGGAGTCGATCTCGCCGCCCCGCCGGGGATGGAGCTGTCCGTCGGGTTTGACGACGGCGCCGTCCTGAGCTGGGAGATTGACGGGGAGGCTATTGCCAGGCGGGGCGCCGAGTCTGCCAGCTCGAGGTCGCGTCCTAGCTTCCTCCGTGTGAGGAGCTACATTCTCGACATGCTTCTTCACAGGAACACGGTCGAGGAGGCCGATGCCCAGATGGACGATCTCTCCCTCGTGGGACTGTCCCTGCCTTCTGCCCTGGCTGATGCCGTCAAGGAGTGGTATAGGGGTGTGGTCAGGGTGGAGGGGGACCAGCAGCAGGGTGGAGGGGCTGCCGCCGAGGTGGAGGATGTTCGTCTCACGGCTGTCATTGTCTCCGGGACGAGCTGGAAGATTCCTACTGCTGGGGCTAGGGAGGCTACTATCCTTGTTTGCAGGGTTGTTCCTTCTGTTCCTTCTGCTGGTGCTGAGGTTGAGAATGGTGAGAGACTGATCAGACTTGGCGCCCTGACCGTTCCGTATACGACGTTTAATCACGTTCAGGATGTTGGTGCTGTGTCTACCGCAGGGCTGGAAGGGATTGTCCTTGACGATGGGTCGAGGACGAGTCTGACTTTCGATCTGAGAGAGGTGGACATTTATTAGGTCTGTCTCTCACATCTGGTCTTTTATGAAGTTCTTTTTTCCTCTGGAGGCTTTCTTCTTTTACCCTCTTCCCATTCTTCATCAAGGAAAAATGCGTATACGGCCTTTGTATAAAAAACAGACATTTGTGTTTTTGGAAACACTGCATTTTTTTTGTACCATTTGGCATCTTTGTTTCTTGTTTCTTTTGGCCCTGGGAAAAGGGGGCCTTGATACCCGACGTTTTTAATACACTTATACTACAACTTATACATTTAATACATTTACAATACATTCGATACACTTTAATACAATGGGATCTTACTTGGTAATGATACTTCTCTCTCGTGTTACTTTTGATCCAATGATTGTCAGTTTCATGATGAAAAGGGACGGATATCAATCAGTCTTGGTATCAACTTGGTATATTGCATCTAGTCTGACGATCCGATGATGACTGTGAATACCAATGTTAAACCATATATAGCTCATAAAATACATCAGAAAACATCGAATCAAGGAAGCAATCTATGAGAACAGTCGTATATACCAGCAATGTCAAAACAATCTATACAATAGCTCATAAAAAAGAATGTCCAGGATATCATCAAGCCCATCATTCTTCATGATTCATCTGAAATCAAGTAACAAGACCACAATCCAAGCCTCGGCCGTAAAATATCACAAAACACCATCACTCGTCCTGTGCCCCCATCCCGAGAATGACCCTCCTAGTCTGATCATCTTCAACCCAGCCAACAATCCTACTGGCCACATCCCCCACCAACCGATCATAGTGGTCACCCGGGAAGAACAGCCCGCAGTGGGCACCCACCTCGTCGACATCCCGCATGTACACGTCCACCCACGTCTCGTCTACGCTGCCGTCCCTGCGTTTCGGCAGTACGCAAAACTTTCTCTTCTTCTCTTGTTGCTGCTTGGCCTCATTCTCCTCCTTCTCCTCCTTCTTCTTCTCCTTCTTCTCATTCTTCCTCATTTCCTTTTCTGCCTTTTTCAACTCCTTCTCCTGTTTTTTGTAGGCTTCTCTTTCCTTTTTTCTCTTTTCCTTCTCCTCATTCTCCTCCTTCTCCTTCATCTCTTTGTCTTTGAGCTCCTTGTCTGTTGTTGATTCCTGGCTAGTGGTCGTTGTATCGATGGAATCTACTCGGGTTTGCGACTCTGACTTGTTGGTTGATTTGGCCTCCTTCTCGGCTTCCTTGCGTGCTGCCTTGGCTCGCTTCTCGACGAGCTTGCGCCGCTCATTGAGGGCCTTCTCGTGGACCTTGACGGCGTCGTCGTACGCCTTTTGGGCTCGTTTGTGCTCCTTTTCTACCTGCTTGCGCGTCGTCTTGTCGGTGTACTGGTCCAGGTTCGGTGCGGTGGGCGGAACGACTGTGAGCTCTGGCAAGGGCGGCAGATCTTGCGAAACGGAGCTGCTGACCGGTTCGACCGGGGCCGGGGCTGGTTCAGCTGGCTCAATCTCGTCCTCTTGTATCTCCATAGGCTCGACCTCACGCAGAGTCATGTTTTCCACGTCCCCATTCGGCGTTGCCGTCTCTGCAGAGCTGGTCTGGTGTAGAGGGACGCCGTCGTCTGACTTGTCGCTGCTCTGGTAGCTCGGGGACATGCTCAGGCTCGAGGTCGAGGCTGTCGACATGGTCATCATAGAGGCGCCAGTGTCCACGGACGCGACACGACTCGCCAGGGAGGTGACATCCGTGGTACTCGTTGCAGCTGTGCTTGACAGCGGGGGACTCAGGCTGCTGACCGAGTCTGACTTGTGGTGCTGCTTCTCGGCCTTCTTACGCCCGGACGACAGGGTGTAGTAGTTGACAAAGCGGACCCGAGAATGAGAGGTGTTGGGAGGCTGCTGCTGTTTCTTCTCATCGCCGTACGTCTCCTCTCCGTAGCCAATCCCAAGACCCTGGAACTCATCGACATCCTCGAGCCCGCGCAGCTTGGAATACCGCGCCTTGAGAGCTGGATAATCAGCCAGGCAGGAGCCGTACTCAAAGTGGGAGAGAACGTGCTTGGCGCTGGCGGTCACCAGGCCCTCATCCACGTGCTTGGTAGCAAAGTGGGTGATGCGCTTGATGAATGGGTTCTCCATGAACGGCGTATCATTGAAGAAGGGAGGGTCATAGTGAGGATCAAACGTAGTCTGATGGCGGAAGACGCTCTCACCGGGCTGCTGCTGCTGCTGGTCCGGTGGTCCTTGCTCCCCAGAATCAAAGAGACTGGCTATACCCGACACGATGATGCCAGGGTGGAGGCCGAGGAAGGGCGAGTCGAGGGAGATGGTGCCGAGGATACGGTGCTTGAAGGGGCTCGTGGCATCGCCGGCGGCAGCCGGGTCGTTGGGCATGAGGACGACATCGGCGGCGAGGATGCCACCCATAGAGTGGCCTACGAGGATGACATCGGTGGTGGGGGATTCGTGGGGTTCGAGCCACTGGCTGAAGTTGTCGCGGGCGACCTCTATGGCACGATACGTCTTGTACCGGGGGTAGATCTTGGAGTGAATGGTGTGCGATGACTTGAGGGCGGTCCTCAGGTACGAGTGCACGTGGTAGGGGAAGGACTGGAAGGACTGGGCGTTGCCGTAGAAGCCGTGGATGTAGACCAGGAGGAGGGTGCGGCGCGCATAGTTGATGTCGGTGTCCGCATTGGGGTCCGTGACCAGGGACTGGGACGACGACGACCGGGGGTCCTGTCCCAGGTGGTTGGAGGACGGCGACGGGGACAGGTACGGGGAATCTGAGGTGGGAGCCCTCTTCTGATCCAGCAGCGACGGTGACGGCGGTCGCTGCTGTTGTTGCGACCCCGAAGCAGATGCGGCAGCAGCAGACGATGGCTTGTTCAAGCTGCTCGGGGTCACGGCGGGTCCGGCAAAGTCCCCGATGGCATCCTCGTAACTGGGAGGAGGGGCATCCTGGTCGGTCTGATCATGCGGCTGGGGTTCCGGTTGGTCTGGTGAATCTTGGGGTTGGCCATCGCGGGGTGGCAGTTGCGGCGGTGGCGGTTTACCCATATTGACAAAGACGCTTTTGGTGCGTGCACCTCACTCTCACTCGTACACTCGTAGTGTGTGAGCGACTGTTGTCGCGATAGTTCGGGAGGTTTATAATTTTCTCCAGACACACAATGTCACCACATCTGCCCCTCACTCTTTTTTTCTGTTCCCGTTGAGAGAATGAGGAGATAATACTGGGGTAATACCGCACGTATCAGGGATCAGTAAAGAATGCTGGGATGTGATGTGACGTCAGGAGCTGGTTTTTTGTTGGTGTTTCGGTAGATGGATGGTATTGATATTAAAATAGACGGTAGCAGCCGTTTAACGGGCGGGCGGCGGGCGGTGGACGGATCTATGGGCGGGCGGCGGGCGGATGGGGCATGGATGGACGTCCCAGTTGGAGGGTCTACAGGTGCCAGCCCGTGCAGCTAGTGGATGGAGTGCTAGGTGCCTGTGTGTTAGGTCAGTGGTGGTGTGCCTGTACTACCTGTAGTAGCCTATTGCTGAGGTAGCTAGGTGGCACAGTGGCAGCGACAGATGACAGGCAGGGCAGGTGGGTAGGTGGCGTGGTGCGTGGCTCCTTCCGTGTCTCTTTCCGTGTCTCTCCTAGAGTGTCTCGTACAGACAGTATTACAATAATAGACCAGACAGGCAGGGTCTTGTCTTGCCTCTTGACTTTCTGACTTTCTGACTCTGTTGCACCATATTCACAACCACCAACTCTTACCATCTTTATACTCATCTCTGCCTTTTTCTCTTCCTCTCTTCCCCTCTCTTCATCCAAACTGGTCCTAGTACTGAGGCGTAATCTTCATTCTCCGTCTGACAGAGAAGAACAAGATGTCTCTATCGATACCACACAGCCTGCAGCTCGTCCCATCATCTTTCACGCTCAGCCTCTTTTGTCGGCGTAATCCATCTAGCCGTTGATGGTTCACAGCCAACAGGCCAACAGGTTCCAGTGGGGTAATATGTTTCGAGTTCAGGACCAGCCAGCATCACTGCCACTCTCTTGAGTACGAGTAAAGAGACTGGTTTGGGATAGGACGGCATTGGTGACCTGGTAACATGGCAACACGACGCTCATACAGGCAGCAAGAGCACTGACTCGTACAGGTACAGGTAAACAAACTACTACTCGTGCCGGGAAACAACAACTTATTACAGTCTTCTATAAACGTTTCGGAAATAATAGAAACAATAATACTGATCAGGCACAGACACAGGTACAACATACGGGTACTACAGGTGATATACTCTCGTACATGCACGACAGCACGACAGCACGACAGCAAGACTGCACTGCGCGACTGCAGCAATATTATATGTACGAGTACTACTACAGAGAGTACATATACGTCGTAAAGATGCAAACAATAACGGCCCCGCCTTGGGTCCTTGGCAAACATGCAAGAACACGCACCATTCCTGGCATTCCAGGGGAAGGCTTTCCATCTTCTCCCACCAGGGCCACCACAGGCCTTTCAGTTTCAGGGCCCTCAGGTTCTTCAGGGGACAGGCCAGTCCAGACCAGGTCCAGAACCCGCTCTCGGAAGCAGGCGAGCTTCGTATCGACACGAGTACGCGGCATAGTTTAATGAGCACTGCTGCACTGCTACGAGACTACAGGTGGAAGAGGAGTCCTAGCAGAGCGCTGTTATGGATAATACCACCAGTATATCGTCCAATATTGTGCCACAGTGGACGCCATCACCATCACCACCACCATCACCATGAATGCAAACACAATCATCCACCGAATATCAGGCAATCAACCTCGTACTACAATTATAGTATCCCTGCGAGAGGCTCGTTGCAGGTACGAGTACATGGCACTCTGGATGATGTGAATTTACCCGGATGCCGTCATACCAAGAGGCTACGACGCATGGGTACCTGCTCATACAGAGAGTATCAGTACCAGTACTCACACCTGAAGATGGTGGCATCAAAAGACTTGGCCGTCTATGAGCACAAGAGGCATGCACCTTCTGAGTTTGCGTGTCCCATGTACGAGTGCAGAGTACAACTACACGGTGACACTGTCGACACACCAACAACACATCAACACACCACCAATAGACACACTCATGGAGTCATGGACACAAAAAGTACGAGCTGTTAATATCCAGGAATACGTATGCACCAACCCCCCCGGTCGAATCGTTGACCCTGCCGACGCCACCATTGGTCAGATGGCCAGACCCCTGCCAGGGTCCTAGTGAAATCCAATCTCCCAACCGCCAACGCGCAGGCCAGGATTGCTGGGATTGCTAGGATGGTGACTCTTGGTGGCCCTGGAAGCTTGCTCACACCTTCCCATGGGCCCATTACGGAGGGGATATCCGTGCTTCATTTCATTTCACCTGCATAATATCGTCGTTTTCTGGCTTGAATGGCTTCGCACCACCTGTTTGTGCGGACGTACCTGAGTCCTGTAACACTCTGTAGTCGCAGTTATTATCACTGTACTCGTAATGGTTACGGGGAGTTAATGTACGAGTACAGATACAGGTGATTCGTACGAGGACGAGTTATTATTACAGTATTACCCGTGGCCGTACCTGGATGAAAAGGTACAGATACTCGCACCATTTCTGTCGACAGAGTATTACTGCTGAGAGAGCAGAGAGGACTATTCTTGCTTGACGCGTTCCGGGAGCCGTGAGCCAAGAAGTTCTGTTTCCCTCCCCAAAGGCATCTCGACCTTTCTCCCCCCCATCTCCTTCGTTCTTCCTTTTTCTTTGTCACCCTCTTTTTCTTTATCTGGTACTTGTTGCAGTCCAGCCCATTCGTTTATTCATTCCTCCTCCAAGTGAGGTAGTCATTCGTTTCTTTCCTTGTTACTGACCCCTTTCCTTCCAACGCACACATACACAACACACTCGTTTCTTTGTTGCTTTCTTCAGTCACTCGTTTTTCCATCTCACTCTCTTTGGCAATCTTGCATGACATCTTGGTGTCAGCATTTACCTGCGAACCCAAAAGACGAACGGGCAGAAGACGGAAAAGGAAAAGACGGACGGACCAGAGAAAAGGCAAAACGACAGGCGGACGGACGACAGAACCGACCAGCACACGAGCGATAAAACGAAAAAGACGAAAGAACCGGCATCCCGCTTGCAGAAAGAAAAAAAAAAAAAAAAAAAGACGGCCTACCCACCGAGCAAGAAATACGAGAAACACCACGTCGACGAGCGGAGCAGAACAGAGCAAACACGCAGAGAGCGACCAAACACACAACAGACGAGCTTCTCAGAGAAGTGGCCCCCACCTTGGACGCCAACACCAACGCCAACGCCGTCGACGCCGAACTGTACCCAAGTGTGTCGCAAGCACCAAGACCAGCACCAGGACGAGTTGTGGTGCTCCCATCAATCTGCCGATCCCGTGGTTTACCTCTCTCTACAGCTTCTCCAAAAGCTGTCATTTCTGGCCAAACAAGTTTCGATCGGAACTTGACTTGATTTGGACATCTTGACAAGCACGCGGCGCCGAAGAATTGGTCAACTCTCTTTTTTTCCCTCTCCCCCTTCTTTCTTGGCCATTCTTTTCTTGGAGGAGAATCCACTTTTTCGCAAGTGGTTCCGTCTCTCCCACCAGCAGAGCACAGACAAGACCCCAGTTGCGTGCGTGGATCCTGCAGGTCAGCGAAGGCCCCCCCCCCCCCTCA